>CM046031.1:17824951-18152451 GCA_025215565.1 Flaveria ramosissima | reverse complement strand
AAGTCTACTGCTATTGTCCCTAGGTAGTTTTTCTTAACATAAGGTTCGCTAGTTTACTCGAGTTCTTAGTTTCTTCTGGAAACCCTATTATAATTTGAAGTGAAATGATAAACTCTATCAGATATAGTCAAGATAGACACATCTTAATGTGAGACTAATAGAGTTTGGCTAACATTTCTATCTTATAGTTTGATAGATAGGTAGAGAGTGTAGTAATTTAGTAAGCCTATAATCCACTAGCTAGATGGTGTCATATCCATAATTTAATCATGAAATTAACAACGTCTATTGGTTATCTTTCATTTCTATTACGAAATTTAAGATTGTTGTATCTAGTTAGACAAATGTTTCATCATAATCCTTAAGTAGATAAAAAATTTCCCTACACGCCTTGTGATTGATCTTTGATTTTTGAATACCAATAATAATTCTTAGATCATATTACATGTTATTACTACCTGTGTATGCTCTATATTTTGATTTATGGGCTTCATTTAGTATCGTATCTTGTAATATGCTAAGACTCAAAACTTATATATGATTGTGGAGTATCTAGATACTATCACTTCTATATTTTAATAGTTTTCATCTACCAATCCTTCATTGCTTCTTAATGTAATTTTCCATCAAGGATTTTTCTTGTGCATTTCAATTTAGTCTAAAAGGTTTATCTTAATATTATTTGTAGATATTTAAATTTTAGTGATTGGGCTCATTCTTGTTTATAAGGTGCATCGACGACTAACTTTGCTCTTTCCTAGATAGTATCGTATATCATAATTGTAGTTACTTAACAATTCCTTTCAGTTTCACTAGTGTTTAGAAAACTTAAAGAAATCTCCAATAATAATATTTAAATCCCAAATTTTCAAAATCATGTGGGATTTTTTTTCTCATTTTTTATTGCTTGTTCTTAGCATGTGTTATTTGTTTGTCTATTACTCATTGAACATATGGCCTAAGAATTAAACTTTACATATTTAAAATTTATATTCCAAGAATTAGCATAAAGTTTTTCTTGCTTATGCAATATAGGATTTCTCTATGATTATACTCGTGATTTCTTCTATCCTTAGAATATATATCAGAATGTCGTTGCACTAGATGGTAATAAATTAACCAAGTAAGGTTTATAAGTTTTTTCATAAGATCCATGAATATCTCAGGTTCATTGGTCAATTTGAGTAGCATCACTAATAATTTATAGTGATCATATCATGTTCTAAAATTGATCTTAGGTATGTTTTCAAACCTTTTGTTTCTTCACAGTGTTCATGGCATATGCTAGAACAATAATGTATCATTTTCTTTAAAATTTATGGACTTGAGTCATAGTGATAATGTTTTTTGCTCCGTCATCAGATACTATCATTTTTTAGGCAATCAAAGTTATACCATTATTTTGTCAGACGTGACTAATACTTAGTTAAAGGTTTGCTAGTCAATTCTTTTGACTACCTCAAATTCTTTGGGTTTCCATATGTATCAAGTCAATAGAAATCAAGTTACCATTCAAGCTTATCATAAGATTCTTAATGATGTCAACTATCGTCTTTGTCTCCCATTAATCCTTCTATTTATGAAGATATGGTGTAAGGCTTGAGATTCTTAATTCATAGATAGCATGAATATAGTTGATACTAAGCTTCTATTCGCACCAACTTAATCCCTATGATTGAAATGAATATACTGCGAATTAGACCTAACTTGTTACGTGTAGTCATAAATGTCTAAGGCACATTTCATTTTACTTAAGCACTCATGTGCCTTTATAGATCATTTTTTGTTATCAAAGGTTGGAGGGTTGCATGTCATGAAGGATTTATAAGCACGCTTTTGTGCTTACTTTTCTATTTTATAGTTTCTTTTCTACTATCTTAGTTGTAGATAATGAGAAACTTTTCTATAGTCTGTTTCCTACTTTCTTCGGATTAGATCATGGTTGAGTGGCAGTGATAATCTTGACAACTTGAGTACAAAGTTTTGTATTTGCCTTGTATCTAAGTGTACCGTTATAGTTTGTTCTAAATCCGGATCATATTTGACATTCTAGCTTACTTTGGGTATTACTTAATACTAATTCCAATATTTTAGGGTATTATCCTTTCTCAATACCCTACTCATCGCTTTATATTTTATATATCAAATAACATACTTGTTGAAAACCAATACAACATTTGAGTACCTAATATTTCCCCTTTCTAAAACATATATATTACATATTTACATGTTATGTTGTAATTATTTATTGAATAATTATATTACTCATATTTTCATTAAATTATTTTATACATTTCACTTCCAAAGACTATAAATTACATAGTTACCTAAAATCTAGTATTCTATATAAATAAATTAAAACAATAAAATTTCATCTCGTTTTAAACTTAATTTCAAAACAATAATAACTAATTATCAAACTTATATCCTCAAATACAATATAGAATTGTCAAAGATTTCAAATGATTATAATATTAAAACATCAATATGTAAATATTACTTAGTAAAAACAAGGTAAAATAATTATTTAATAGGTTAAGTTTAATGAAATGGATAAATATATAATATGTATGTTCTAGGAAGGGGATATATGTAATTAATTTTTTAGCTTGGAGAAATATGTAATTTATAGTCTTAGATAGGAGAAATATGTAAAAATCCCATCTAATAATGTCCATCTAGCTCCTATGTTCATATTCCGTTTGATCACTAATCATTACCATATGGAGTTGTCATGTCAACATTAAGACATAAGCATTAATCAACATGATGCAATCTTATTAGGATGCATGTGTAATTATACATTTACCATACGTAAATCTAAGCATAATCTTCAATTTACCTTACACGAACATACTAGCTTTCCTTCATTATGTATCATAATGCAGCATTCGCCTTCACTTGCTTACTTAATCATTCTATTCTATAATTTATTTAACTATAATTAATTTTGAGTTACTTTGCATGGTCACTATTATTCTATTAGACTAGTTAACATGAGACTCTCTAGAAGTGTACGCCTTCAACAATATCTAGTTAACACTACCAATCTGCTTCTTAAGTTTAGGCAAACATAACAGCTAACAAATTTGAAAAAGTAAATTCTTAATGACATTAGCTAAATTTTTACATAATTCAAGTGTGCTAGTTATTTTCTATTGCCCACACTTCTACTTATCAAATAGGTCTAAAGTTGTTACAGGTAGACTAATAATAAGGACTTAACACATATCTAACTCCTCTTATATGTTACAATGCTACTTGGTTTATTTAGCAACCTGCGTAGTCTTCCCAACTCAGTTTAAGTTTAGACACTAACTGATAATGCCTAATTCATTTAAACTATGGATTTGATACCAACTTGTAACGCCCGCCTCCCAGGGCACACCCTTGGGAGCGTTACGGATTAGATATACAGAACACATAATAACTGTAGGGTTCACAACGGAAATCTAACTTTAATTATGCACCATAACATATTGTTCTTTAGTCCTACTAGATAATACCATTACATCTAAGTTAACTATACTATACATCCAAATCTTCAGTAGTGCTTTAAGACCTTTATTTCCTCATAGGCTAACATGTAATCTTCGATCTCTGCAGTCGCTTGACACCTAGGATGGATGCCCATAAAAAGAAAATATTTGGTACTCAGCATAAAGCTTGTGAGTTCATGAACATAGAGTTCTTCAAAATTCAAAACATATTTAATATTTACTATTGTATCAAGCTGATACAACCATAGCAAACATATAGGAACAGAGTAAGCACAATATAAATTCACATAACCAGACTATGTATACAAACTCTACTGGCTAAAGCAGAATCATACAAGCATCCTCAAGCATCCTATCAAGCATTACAACATATCACATATGCTATTGATAGTTTATTCATCAATTATCACCAGTTATCAGAACATCACATCCCGTTTAAAAAAAACAGTTCAGAGGAACTCACCTATTTAACAGTCGATAGAAAGTTGAGAATTGTTCCTAGTACAATCTGGTAATATCTTAAAGTCCTGATACAGTTCAAATAATACTAAGTTAGGTACAAGTACAACTAACTAGTTATTGTCATGATTGGATATTGGTTTATGTTGCCTTATTTAAGCATGGGTGATCAGTCCATGCCTAACTAAGGCTAGACTACCCAAAACCCACCACTAACAATAACCCTAACGCCTAAAAATGATAATAATACTAAATCTAACCCTACTTATAATAATAATAATAATAATAATAATATCTCAAATAAATAATAATTAACTTGACATAAACTTAAACGAGAACCTACCTTAAAACTATCTACGACAATTTGATGTAAAGTCTTCCTACTCGCGCTCCTAGCCGAGCTCTAAAAATGACTAATAACTATACCCAATGGCGTATCGATTACTCAGGATTCTCTTTATACTAGAGCGTTCCTAAGAAAACTTATAATCAAAATTCAACCTATATAAGGAAAGCAAGCAAGCAGGTGAATTACTTCTGCATCGATGTGGGATAAGATGGACGTGCTTGCATATGTGCTTGCTTTCTTCATTTCATCTTACGAATGATATTTTTATTAACAATATTGTTATTATATTGTTATAATTAATTCAGCTGCTTACTTAAAAAAATTTTCTTTTATAACTTTTTAAATATAACGTATTATAAAATTTCAAATATGTCGTTGAGACGAGCTTATTTTTCTCTACGGGTCGACCCAGGTTTTACTAAAAATGGAGCACGTTTGAATATAATATATTATTATATTTATATATATTTAAACGGTCTTTTACGACACTAAAACTCGTCTAAAACATTAAATTTAAAATAGTCATTTCACTCCTTACTTACTCGATTAACAATATACAAAATATAAAGTTCATATTTCTTTTATTTTAACTATTAAATTTGACCTTGGGAATCTGGGATGTTACAGTGTGTTTGTATGATTGAATGCTAAGAAGAACATGAAATGCTTGTTTGATTGATGATTTGTTCAAAAGCTTATAAAGGATTAGGGTATACGGCTATTTATAGCCTATGTACATACTATGTACATTTAAAAAATTACCCTTATGTAAAACCAAATTACGTAAGATCCTAAGTCTATAAGCTGTCTGCTGTGGATGGTGACTTGTCCGCTGAGGATGACATGCTATCCGTTGTGGATGATAGGCCCGCTGTGTATGAATGTTGTCCGTTGTGAACACTTGTAATGTTTGCTTTGTTGTTATCCGTTGTGGAATGTTCATTCGTTGTGGATATTGAACATCCGCTGTGGACAGTTCATCAGCTATGACTTTGTCATCCGCCGTGTGTATGCTCATCCGCTATCTACACTTGAATTTTATTCTTCATTCGCTAATCACAAATACTCATTCGTTGTGGGCTGTCTTCATCTGCTGTGGACACTTAGCAAAAAATCCTTTATCTTCAAAATGTGCAAAAGAAATTTGAACAATTATTAGCGTTTGATATGAATGTTAATAATGTTTGTATGTTAGTAAATGATTGTTTGAATGTTAAAACACATTTGCTTGATTGTGACAAGCATTATCCTTCAATCCACTTATAAAGTCCAACAATACTCACCCTAAGGATGATGTTGCCAATCAAGTTGAAGGCATTAGAGAAATCGATAGTAAGCGTAACCAACTACGCATTCAGTGAACTTATTTAGAACTCATTCATGCTATGAAGCACAACCTCTTCCGAACAAATAGCACCCACTCCAACTAGAAGTCACCATGGTATTTAGCAATCTCCTTCCCAACATCCCTCACAGCCACCTTAAAGATCAACTACTTCCAAATTCTACCCATAACAATAGGTTTAATCTTATGATCTTGTTTAAAAACGGTGTGAGGGGAGCAGACACAACAAACTATGCTAAACCCATAGGAAACCTCCCCCATACATAATTACCATTGTAGAGATAACCTTGAGCAATGCAACAGCTATCACTTACCTCTCACCGCAAAAATCATCCAAAATATGTTGGGTCCTCAATCTGTCTCGCCCTCAAGAAATCTTTATGGAAAAATATTTAAGATAGCCAAGCATATTTTCAACATCCACAATGAGAGGAGGCTCATCATAGGAGGAAACATGCATAATCTAAGGGGATAGGATGGGTTGTTTAGCGACTGTTATGTCTAAGTATCTTTACCGAAAGGTACCACCCCAGAATTGAAGAGCATAATACTTTAATTGCAACAATGATATGCTTGTCTGTAACTTTCCTTAACATTGCTTAACATAAGTGCATATCGCCGAACTATCACACTTAGAATCTATCTCATCATGACATGATGCCACCAATAAGGATTGAGAAAAACAAACGATAGAATAAGCTCCTTATACCCATTCCTAATACCCCAAGCAAATAGCAACCACTAAATACTATGACATCGGAAAGACTTTCTCCTACCAGACCTGCACTCTTGATGATTAGAAATCTTGAAAACTCACAACAGGTAATGAGGTAATAACAAAAGTCTCACCCATGCCTTTATATACTCTTGCATATGGCCACCTTACCCATGGCAATAGCTAAGCCCTAAGCAAACGCCATATGACAACTATAAGGAATAGTCTTAATAGTCGTGATATGTAGGGAGAATACATGATAAAAAAGAACCTCGTCCACTACCACCCCTCCTAAAGGAACAATTTCCCTTCTAACCTAGATCTATGGTGATTCAAGCAAGAATTTTTTTCCACTCCTCCCTAATCGGATGATTGATTTTTGCTAGATACCACTTCCAATAATCCAAATAAGAAAGTTAAATATGTGTTGATTCACCGCCGACAACCACCTCCAACTTCCGCAGCACACGACTTCACTATTCTAAACGACATCCACCACTAAATACTTTCACATCAGTATAACGTCATGCGCTTCCACTTTACAACTGTGCTTCTAGGCTCTTAATTGCACATGCTTCTTCCAATTTAATATTATCTTGAGACTTTGGAACATTGAATTAGTGTTTAGTATGCGTGAATGTGAGCTGGAATGGAGTCGGTCAATATACTAGAATGAAAGAAACATGTTTGTTAATCACATAGAAATGAACTGGACCACTGCTTAAGGGATATGATTCCTTATCTTTTAATGATTTTTATTTCTTGAGGGAGGGGTATTTTCTTTTCATTCCTATAAAAATGGAATGATTTCTTCAATTTATGACCCGAACCATGTAAAAAATAATGACTTGACCCAACACCACCATCACCACTAACTAACCCTCATCACAAAGGTTGTCGCCGCTCCCACCACCACTGTGTCCCCCACCAACCAACCAACCACCAACACTAACCGCGCTACCACCACCACCACCACCAACCAGCAACACCACCACCCACCACCACCGATGGCATCCCTAACACCACTGACAATCCCCACTACCACCACATCACCACCACCACCACCATTGTGTATCATTCTTTTGTCTTTTCCTATCTATAAGACAACAAAAAGTAACGATCCAATCCATCTTATTCTTTACCAATTCCACTTATTCGTCAATTAAATTACCTCATACCAAACACACATTGATTACTATTGTAGAGTACAAAGGACGGGAGTGGGAATGATTAGCACGACGGGCAACTGGTATTTAAGGAAAAAAAGTAGTAGAGTTGTGTGGTAGGAAAGAAACTGGTAGGTGTAGAGTGGCTGGTAGGAGTAGGGTGAAGGTAGGAAAGAAGATGATAGGGAGTCATACAAGGGTTTTTTAATTTTAAAGTTCATTAAATTTTCTTTATTTTTAGTTTAGGGTAGTTAGCTATTTTTAAAAAATTAACGAAATAGTTAGCCACCATCTAAACCGGAAAAAATCCATGTGCATATAAAAGATGTATTACTTTGATTATCAATTTAGTCATGCTTGAACATTATGTTATAGAAATATTAAATATTTATGAAAATTTATTGATATAAAATATATGGAAAATATTATGAACATCACACCCTTATAAATATGAACAAGACAACATGATATTGTATATTTACTACGAGTTTGTGTCGTGTACTATCATTATCCTCCATAAAGAGGATTGGTTTATGTTGATATGCAAGTGCAAAGGTGAGGCGTCTCACATATCATATGCATGGATGGAATTAGTATTTATATGCGGTGTGTATGTTAAAAATTGTAAGGCTTCATTCTAGTTATTTGTACATTAATATTCACCATGCGTAAAAAAATAATTCATTTCAAAAATTGATAAAAAACATGTTGTAGAAAGGTTGCAAGATAGAAAAAATATTGTAAAAAGAAACGATACGGAACTACCCATTACTTGCAGGTTTATATCGTGAGGGCTTTTATATTATCACACAAAACTTGGTTTTGAATATATATACAATGAAATGTATCAAGGACAAGCAAGTCGCAATGCTATAGTTCAAATTTTATAAAAATAGCAAATTAAGGGTTTTAAGAGTAAAACAAAAAAAATAAGTTATCTATAAGACGTTTCAAATATGATTAAGGAAATATTTTAAAGAAAGAACAAAAGGAAAAATATATGGATTTAATGATAAGTTCTACTTAAAGTTGAAAGAGTTATACTGTAACTTCATAAAGAATATGTTATAAAAGTTATATATATTACAAGAGGTATATGTTTTAAAAGTTATATTTAAAAAATCAAACATAAAAAACTTATCCAATGTGCTTCGTCTACTTGTAATATCTGGTATGATATGATGAAAAGTAGTTTATGAGTGTCACCTACATCACAAATTACTATTATTGTGAACTACAAAATTTATACTTCTTATGTGACTTGAATCTAAAAATTTTTAAATCTTCAAACTTTTAAGTGTTACAAGAGGTTTTGCCCCTACCACAAATTACTATATATATAATTTGCTACAAACTTTTGGTCCAAAGTTTCATTCCCGATGGTGAAATTTTAATGAATATCAAAGACAGATGACTGGTTCCTTAAAAGGGCATTTGCATAGCAATACCAATATTTTCATGTTACATCTTCTGCTGTACTTTTGATTCTTTGTTAAACATAAAAGTGATGAAAACTATATATATTATAATATATATACAGATAAAAAAGGAAAGCCTCCTGCTTTATTTCTTTATGACTAAAATTGTGATTATTAAACTTATCCTCAGATGTACAGTTTTTTTTCGGTTGAATGCTTCCTAAAGGACAAGTAACTTTCATGTGACTTCTGTGTCATCCCTCTTGATGTTGTATTATTATTATTTTTTTAATTTTTTAGTTTTGAAGGTATTGATGGATATTTCAGTCATTTGAAGGCTACTAGGGGCACCTTTGGCTATATCGGTTCCTGCGACGACACCATCGCCGCCCCCCGGTTTTGCCAAATTGGTTTTTACAACCCGGGATTTTCCAAAGTTTTGACCGTTGTGAATTTGTTTAAAATGATTTGGGTAGGGTGGATTGTGTTCCTATCAATTTGGGTAGTATTGAGTATATTCGAGTAAAAATAATATTACAGTCAATAATTGGTTGATTTAATTTAGATAGTTTTGGATTGTACCCCTAGTACGATAAGTGTTTACCTAACGCATATGCTCTAAAACAAATGATTTTATCAAAGACAAATCTTGATGTTTGTTACCTCCTACGTTAACTTTTATTGTTATGTGCAGCTTAGTGTACACGCTCATGTCCCTAAAATTCCCAATAATCAAGCTTATATGAACCATGTAGTGTATTTTAGTAAAGATGACAATTACACGGGTGGATACATGACAAGCCGAAATAGTTTTCCCATAAAAAGAGTTGATTTTGTTTGTGTTTTGTTTGTGTCAAAACGGAGGCTTTGTGTTGGTTTAAAAATCTCTTTCTAAAGTTTACATATATGATTTAGGCATTTAACTACAATTTCGTTATGTAAAAGTAACCAGTTTGGCCTGTTTTACTTGTACTCTTTTAACGTGGCCCGTTAAACTTTCTAAATCGTTACTTTTAGGCTCCTGTGACTTCATATCATAAGTGTTCAAATTGGGATTATTGTAAATTATTTAAAATTAAAATTTAGATAATTTTGTATTGTATAACCATCCCTAGCCCAACCTTGTGTGGTGGCTAGCGGTGAGTCCAACCCGGGCTTGCTATATTTCAATAAGCCTAGCAGATAATGGGCTTCGTTTAATTTTCTTCAAATGCTACGGCTAGACAACTTATATGCTCTTACTAAACTTGTTCAAGTCTCAGAAATTATGGCACATGATAGATAGAAGGAGATTATGTGTGCGGTGCCGGACCAATAATTTTTTTCATGGGAGCCAGAAAATTTCCAGGGTCGTTTGACTATCGTAATATAATATATTTCCGGTCCATTATGGGTTAAAATCGGGTTGGATCCCGTTCACTGCCGAGAACAATATTGTTAAAATGGTCTCCAAACTCTTGTATCTGAATATATATCAAGAACCATATTAATTAAATTATCCTTATAAAAGTGATTATATTAGATGTTTAAAGCAATTATTCTCAGAAAAAATGATTATATCTAATATATTTAAAACAATTATAATAATCGTTAAAACGGTTCTCAAACTCGTTAATGCTGATGATGTTCAATATGTTTGAGAACAAAGTCGATTAAGAAATTTAACATTTAAGTTCTCATATCTTGAAACCAAAATAAATTTAACTTGGTTAATAGTCAAAACATTTACCTAGATATAATTTTTTCATCTTCTTAGTAACTACTTGATTATTTGATGGTAAATATACTAAATATCTACTTAGTTTCAAACCTCGGTTATGAGAAACTATGATTCGTTGGACTATGAACACATTGTAGTTCCATCATCGCAATATGATTGTGACATCCTTGATCTTTGTTTTCTTTTAAAAGTTTCGGGGGGGGTGTAAAATTTTATGGGAGGCAATCGGATTTTTTCACATAATACATGACCATACAATTTATCTCTTCTTAATTGTAATTATATATATATAATTACTAGGTTAGTACTTGTATATTACAAGAGTTGAATAAATAAAATATTAAATTATTAGTAATAAAAAATTATGAATTATGAAACCATGCTTGAAGATATAATATGATTATAATTACGTATAAATAGTTATTTTAAGTCAAATAAACAAAAATGTATTTTTTAAACTTTTGTTTTATAATTGTGTCACGTATTTTTCTTAACTATATATAGATAGATAGACATATACATATACATATATATATATATATATATATATATATATATATATATATATATATATATGTATATATACATATATAGATGTGTATATATATATATATATATATATATATATATATATATATATATATATATATATATAGATGTATATATACATATATATACATATGTATATATATATATGTATATATATGTATATACATGTATATATATAGATGTATATATATGTATATATACATGTATATATATATAGATATCTATATATATATATATATATATATATATATATATCTATATATCTATATGTATGTATATATATATATATCTCTATATATATATATCTGTCTGTCTATATATATGTATCTTCTCTATATATATATATATCTATATCTATATATATATCTATATCTATATATATATATCTATATATATATACATGTATATATACATATATATACATCTATATATATACATGTATATACATATATATACATATATATATGTGTATATATATATATATACATGTATATACATGTATATACATGTATATACATATATATACATGTATATATACATGTATATATATACATGTGTCACACCCCAACCTTGACGGCGGAAACGTCGAGGAGTGAGAGTTAAGATCGTTCACAGCCACATAACGCTATTATTAAATACAAATATATTATTCATAAGTTTGAAAGGTACATTACAAGAATAAGTCTCAAAGAAAGTAAATAACAAAACATAAGTTGTAACAAGCCAAATTAGTTCATTATTTAACTAGGTCCATTCCTAGGTGTGAACAAGCTTCAAAAGTGGTGATCAAACTTGAGTATTTCCTGAAACATGTTAAAAATAAAAGGTCAACAATAATGTTAGTGAGATTTCCATAGTTTGCAATACATAAGTATATAAAAGATGGCAATTCATGTTGTAAGTTAGAGAACAAAGTAACTAGGGATGTAAGACAGAATGCACAATCAAACCTCGACAAAGTTTTACAAGTCTCGAACGTTTAAAAGTATATACGATTAGCTAAGTGTACTTGGATCAACCAAGCAGGCTTGTCTGGCCCATAGATCTATGACTTCGCTAGGCTAGCAATAGTTAATGATTGTACATATATTCGACATTACATGGTAGCCATAAAGTTCAACTAACCACAACATACAGGTGAAATGCCATAAGTTTACAAGAGTCAAACGTGTTTACAAGTGCAAAGTTTATAATGTAACATGTTTCACCCCAAAGTGTGAAAGTATAAAAAAAAGGGTATAGAAATACTCACATGATCAATTTGGATGATTAATAAGAAATAATAATAAACGTCGTTTCAACGTAATCCGTCACAAGGCACCTAAATATAAATATTTACAAGATTTAAGTTTAATTATAAGAAGTTTAACGAATTGACGAGGACTAGGGTTCCAATTTAGTATTTGGGGTTTGTCTTATAATTATGTTTAACAAAATATAACCAATTATATTAATTAAACTCAAAGAAATTTGTAACATTTTGTGGAAGGTTATATATATATAAAAGAAAATATAACATTTATAATAATTTGAATATATATATATATATATATATATATATATATATATATATATATATATATATATATATATATATATATATATAAATATTAAATAAAGTTTAGTAACCACAAATTAAAACAATAATTTGAAGAATATAGATATAAAGTTGAAATAAAGTTTTATAACCAAATGTGATTAACACGTTTTAAAAAAATAATAATAATTTAAAAGCAATGTTTGAACCAATAAATATTTTAACTTCATAAAAATAACCAAGTATAAACTTTATTAAAATATATTTATATATATATTTTTAAAATATTTATTTGTTTAAATTTTTAATAAAACAATATAGAAAATGATTTGATGCTTTTAAAAATATTTAGAGTTTACAAAATCCATTTTTATATTTATTAGAGATATTTAAGAATTTAATTTAAGGCTGAAAGCCTTTAAAAAAATACGTGAGGTTGCCGGGTTCGAACCCGGGACCTCATGTATAGGAGGTATGTGTCTTAACTAGTGAACCAGGGCCGTGGCCTTGGTATCACTCGGTTCCTAAATCTTAAAAACACACACACATAGAAACTCCCAAACCCAAGAACCCTAATTCCTATTTGGTCCAAATTGAAGGCTAAATCACAATCGTTTATTGTAACAAACATGGGGCTTTGATTTCCCATTGAATTTCGAACACATACATGTATTTAATTACCCGTTTCGAAGACAAAACATTGAAGAGCAGATGAGAACGGTTGCGCCTAATGTGGTAGCTTGTTCCGGTTGCAATTAGCAATGAAACTTGAATTCGTTCTACAGAAAGCTTCTGATGGATCCAACGATGAAAAGCCCTCCATCAATTGCAAGTTAGAGAGCTCGGACAGAGGTTTTCGAATGGGTCGCAGGTCGCGATGTAAAGGTTGATCAAATTTGGTGTTTGGAGTCATTTCGGGTGTAATTGAGAGCTGTATACGATTAAGGATTGATAGATGAGCGATTAGGTTAGTTTAATTAGGTTATTATTAGGTTTTAATTGTCAAATGGTTGAGGATTAATGTCCGATAGTTACCCGAGTTCGAAAGCACCTGTAACCGGTGTTAAATCTTCAATATAACTCCCACTCGGTTCGAATCACGCTCACAAATCAATTGGAAATGGTTTTAGTTCATTAATCGAAGTTATTGAAAGGTTAAACGGCCGCCGGAGCTCACCGGAGCTCACCGGAATACCCGCCGGAATTGCGGGGGTGGGGAAAAAGATTGGGCTGAAATTTTCAAATTTACCCTTTCAGTCCTTGTGGTTTAATTTGTTGTTATTTCATGTTAAAAACTTCTTTTGGAGTTTCAAAATTGGCATTATAACCCCCTAGACTTTTAAATCCAAGTTGTATACATGTTTATTTTTTTATAATTCTTACAAATTATTAATAACAATATTATTGTTATTATTCTTAGTTATAATTATTATTAATGATGTTATTAATAATAATATTATTATTATCAATATTTATTTATTAAGTAATAATTAACATTAATAACTTTCAAACTAAAGGTTTAAAAATAATAACAAAATAAGCATAAATGGCCCATAAGTTTCACATATGGCAACAATGACCCTCATAAGAATAAACGCAGTTAACTTTTGGTTAACAAAAATACAAGATGTTACAACATGTATATGTATATATACATGTATATATATATACATGTAGATATACATATACATGTATATATATACATGTATATATACATATACATGTGTATATATATATATATACATGTATATGTATATATACATGTATATGTATATAATATATATATATATATATATATATATATATATATATATATATATATATATATATATATATATATATATATATATATATATATATATATATATATATATATAGTGTAGAAACACATTTATTAAACGGATTATATTTAGTAATAAACATTAAAAGTATAGTATGATATTTTAACATAAAATAAAAAAATATATATATAAGTAATAGTTCAAGAAATAAAAATTTATACTATTTTTTTAACTCTCTTATCTAAATATTTTTGTTTTCAAATATTCATTTCAAAATTTCTTATAAAAAATATATTTTATATAAAAATATTGTTTATTAAATAACTATGGTTTGTAATTATTCTTGTTGCTTTAAAAAAACTACTATTATAAAATTTCACCTTTTTCATAATTTTTTTAAAAAAAGGATCGATTTAAAATATATTTTGTTTCAAAAAGGTTTAGTGTTTTAGAAAATTTTTATAATATATGTTTTTTTATTAATAATGTTTTAATAAAAAGATGTGAATTTAATTCCTTAAGAATATCTATTTTTAAAATGATAGCTTGATTTTAAAAAATTAAAATAAGAGAGAGAAACGTAGCAATTAATAAAATTGATTTTTAATAAAAGAGAGAAATTAGTTTGAGTGTTTAAATTACTATAATATCCTCATAATATCCTTTTAGGGGGAAAAATGATGTGAAAATGTTTAGAAAAATGACATGTGGTAAAAATATGGATTTAAAGAATTACAAGTGGTAAAATAATATTTTTTTATTAAATACAATAGATTTATATTTGAAGTTACTTTATAGCAGCAAAAGCAAAATAATAATAATTAATAATAATAGTATTATTATTATCATTATTAATTATTATTATTATTATTATTATTATTATTATTATTATTATTATTATTATTATTATTATTATTATTATTAAATATTAATAATAATAAATCACTTAAATTGTTATAAATTTTATTTATATTTTTTCAATCTATGTTTACTTTTATTAGAGTATATTATTTATATCTTTAATCGTTAAATTAATTATTATGTCGTTTGGCTATTTAGGTTAAACTAGTCCGAAGTAAGAGAGTAGCAGTGGGGCACACTATTTATAAAGTTTAACATTCAATCTCATGTGATACAATTACATAAAGCTAATGCTAACTTCAAAAATATTATATAAATCTTAGAAAAGATTGTATTCTGCCTAAATTAATAACATTATACTAGAAGCTAAATAAGTTGTATTTGCATTAAACCTAAAACAATTTTTCGTCATATATTTCAATCTTTCTGTTGGAAAATGCTATATTGGTTTAAAGTTTGGTCCGAAAGGTGACATTAAGCATTTAGTTTTTTTTTTCCTAGTAGTCTGTTAATCGCCACAATGCTATATTTTTATGTTCCATATGACCATATTAGTTTATTGACGTGCATCACAATGTGTACCCATGCAAATTCTTGGTTCAAAAGTACAAGCAGTAATGCACGTAATAATTCGTACAACGCAAGGACAAAAAATTATGCCAAAGAAGGTACAAATCAGGTGGGTGGGGTCCCAAATATTAAAATACTTGGTTAGTTTTTCTTTGAAAAGTTTATGTGAAGGTGACTTGTAGCAAGTAGTTGAATTGATATCATCACTCTCTCTCACTAATAGTTTTTCTGCCTTGCAACAAACTTTAAATATAAAAACAAAAAATCTTATAAACATGTAGGCCTAGGTGATAAATAAATAGTTTTATAGAAAATGAGAA
The DNA here is from genome assembly GCA_025215565.1 of Flaveria ramosissima. Classification (NCBI taxonomy): domain Eukaryota; kingdom Viridiplantae; phylum Streptophyta; class Magnoliopsida; order Asterales; family Asteraceae; genus Flaveria; species Flaveria ramosissima. The sequence goes on along the minus strand of CM046031.1, from coordinate 18,136,161 downwards.
AGAAATCAGAGGTCTGTATACAACACTATATATATAACGGGAAAACACACAAAATAAAATAAATCATTTTGTTTTTTCAATCTTAAATATATTTTAGATCTAACAAAATTTAATGTAATATTTATTAATCTTTACTAAAGTTTTAAAAATAGAAATTAGATATGTCTAAGTAATGTGTAAATTATATTACTTATAAATGACCTATTTGTACGTTTCTAGATCGACTATTGAAAATTTTATTAAACATATTAGATAATCGTCGATGAGAAATCTATAGATAATCCTAAAAGTGGAAATCCGTGAGTGACTTGTCCTTGATGATCTTTTTGTATTAACTAGTACTATCGTGTCTGTGAACCATCAATGATATGTCAATTTGTTGGTATCATTGGTTGTTACTAACATCGGTTGTTCTTCGTATTTGACCGTGAAGGTTATACCCAACTTCATCCTTCCTTCGGTACCAACGGATATGTTCAACGATGAAAATCCTATGATCTATATTATGTACATAGTACTCATATATGAACATGTTCAAGAAAGATCTTTTAAATATGTAAGATCTATTTAAAAATTTAGAAACACTGACTATGTATTATGTATATTCATATAGTGTGACATAGAGTGTTAGAGTCATTCACTTGTGATTACATTATTTCCGTTATGTTTCATAAATACAACATGCTTTTACATTAATCACAAAAATTGTCACTGCATTCTAACTTGTTTTAATTAGGAAAATAAATATCATGTGAAATCATCAAGCATTACTAAGGTTAAAATACAATTCGCAAATACATGTTCGTCGTCACTTGAATCCATCATTAATATATATGCACACATATACATACACACATACATACACATATATATACATATAGATATATATATGGTGAGGAACAAGAGTAACATGGGTTCATGTGCGTTTACAAAACGGTGTCACAATCGGTGGAATTAAGATGGGTTTGTCATGAATAGCCAATGCGGGTGACTGCATCTTGCTATAGCAAACGGGACCACTCGGTTTTCACTTCCACTGTTCTTTTACCAACACAATATGTAACCTTTTTTTATTCTCTTTTTAACCGTAAATAACTAACACGCAACATGGTCTTTGATAACGTTTGAACCCATAACTTCTTGGCATAATATGTTATTTGTTCCATGCGTAAAGGTAGAATTTAGAAATGGCGCGTGTTGTATGTTATGCATAGAAGATGGTACATGATTAAAATATATGACCTTTGTTATGCTAGAATATGTTTTCTCCCCCTTGGAAAATGGTTAACATGCAAAAGGAAATGAAGCTTCAATGACTTAAACATCATGCAATGAGAGTTGTACGTTTCTTTGGATTTCTTTGCCACTTGAAAGATTTTGATCTTGATCTTGTCTTGAGATAGAAGGATCTATACATAATGACGTTATAATTTTTAAATGGGAATAATTAACTTGAACAAAATAATTAAGTTTCGTGTCCATTGTGTCGTAATTATAGTGTACTTTGATAGGGTTTGTATGTCACGTTATTTATCTCAATTTCACTTTTAGAGCATCTGCGATGAAAGGTTTTATAATTTAAAGACGCCAAGATGAAGATCATACGAAAAAAGAGACTAAGCACTTCGCGAGATCCGAAAGTCCTAGACCTTCCTTCTGAGGAGGCAATGAATGTATGTAAAAAAAATCAAATATGAAGCACTATTGATCAGTACATCATTAGGTAAAAAAATCAAATATGAAGCACTATGGATCAGTACATCATTAGGTGAAAGTTGTGCATGAGATCTTGAATTTTCATGAGAAAAAGATTTGAGTTATAATGAGGTAGCTATTTTTCCAAGTGCAATAATTAACCAAAATTAGTGAAGGTTAATTACCGATACATCATGCAACAAAAGTTATACCTTGCTTTGGATAAGTTTGCCAACTTGTAGGATCTTGATTTTGCCCAAAGAAAGAAAGATTTGATTAATAATGTGGTGGTTATATATGTTTATGGATGTGTCTAGTGATTGATAAATCTTTACTTTTATGCTGACCACTCAAAAATACGACCTAAAAATCGAAGCTTAATAGTTTTCACGTATGGTTACAAAATACTTAAATAAATATTAAGATAGCATAGAAGTGATAACTTATTCCTATACCCTAATTTATAGTGTTATGTGTTACAAAATAAAGATGTTATCCAACTGAACATTAAATACTCTACATATAGTTTCAATTAATTGGTAAGAATTCAAATAAAAAAATATGTTTAATCTTGTAAAATTTTTTTAATTATCAATCTTTTAATCAATTATTGAAATCAACTATAGGGAAAAATTAATGGAAATTTTTTTAGTCATTGTCATTTTTGTTACTTTTTTCAAATTACCGCACTAGTTTAATATTCATAGCTTATATATAAAACGAGCTTATTATAATCTTAAAAATGAGTATAGTATCGTAATATACAAAAATAAAAAAAATTACATTTTCCAACTCAATGTGAATCCTGCTTGTTATTGTATCTTTTTTACTTAGTTATAGTGTCTTTTCTATTCATTATTATGTTTTCTAGAATACCATTGTGTTTTTTTATAATGATAAATTTTAAAAAACGAATAGTATAATAACACCATTGTGTATTTCATATACGTAAAACATAATAATAAAAAACAACTATTTATATCTCGCTCATTAGGATGTCTTCTATGGCTTGAGTATATAAATGAACAATCCCAGATGCTTCTGTTTTAGTATATAAAGGAGAAATCTTTTTATTTTAGTCTTGGTTCAATTATAACTGCATAGCCGGCTTGTTTTCTTAAATCAAATCATACCATTAATATGGTATCAAAGCAATAGACTCTCGTATTCGTTCTTCAATTCCTAGTTTGTTTATGGGTTCCTCATTATTCGTGTCAAAGTCTGTAAAGTCCTCATCATGATCGATTCCACATATTATTGCGCTTGATAATCAAATTAAGATGGATGTGTGCTTGTGTGATATCAACAAACATTAAACAAACTCAATCGAAATTTTATTAATCAAATGATTACAATATCAAAGGAGTTTATGTTGTTTAAGCTCGATCCACCTGGAGGTGAGCTCCCCTCAGGTGGCCTATCACACATCTCTCTGCTCTTTCACCTTAGAGCACTTTGTGAAAAGGAACACACATAATGAAATACAAAAGAAAAACATCTATATATACTATCAAGATATTCTCATGCAAGAACATCAAGTTCTTGCACGACAACTCCAAGTTTTCACGCGGTAATAATTTTATCTATCATCTTGGAGTTCTCTTTTCCTTGTATTTCTCGCATGATTTGAGTTTTTGCTTTTCATTTGATATTGTAATCCATAAAATCTAGGTCCTTACAATTTCCCTCTATGGATTATGATATCAAGCTATGTTTGACTTCAGTCACTCATTTTCAAGAATTATCTATATCATCGGGTATCTGTCACTTCAGGCTTCCCCCTCTGCTTTAACCTCCTCATAATGTATAACTTCATAAAGAATATCATGTCTGAATCAAGATTAAAGTACTATATCTTGATTACTTACAACTTAAGATGTATTAGGCATATGACAGAGGGATCCAACTTCCATTTTGGATTCCTGAAGAACCCGATTCTTCAATCCGATGATAAGACTATGTGACGACGAACTAGATCATCTAAAGTATTCTTCATCCTAAGTAAGATTTAATAAGCCCATATTTTCAGAGTAAGAATACCAAACAATCTTGATTTTTCACTTGATCTACCCGTTCGATCATTGTCCCCAAGAGTAAGATAAGATAAGCCCACATTGTCAAGTTTCAATTCACGAACAACCCCAATCAAATGTTGTAGATATAGAATCTTGAACTTGATCAAACAACACAAAAACTCCTTGTTTAAGTACTAAACTTCAAATCATCCAGCATCTTTAGTCACGGTTTATGGATGATAAAGTTTTAACATGGTGAAGTTTTTGCATGAGAAATTTTTTGCAAATAACGGTTACTACTGAGAATATTTTGCATAAACTTTTCTCATGAAAAAGTTCACACATGAAAGTTCTCACATGGAAAGTTCTCACATGAAAAGTTCTCGCAGGAAAGTTTTCGCGTGAAAAAGTTTTCGCGTGAAAAACTTTTCTCATGAAAAGTTCTCTCACGAAAAAGTTTTCGCAAAATACGGTTATTTTTGCAAAGTTCTCGCATGATGCAGTTACTCCGCGGAAACTTCAACCAAAATTGACTTTTATGAATTTGAATCACTGCTATGGTCTGAAATCTTCGTTTTCCACCAAAAGTTTAAGATATCGAGCGTAATGATGTCACAAAGCCGATTTCATGGGTGTTCACCCTCGGTTTCACCTTCTTCTCCTTCAAAACCGGTTCAAACTTGATCTAAATGTTTAGATCTCCAACCTCCATGTTTAACATCTTAAACGGATGATTACGGAATGAAAATCCATGAGCAACACCTTGCTCTGATACCAAATGTAAAGTCCTCATCACGATCGATTCCACATATTGTTGTGCTTGATAATCAAATTAAGACGGATGTGTGCTTGTGTGATATCAACAAACATTAAACAAACTCAATCGAATAATATTAATCAAATGATTACAATACCAAAGGAGTTTACATCGTTTAAGCTTGATCCACCCGAGGTGAGCTCCCCTCGGGTGGCCTATCACACATCTCTTTGCTCTCTCACCCTCACAACACTTTTTCAAAAGGAACATACATAATGAAATACAAAGGAAAAACATCTATATATACTATCCAGATGTTCTCGCTCAAGAACATTAAGTTCTCGCACGACAACTCCAAGTTTTCGCGCGATGACAAATGTATCCATCATCTTGGAGTTCTCTCTTCCTTGTATTTCTCACATGGTTTGAATTTTTGCTTTTCACTTGATATTGTAATCCATAAAGGCTAGGTCCTTACAAAGTCAATTAAAGGTGCTCATCGGTTGTGATTCTATGGTTCTCAATTAAGTTTTTGAAGAAGCTCCACTAATGTCCAGTTGAATGAACTATTATCTTGCCTTTTCTATTGCTACTATTCTCATTTTCAGATCAATTGGTGATGTCTTGGTGTGTATTCGATTTATCTAGTTAGAAGTTAGATCCACTACATTATGTCCGGATCATATTATTTATTCATGGTTAGCTATGAAATCCTAAGTAAAGGTTTTAAGGTGGTCTTCTAATTATGGTACTATCTAACAAACATGAGGCTGTTGAATCGCCTTATGAGTTTTCTTTAACTATTTTTTATTAATTACATGTCACACTATTATATGTGCCTTTAAGATAGGCATTTGTGGTATTTTAAAGGCGATGAGCTATTTTTTGCATTTTTTCTAGTTAGATATAATTATTTACTAATATGGTAATTATTTTTCAAGCTACTAGTAATGGTGTTACAAACAATATGTGTATTCTACTCAAAATTCTTATCTACTCTGATTTTTTTCTTTTTTTTCTTATAAGCCTATGTGAGTTTGTGTTCAGTTCCCTTCTTTATGCATGTCTGATCTTCTTAAATAAAGCTTGGAATCTATCTTTTATATTAGATTTTTTAACAACTAATCTTGCTAGGGCTTTTGAAACTACAACAAATGAAACTCTTATTAGTAAACTTTATTTTAGTGATCCTCTATTTTCATGTAACTTGACTGTTATTAATATCATACTTAAAGGAACAAAAAAGTATACTTTATAGTCTAATTCTATGAAATTGCCTTTTTGACGTTAGAAATAAAGTTGGCTCTATAAACGGTACTTATAATTGAACCATAGATGATGTGACCCTAGGATAACAAAAAGACATGTCACATGTGTAATTATATTATTTTGTCTTGAATTTTAACTTTGCTTCAAATTAGTTTTATTTGGGTTATGTTTTTTTTTTCACAAAAGCATCACATTTGAGGCCAGAATTAAGATAAACTAATGGTGAAGTAAATTGAGATGTAAAGATTCTAATCTACATAAAAATGTTCAACTCTGTTGTCACATCCCAACCTTGACGGCGGAAACGTCGAGATGTGAGGGTTAAGATTGTTCACAGCCACATAACGCTATATTAAAATGTAAATATTATTATCATAAGTCTTGAAATGGAATACAATCATAAGTCTCAAATCAAGTTATAAGTTCAAATATAACATAACATAATGTAAACTTTTATTTCATTAACTAGGTCCAAGTCCTAGATTATTACATGCTTTCAAAGGATCACTTTAAACTTGAGGTTGACCTGAGACATGATAAAAATAGGAGTCAACTAAAAATAGTTGGTGAGTTTCCAAGGTCTTCATACATAATATGAAAAAGGTTACAAGTAGCAATTCATGTCATAGGTCATAAGCAAGTAAGGTTATAGAACACATATCGTTACAACCAAACCTCGACTTGATTACAAGTATAAAAGATTGGCTAAGTGTATTTGGTTCCCATGATGAACAAGCATACGTCATCAGGAGTCGGCAATACCTCGACTTTAGCACCAAATAGGCTTGTCAGGCCCAAAGATCTAAGACGTCGCCAGGCTAGCAATAGTTAATGATTGTAAACAAACTATGTATCTCATATAATCACTTACAAAACACAAATAACCATGACAAATAATAAGTTTAATTGCAAGTGCTTTACAAGTCTCAAACGTTTATAAGTGTATGATCTATAAGTATCATGTTTCACCCCAAAATAGTGTGAAATAAAGTAAAAAGGGGACAAGGAAACTCACATGTCAAATAAGTATATAATAAGGATCAATAAGAATAGTATATGTCGTTCCAAGATAACACGTCACAAGGCACGTAAATATATAAATATTACAAGATTTAGGTTAATATATGATTAATGAGTTAACGTGAACTAGGGTATTAGAATTTGGGGATTTAAAAATAAATAAGATTTGTGAACTCTTTAGTAAAACACTATTTATAAAATTTTTAAAGGAATTAAATCCTTTATAATAATTTGTGAAATTTGATTATAAAATATATATAAACGTTTTTAGTCCTATAATTATCATGATTAATCCATCATTATAAAATATATAGTGACTAAATAACGAATAAGTAATTTAAACTATTATTTAAAATCTATTTTTTTATAAAAATAAACTAAGTATTAATATATGTTTGATAATATGTAAAAAGAAAAGGATGATGTTAAAATATTTATAATAATAAATTTACAGAAAATAATGTGGATGATTATAAAAATATTTGAAGTTTGCAAAAATCATTATATATTTATTAAAAATTTTTCATGATTAAAATAAGGCTGAAAAAACCTTTTTAAAAAAATGTGCAGGTCACGGGGTTCGAACCCGTGACCTTAGATATGATATGCAAGTGTGGAACCATTAGGCTGGGTAGCCTATGCCTGTTAAGGCTTGGTTCCTATTCCTTATAACAACTAAAAACTTTGAATCCCCAATTCCACATAAACCCTAGTTTAGATTCGAACTAAATTGATCAACCAAACGATGATGATAACTAAATTAACCATGAGGCTTTTGTTCCCCATGATTAATCGAGCATATCCATGTATGTAACTTACCCGTTTAGATTCGAATTGACGATGATTCTAACGAAGAACAATCGCGAACGTGGGTACTCAATGGATGAGTAATCCTCAATGATAATCCAATTAAACTTGCAGGAAGCTTTGAATGACGACCTGGACTAAAAGCCCTCTGTAAATTTCGGTTTTTGAACCCCGGATGGTGGTGTACGACTATGTTGCAGGTCGCGATGAAGATGGTGACTGAATTCGTTGTTTGAAGTCGTTTCAGGTGTAATTGAGGATTGTATTCGTTTAGAGATTGATAGGTGAACGTTTAGATTGGTTTAATTAGATTATTATGAAGTTTTAATGCTCGAACGGGGTTGAGATTATGGGCTTCGGTTACCGAATGGTTTGGGAGCCATAACCGTCGTTTAACCTCATTAAAGACCATAATTATGTTCGAAACACGTACGCGAAGCGATTGGGAACGGTTTTTGGTCATGATTCGACGAAATTTGATGGTTACGGGGGTGGCCGGAGGCCGCCGGAGCTTGGCCGGAGAATGCGGCCGGAATTACGGGGAACAAGGGGAAGGGGGTTGGGTTTTTAAAATAGTTACACAAATGGTCCCCCAACTTTGAATTCTTATTATTTTATGCCCAAACTTAATATTTTAAGTTTCTAATTTGACAATTAGGCCCCCTTGAACTTAATTAAGTTTTAACTTGTTAACTTTTATAACTTATTATTATTATCTTTATTATCATTATTATTATTTTATTACTATTATTATTATTATTATTAGTATTATTATTACCATTATTATTATTATTATTATTATTGTTATTATTATAATTGTTATTATTATTATTATTTACTTAATTTAGAAACTTAAACAAAAAATCATACAATAATAGCCCAACAAGATTCATAAATTGCCTAAATAACCCATATAAGGATTAATAAAATTAACTTTTAACTAACGGAATTACGAGATGTTACAGTCTCCCCAACTTAAAAGAATTTCGTCCCGAAATTAAAAGAAATGAAACTATACAAATAAGAACGGGTATTTCTTCTTCATGTGCTCCTCACGTTCCCAAGTAAATTCAGCGCCACGTTTATTTTCCCAACGAACCTTGACGATTGGGGTTGTTGTGGTTCTCGTCTTCTTCATTATACGGTCCATGATTTCAACAGGTTTCTCGACAAAATGTAATGACTCGTCAATCTGAATGTCTTCCAACGGAACATACAGACTTTCGTCGGCCAAACACTTTCTCAAATTTGAGACGTGGAACACAGGATGAACTCCACTAAGGTCGGAAGGTAGTTCCAGTTTATAAGCCACTTTCCCAATCCTTTTCAGGATTTTGAAAGGCCCTACAAATCTTGGAGCCAGTTTGCCCTTCTTTCCAAAGCGAACCACACCTTTCCACGGTGAAACCTTAAGAAGAACCATCTCCCCAACTTGGAATTCCAATGGCTTACCTCGCTTGTCAGCATAGCTCTTTTGACGACTTCTCGCCACTTCAAGGTTCTTGCGAATGATAGAAACTTTATCAGTCGTTTCTTGTATAAGTTCAGGACCAGTGATGAAGTTTTCACCAATGTCGGTCCAACAGATCGAGGAACGATACTTACGACCATAAAGTGCTTCAAACGGTGCCATCTTGATACTCGAGTGGTAACTATTGTTATACGAAAATTTCGCGAGCGGTAGATGCGTATCCCAATCACCACCAAAGTCAAGAACACACAGGCGTAGCAAATCCTCCAAGGTTTGGATCGTTCGCTCGGTTTGACCATCAGTTTGAGGATGGTAAGCCGTGCTTAGATCTAGTTGTGTACCCAAGAGTTCTTGCATAGACGACCAAAAATATGAAGTGAAACGAGCATCTCGGTCGGATATGATGTGCAGAGGTACCCCATGACGACTTACAATCTCATCAACGTATATACGAGCTAACTTTGATGTCTTGTAAGTGTCACGTATGGGTATAAAATGTGCCGACTTGGTCAATCGGTCAACGATCACCCATATGCTATCATGTCCTCGAGAGGTTCGGGGTAGCTTTGTTATGAAGTCCATGGATATGTGTTCCCATTTCCACATAGGAATCTCGGATTGCTCAAGTAATCCACTTGGACGTTGATGTTCGGCTTTAACCTTCGTACACGTGAGACACTTAGCTACATAAGTCGCTATGTCTTTCTTCATTCCAGGCCACCAATATTGACCACGTAGATCCATATACATCTTATCGGAGCCAGGATGAATAGAATAACGAGTTTGATGAGCTTCATTCATGATGAAGGTACGGAGGTTATCGCGATTTGGAACCCAAATTTGATTTGCGAAGTACATCAATCCATTGGGTTTCGTTTCCAATTGGGTTAGAAGATTATGCTCCAGTTCATCCTTCATTCTTCCTTCTCGTTGTACCATTTGTTGAGCCTCCAGGATACTAGACTCGATGTCACTATCTATTCTCAGGTTTTGTAGTAGTACGGTGGTCTCGTTGACATCTAGTCGGATCTCAGTATCGAACTCACCCAAAGTATCAAACCATTGACGTCGATCGCGAATTTCTTGGAATGAGATCATCTTGTTGTGAATCTTTCGGCTTAGTGCATCGGCTACAACATTTGCTTCACCAGGATGGTAACGAATGTCACAATCATAATCACTAATCAACTCCACCCAACGACGTTGTCTCATGTTGAGATCTTTTTGATTGAAAACGTGTTGAAGGCTTTTGTGATCGGTGTAGACTATACATTGCGTACCATACAGGTAGTGCCTCCAAATCTTCAAGGCAAAAACAACAGCACCAAGCTCAAGATCGTGTGTTGTGTAATTCACCTCGTGAACCTTCAATTGTCTCGATGCATAAGCTATGACCTTCCCTCGTTGCATGAGAACACAACCAAGGCCTTGTTTAGATGCATCACAATACACGGTGAAATCGTCGTTTCCATCGGGTAGGGTCAAGATAGGAGCATTGCACAACTTATGCTTCAACGCTTCAAAAGCTTCTTCTTGCTCGGGACCCCACTCGAATAGTTTATTCTTTTGTGTCAAAGTAGTGAGCGGTTTCGCGATCCTCGAGAAGTTGGCAATGAATCGCCGATAATAACCAGCAAGACCAAGAAAAGAACGAACTTCGGTAGGAGTTGTAGGAACACACCAATTTTTCACAGCTTCCACCTTTGCAGGATCAACGTGAATTCCTTGGCTATTCACCACATGTCCTAGAAATTGAACTTCCTCGAGCCAGAAATCACACTTCGAGAACTTCGCGTACAATTGCTCTTTCTTTAACAACTCAAGAACCAATCTCAAATGCAGTTCATGATCGGTGTTGGACTTAGAATAGATAAGTATGTCATCAATGAAGACGATCACAAACTTGTCTAGATAAGGCTTGCATACTCGGTTCATGAGATCCATGAAGACAGCAGGAGCATTGGTTAAACCAAAAGGCATCACCATAAACTCATAGTGCCCATAACGAGTACGGAACGCGGTCTTTGGGATATCATCATCATGGACTCGCAATTGATGATAGCCAGAACGTAAATCGATCTTCGAGAAGATAGCAGCTCCTTGAAGTTGGTCAAACAAATCATCGATACGAGGAAGAGGATAACGGTTCTTGATGGTAAGCTTATTAAGCTCGCGATAATCGATGCACATACGAAACGTTCCATCTTTCTTCTTCACAAAAAGAACAGGTGCACCCCAAGGCGAAGAACTAGGACGGATGAAACCCTTCTCGGATAACTCTTGAAGTTGACTAGAGAATTCTTGCATTTTCGATGGTGCAAGTCGATATGGTGACTTAGCCACGGGGTTTGCTCCCGGTATCAAGTCAATTTTGAACTCGACTTCACGCACGGGAGGTAGACCACTAAGGTCATCGGGAAATACTTCAGGAAAGTCTCGTACAATAGGGACATCCTTAAGTTCTTTCCCTTTGACTTTCGTGTTGACCACGTAAGCCAAGAAAGCCATATACTTCTTGCTTAAGCACCTTCGGGCTTGAGTGCAAGACATGAGTTTAAGCCCTTTGGAAGATTTTTCACCGAACACTTTCAAAGTATCTCCAGAGGGTAACGGTATATGAATGCACTTCTCGAAACAAATGATCTCAGCATGGTGTTTGGCTAGCCAATCCATACCAATGATGACGTCGAAGCTTCCAAGTTTCATAGGGATAAGATCGATAAGAAAATCATGCGTGTCAAGACTTAAGATGCAATCACGAATAACGACGTCAACGGTGATCGGTTCTCCATCGGCAACTTCAACGATAAGAGGTCTTCCTAGTTTCGTATGTGGCTTAGCAAGTATGGGTTCAAACTCTAACGAAACAAAACTCTTATCGGCTCCAGAATCAAACAGGACATAGGCATAAGTTTTATTAATAAGGAACATACCTGTTCAATTTTAAAGATATTTAACGACGCAGGTAACACATGAAAAGAATTAGGTCACAAAAGTTAAAGGTAAGTTATCATACCATTCACCATATCGTTGTTTGCTTGTACTTGATTTGCGTTGATGTTGAAAGCACGTCCTCGGGCTTGTGGCACATTACCCACAAGTCGGGGGCATTGTGGGCGGAAATGACCAGGTTCCCCACAGTTGTAGCAAACACGGTTTGTGACCACGGCGGCGTTGTTAGGTGCACGATGACAGGTCGCCACCAAGTGACCATATTTACCGCATAAAGTACAGATACGACATGGTTGATTTCCCGGGTGATGGTACCTACAAATGTTGCACATAGGCTGAGGACCAGCATAAGCCCTAGCCCCAGGCACTTGTGCCACAGGTGCAGCCGCAGGTACAAGTTGTCTTTGGGGTTGTTTGGGTGCAGCCACGGCATAGTTGCGTGCCGGTGTGAACTTGCGCTTCTTCTTGTTGTTGTTGTTGTTGTAAGACGGTTCAGCTTGGGTCTCCTTAACAGCCTCGGTAGCCGTCTTCTCTACCTTCTTTGCACCCTTCACAGACATGGTGCCCGCTCGTATATGGTTCTCGGTGAGTTGAGCGGTGATAGTAATGGCTTCTTCCAAGGTTGTGGGTCGGCTACCCACCACAGCATCTTGAATTTGGGGTGGTACACCCTTAATGAACTTCTCGATGTTGCGGGGGACAGTGTCGACCATGTGAGGCAGCAGTATACTCAACTCATGATGCCTAGTTGAGTAGGCCAAATGGTCACCATCGTTTTGCTTCAAGTTCCAAAACTCTTCTTCCAACTTTTGCAATTCACTTCTTGGGCAGAACTTCGCGATGGCGATGTTCTTGAACTCTTCCCAGGTAAGTGCTTGCACAGCTTCAGGACCACGGTTCCTTTTCTCGCTATTCCACCAGGTAAGTGCCCTTTGTTGGAGCACACTAGTGGCATAACGAACCTTGAGCGTCTCGGGACACTCACAATTGATAAAGGTATTCTCCATGCTTTCGAACCACTCAAGAAGACCAGTGGCTCCTTCCTTGCCACTAAAACTAGTGGGCTTGCAAGAACTAAAGTGTTTGAAGGTGCAAGTTTGATTGTTCCCGTGTTGGTTGTTCCCGTTTTGGTTGTTGCTATTCTCTCCATGACCATTTCCATTGTTGCTAGCGTTGGTCATTAGGGTGCTATTAAGTTCAGCAACCATGGTCGGGATGACAGCAGCCATTTGTCGAGCAATCATGGCGGCTAACTTACGATCGGAATTTCCACGCTTTCCATGATGACGAGACATGCTGGAATATACAAAATGAGTTAGATATGAGAATTGGAATAACAAGGATTATAGTTCAACAAGGATAAGGCAAAAGTTGTAAGGCACATGGAATGGTTCCATTTGGTAACGCATTACCATTTGGAAACGTTGACACGTCAAGGTAAGTTGACCCACTCGCCTTAGAAATTTGTGTATGTTGACCATAGTTTATCACTCATCCCAGAAATCCCCAGGTAAGCATAACTAGTCCCGTAGGATTTATGCGATATGCTTGCCTTAGCCCGAGGGCCTTTTGCCAGGAAATCCAGAATACAGGTGTCTATGTGTCACACAAATTTCTTAGGTTCATGAAGTCAAAACCTTGATGAGATTTTACATAGATTAGACATAAGTCTAAGGATCCAAGTCATAAGCATAAGTATACAATTCCACGTGTCGTCGAGAATAAGATTAAGAAGTTTCATTTGTCGGGGAGAGTCAAAGTGTCAAAGGTAAGTTTAGGGAGACGAGTAACAAAGTTTAAACAATTACAAGGCAAACCTATGCTAAGGCATCAAGTTGCACATAAGTAAGGCATAGCATTATGTAGCATGTAACAATATATATATTTCCAAGAATATAAATATTTTTCTAAGAGGTTCATGCATAAGCTATAGTCTAGGTCATCATTTCTAATAACCTAAATCCCTATAGTTATGGGCTCTGATACCAATCTGTCACACCCCAACCTTGACGGCGGAAACGTCGAGATGTGAGGGTTAAGATTGTTCACAGCCACATAACGCTATATTAAAATGTAATTATTATTATCATAAGTCTTGAAATGGAATACAATCATAAGTCTCAAATCAAGTAATAAGTTCAAATATAACATAACATAATGTAAACTTTTATTTCATTAACTAGGTCCAAGTCCTAGATTATTGCATGCTTTCAAAGGATCACTTTAAACTTGAGGTTGACCTGAAACATGATAAAAATAGGAGTCAACTAAAAATAGTTGGTGAGTTTCCAAGGTTTTCATACATAATATGAAAAAGGTTACAAGTAGCAATTCATGTCATAGGTCATAAGCAAGTAAGGTTATAGAACACATATCGTTACAACCAAACCTCGACTTGATTACAAGTATAAAAGATTGGCTAAGTGTATTTGGTTCCCATGATGAACAAGCATACGTCATCAGGAGTCGGCAATACCTCGACTTTAGCACCAAATAGGCTTGTCAGGCCCAAAGATCTAAGACGTCGCCAGGCTAGCAATAGTTAATGATTGTAAACAAACTATGTATCTCATATAATCACTTACAAAACACAAATAACCATGACAAATAATAAGTTGAATTGCAAGTGCTTTACAAGTCTCAAACGTTTATAAGTGTATGATCTATAAGTATCATGTTTCACCCCAAAATAGTGTGAAATAAAGTAAAAAGGGGACAAGGAAACTCACATGTCAAATAAGTATATAATAAGGATCAATAAGAATAATATATGTCGTTCCAAGATAACACGTCACAAGGCACCTAAATATATAAATATTACAAGATTTAGGTTAATATATGATTAACGAGTTAACATGAACTAGGGTATTAGAATTTGGGGATTTAAAAATAAATAAGATTTGTGAACTCTTTAGTAAAACACTATTTATAAAATTTTTAAAGGAATTAAATCCTTTATAATAATTTGTGAAATTTGATTATAAAATATATATAAACGTTTTTAGTCCTATAATTATCATGATTAATCCATCATTATAAAATATATAGTGACTAAATAACGAATAAGTAATTTAAACTATTATTTAAAATCTATTTTTTTATAAAAATAAACTAAGTATTAATATATGTTTGATAATATGTAAAAAGAAAAGGATGATGTTAAAATATTTATAATAATAAATTTACAGAAAATAATGTGGATGATTATAAAAATATTTGAAGTTTGCAAAAATCATTTTATATTTATTAAAAATTTTTCATGATTAAAATAAGGCTGAAAAAACCTTTTTAAAAAAATGTGCAGGTCACGGGGTTCGAACCCGTGACCTTAGATATGATATGCAAGTGTGGAACCATTAGGCTGGGTAGCCTATGCCTGTTAAGGCTTGGTTCCTATTCCTTATAACAACTAAAAACTTTGAATCCCCAATTCCACATAAACTCTAGTTTAGATTCGAACTAAATTGATCAACCAAACGATGATGATAACTAAATTAACCATGGGGCTTTTGTTCCCCATGATTAATCGAGCATATCCATGTATGTAACTTACCCGTTTAGATTCGAATTGACGATGATTCTAACGAAGAACAATCGCGAACGTGGGTACTCAATGGATGAGTAATCCTCAATGATAATCCAATTAAACTTGCAGGTAGCTTTGAATGACGACCTGGACTAAAAGCCCTCTGTAAATTTCGGTTTTTGAACCCCGGATGGTGGTGTACGACTATGTTGCAGGTCGCGATGAAGATGGTGACTGAATTCGTTGTTTGAAGTCGTTTCAGGTGTAATTGAGGATTGTATTCGTTTAGAGATTGATAGGTGAACGTTTAGATTGGTTTAATTAGATTATTATGAAGTTTTAATGCTCGAACGGGGTTGAGATTATGGGCTTCGGTTACCGAATGGTTTGGGAGCCATAACCGTCGTTTAACCTCATTAAAGACCATAATTATGTTCGAAACACGTACGCGAAGCGATTGGGAACGGTTTTTGGTCATGATTCGACGAAATTTGATGGTTACGGGGGTGGCCGGAGGCCGCCGGAGCTTGGCCGGAGAATGCGGCCGGAATTACGGGGAACAAGGGGAAGGGGGGTTGGGTTTTTGAAATAGTTACACAAATGGTCCCCCAACTTTGAATTCTTATTATTTTATGCCCAAACTTAATATTTTAAGTTTCTAATTTGACAATTAGGCCTCCTTGAACTTAATTAAGTTTTAACTTGTTAACTTTTATAACTTATTATTATTATCTTTATTATCATTATTATTATTTTATTACTATTATTATTATTATTATTAGTATTATTATTACCATTATTATTATTATTATTATTATTATTATTATTGTTATTATTATAATTGTTATTATTATTATTATTTACTTAATTTAGAAACTTAAACAAAAAATCATACAATAATAGCCCAACAAGATTCATAAATTGCCTAAATAACCCATATAAGGATTAATAAAATTAACTTTTAACTAACGAAATTACGAGATGTTACATCTGTTAACTAAGGTGGTCGTACGGTGTGAGGATATTATCATACAATGAATACAATGTGGAAACCATTTGATGTTATGTTATGTAATCATCGTAAAACCTTTATGATATCTAGCTTAACAATTAATATAGCAATAACTAAAACTAAAGATTAAAAGTTAACACAAACTTAAACTAAAAACTATAGAGATTTTAAATGACAAAAAAGATCGTCCGGGGTTCTGATTCTTTTGACTAACTTTGAATTGGCTATTTAAATGACTCTAATAATGATAAGTGCTCCCTAAGTACGCTAATTCCCCTTTAGAGATGTAAAGTTAAATAAAATATCAGATTATTTAGGCCCTTTATGTGGTTACTCTAGTATCCACTCTTATGAAATAACAACAGTTGTATCAAAGTGTTATTAACAATTAACTCCATGCTATAGACTCATAACCTGAAAATCTTGTTAGATAACACAATAGAGACACACTAACCCACAAAAGATTAAGTTGTAAACGTACTCTAAGCTAATCAAGTTATAACTTAGAACCGTCTAGTCACTATCCATAAAAGGATAAGGAAATAGTAAAATCCTAACCTTAGACTCGAACCTATTTATTCCGCTTAAACTATAAGGTACTCACCAAGTCATTTGTTACACCCTCTGATTTGACCTATAACCACCCAAGGTCTAAAGCCTTAAATTGGCAACCAAAAAATTCAACAACTCAAATGACCAACATACTTAAGTTATATACATTTACTCATATCAAAGTTCTAACTACTTTGAAATCAAATTTCTAGCAACGAAATAAGTCATTCATAGAACATCATAACTGATAAGATCATCACTTCAATAAAATAAATCTGCATTCATAATCAAAAGTCAAAATAAAGAGTAAGAATAGTCAACTTTCACATACTCCCAGATAATAATAGAAAATTAGCTAATCATAACCAATTCACAAGCACACAATAGCATAATCATCGTCATCTGAGTATGAATAGAAACACAAAAGAATGAAACTAGCGTGTATACTTCTGATGATCCATGATCTTCGATCTTCATGTGTTCCTTCGTTAAAAGATCTTTAACGCCTTTTTCAAAGCTCCTTTAGCCAAAACAGGTTAAGAAAAAAAATTCAAAAGATCCTAACTTAGCCATGAACGTGTGTATAAATACTCAAAATTCTAGGTTTCCCTATTAGACGCATGACGTACTATGACAACAAAGACGAACCATGACAAGTTATTCAAAGGTGAGAGGCATTTGTAAATTTTAATGAAAGGCTGATGCACCTAAAACAACCCAAGTGCTTCCTGCATACATGCACTCAGTACCAAGTAGAAGTTGCTTCGTAAGTTTCATACTCTACACTAGAAAATATTCTAAGTATGAAATCTTCCGAAGCCAAGACCAACATCTTCCGAAGCCAAAAGTGAAGTCTTCCGAAGCTTCAAAGACAAAGTCTTCCAAAGCTAATGAAGTGAAGATAGATTTCTTCTGAAGACTTTTAATACATGCTTTATCTGATGTACTTTTACATAAAGCTGGACCACTTTTCGCTGCACCTCTAATGACTCACCAACTTATACAAGTTGGTGAAAAGGTTCATGCTTTTGGTAAGTGTACATTGAGGTCTTGCATCTGTAACTTTCTACTTGATATACTTTTATCCTTTTTGTAATATATTAGGATGTGAGCTATGGCATGTCATAGTCACTTGTTAAAAGGAAATCTGCCTTTTGACTCTGCATTTGATTTTGTTATCTAGATCAATTGTTTCCAGCTGGCCTTTAAAGTATGGCTGACTGTAGGATGTAGTATAAAGTATCTCAAGTTCCTGTAACTTATTTTTTTGTAAACACTTGTAATAGAACTTGAGAAGCAAAATATACTGTAATCTTGAAAACCAAAACTCTCTTATTGTTCTTAATTTTCTGTCTTTAGTTTACTTATGTGTTCATAGCATCATAAACAAAGTCCCGGTTTCCTATTTGATCTGTTAACTGTTCTAAATACTCTTCTCATTGTGAGACTAAGTGTATTGACCATCCCTTCAATGCCTTGCAATTGGTATTAGAGCATTCCAAGCTCTTGATTGTAAGATCTCACCATCCTAGATCCCTCAGTCTCACAAAACAGTTAACAACTCAAATGGTAGTTCTAACAAAGGCTGATATGGAAATCGAACCATGACAAAGTCCCCACTGATCACTCCTAAAGACCTTGATACTTGGTGTCAAAGAATGGAAGGCTTTATCAAGTCTCAAGACTCCAAGATGTGGGAATCTGTTTTCTCTAGGCCTCACATACTGTTAGGACCTGGTATTTGAACAAAAATACCTAGTGATTAGCGTGTAAACCAGATCAAATAGTGCGGAATCCTATTTGATTGGCGATCCAATCAGTGAGAACACACGAAGAATCAATCAAGAATTGAATCTAACGTTAGAAGTCGATTAGGAATCGATTTAATGTGTTCTGTGAACTTGGAGAACGATTTGGGAGGCTTCTGGACGGCTAGGGTACGTCTGGAATCGTAATGGTATGAATGCTTATGTTTTTCCACGAATTGGGTCTATTTATAGGTTAGTATTGTTCAATCGTGCGACTGGGCCATAAGTATGGTTCAGTCGTGCGATTGAACCATGCGGTTGATTCATCCGCACGACTGAGTGTTCAGTCGTGCGACTGAGCCAATCTTATGTGTCAATCATACGACTGATCCAGTCTCCTGGTTCAGTCGTGCGATTGAGTCAATCGTATGAAGTTATTCATGCGTATGGTCCATTCGCATGGGCCATTCGCATGAGAACTTCATTAAGTTAAGTTTGAATGTTTTAATTAATATAAGTGTAACCATTCAAACAATCATAAACCCAATCAATTCAATAACGACTCATTAATGAAATATTAGACATTACAAATCACAAACCATCCATTTCATTTCATTAATCATTACATATTACATCATAATCAGACAGACAAGATCTATTACATTACAAATCATGATCTAGGGACATACATGCATCAACACATACCAAGCTCCTCTTCAGCTTCTAGAGGTAGTATGATTCCAAAGGAGGTGTCTGACTATTCTAAAGAAGATAGAAAGAGAATAGACATAGATTAGAAAGCCATGACTTCCCTTTAAACTGCTCTTCCAAACTCCATCTACAAGGGCTTCAAGAAGTGCAAAACTGCTAAGCAACTATGGGATGCACTAAAGCTCATGTATGAGGGGTCCATTGAAGCAAAGGAAAACAAGAAAGACCTTTTGAAGCAGAAGTTTGATAACTTCCCCTTCAAAGCAAGTGAAACCATAACTTAATAATACTCCAGGTATGTTGAGATTATGGATACTCTTATGGATGTTGGAATAACTCTTAAAAATAGAGACATTCTAAAGAAATTCATGTCCTCTCTTCCTAGGCAATGGACACATTATTGTGTTGTTATCAAGAGAATTGAGAACCTTAAGACTCTTACTCTTACAAAGTTGTATGGTATTCTTAGTGGATAGCACATGGAGATGAACATGCAAAATCCATCTCGGAACTCCAACAATCAACTGAGTTCAGCCCTTCATGTGGTTGAAGGGATTGCAGAGAACCACAACATCATCTTATCTGCTACCCTGACAACTCACAAAAGGTTCCTTTCATCACCTTACCGGAGACACCAAAGGAGAGTTACACTCAAAGAGGTCCATTCCAAGAGACAAGCTGTTCACAAGCTTTTGTGTCTGCTGATGAAAGTTATAGCAACTTTCTCTTCACCCTTGAAGACCTTGACTGTATCCATCCAGATGATTTGGATTACATGGACATAGTTAAACAAATGGCTTTTCTCACTCACAGAGCCAAGAAGTTCTACAAGAGGACAGTGAGAAAGTTTCCAAGCAATACAGGCAGTGTAAATTTTGGGCTGGACAAAAGCAAGGTGAAGTGTTACAACTGTAACCTAATGGGACACTTTGGTAGAGAGTGCAAGCAACCAAGGACAAATGGTGGGCAAGCACAAACCAGACCAAACTACACTGAGAGAGTCAACCAGAATGAGAAGCCAAAGCACCAAGGTGCGGTTGCTGTTGAAGAAGGAGGCTTTGATTGGAGCTTTCAGGTGGAAGATGCATCTTCAAACTAAGCATTAATGGCTGACCATGATGAAACAAAGGTATTGGAACATCTCTGTACACCTGAATGCATTGCTAAAGTTAACAGATCTAGGTCCTACAACTTAAAGATGAGGTCTGATCTAGAGTCATTGAATATCTTAAAATCTGATTTCAAAAGAGCTGAAAATGATTACAAACTTAAAATAGAAGATTTAGAGAAAACCATTTCAACTCTTAAACATGAACACACAAATTATAGGATTCAATCAAAGATCTCATCACTAAGTTAACTGAATGCCAGGCTGAGCTTGTGATCGGCAAAAAATGTGTTCTTGGTAAAGAGACCGTCAAGAACATAATATCCTCATCCCTACATGCAAAAGTTTGTTATCAGAATAAGTAGAGACTGGGATCTACTAAGATAGCTCCTCCACACACAATCTTGTCTGTAAGATCTCCTAGGTGTGGAACTTATGAAGATGAGTTTCCCTTCATAGACCCCATGAGTGAAGAGGATGAAGAGGAGTTAGTGAAGGATGTCTTTGAGAAGAGTGAAGAAGAGCATTCTAAGAAGGGTCACTATCCCTCAAAGGAGAGTAAAGGAGTTTGTATGACCAAGTCAAGAAGGAAGAATTTAATCAGAAAAGCCAAGATGAAGTCCAAGAAGGCTCAAGAGATTAAGGCCACTTTTAACTTTGTGCAAAAACAAGTGTTTATCTCTGCAGGTTTTAAGATGGTTAAGCCTGAAGACTCAAACTTGAACTCTAGTACCAGGAGTTCTAGTACATGTCCAAATCATCCGAGCATCATGAAGAAGGCTGATCAGTTGTGTACCACTGCTACACAACCTGAACCATCCAGATCCAAAGGTAGTTCTCACCTTAAAAGAATTGCCACATCATCTGTAAAGATGAAGATGGAGAAGGAAAGTGATCAAGTTCAGCCTTTTTCTATAAAAAGACTCTTAGAAGGAAGAGAATGGACTGTGTTATGTGTGGTAGTACTTTTCATCTTGTTAAGGATTGCCTCTACAATCCAAGAAGTACTGTCTACATGACACAAAAGAAACTTCTAAGAGTTTGAAGAAGAAGCTAGCTTCGGAATGAAAATCTTTTCCTTTCGGAAGCTCCAAAGTGAAAAAGAAGATAAGTGGAAACTTGTCTTCGGAAGAAATTTTGGTCTCGGAAAAAAGGAATACTTCCGAAGTACTGAAACTTGCTGCAGTGTTAACAAGATCTTCTGAAGGTCCAGTCATCAAAACTTCCAAAGTTATCAAAACTTCTGAAGTGATGAAGGTCAAGTCTAAGCTTCCAAAGGTGGTGTGGAAGACAAAGAAAGACCAAGTGATTGAAAGTTCTTCATCAACATCATCAAATGATCCTCAAAGCATGACAATAGGATCAATTACTGTTGCATTGTCTTTAACTTCTTTTGATGAGCCCAAGACTGAAAAGGCTTGGGTTTCCAAATGTAACTAACCATCTTTTTTGTGCAGGAACAACTCAAGACTAGCAGGAATGTATGGATCATTGATAGTGGCTGTTCCAGGCACATGACAGGCAATGGGTCACTTCTCCAAAAATTTGAGAAAATTAATGGAGGGGCCAGTTGCTTTTGGAGGAGATGTTGGAGGTTACATTACAGGAAGGGGCAGGGTCACAAATGAAAAGTTCAGTATTGAGAAGGTAAACTTTGTCAAGGAGCTTAGATACAATCTTTTGAGTGTATCTCAATTTTATGATCAGAGTCATAACATGCTCTTTAAAGAGCATGAGTGCATTGTTCTCAAGCCTGGGGTGGTCATTCCTCATGAGCATATCCTGCTTAGAGCCTCAAGGAAAGGGGAACATGTACAAGTGGATTTGCAAGAAACATCTCCCTCTGGAGAAGTTTCATGCTTTCTATCTAAAGCTAATAGTGATGAGCTTTTCCTCTGGCATAAAAGAATGTGCCATGTAAACTTTAAGAACATGAACAAACTAATTAAGAATGATCTGGTAACTGGAATGCCAAAGAAATAATTTACAAGTGATGACCACTGTGTCACATGCCTCAAAGGAAGCAAGACAGGGTATCTCTCAAGCCAAAGGAAAGAAACTCCATCACTACTCTCCTACACTTATTACATATGGATCTCTTTGGCCCCACCAGTGTAATGAGTCTAGGAAGGACCTCATATTGTTTGGTGATCACATATGACTTTATAAGATTCACTTGGGTCTTTTTCTTAGAACTAAGGACGAGACTCGTGAAATCTTGAAAAGTTTCATATTAAAGATTAAGAATCAATATGATCACAAGGTCAAAACCATAAGATGTGATCAGGGAACTGAATTCAAGAACCAAATCCTTGTTACATTTTATGATGAAAAAGGTATTACAAGACAATATAGTTCTCCCATGACTCCTCAGCAATATGGTGTTGCTGAAAGGAGAAATAAGACACTAATTGAAGATGCAAGAACTATGTTGTCCGACTCTAAAGTGCCCATCACCTTCTGGGCAGAGGCAGTGAACACTGCTTTGCAAAACAGAGTTTCAGTAGTTAAGACATATGGTAAGACTCCCTATGAACTTTGGCACAAGAGGAAACCTTTCATTTGTTTTCTTAGGTCATTTGGATGTCCTTGTACCATCTTGAATACCAAGGATTAAATTGTTAAGTGTCATGAGAAATCAGATGATGGACATTTAATTGGATACTCTTCGCAAGCTAAGGCTTATAGAGTATACAATCTCAGAACTAGAGTAGTTGAGGAGTCAGCCAATGTGACTTTCAATGAGCATACTCCCAGTGTGAAAGGTTCTGGTCCTGATTTGCTATTTGATCTTGATTTAGTTACCAACTGTTTTAACAAATCTTGTGAACATTTTTCAGGACCCATAGATATATTATTAACAGGTGATCTTGACCCAAGATTTGAGCTAAGAAGACCATCAAGCTATACTACTTCGGCTCCAGTTTTAACTAACCCTGCAAATGAAGTTCCTATCAGCACAACAATGACAAATTCAGCTGATACATCTGAGGTGCCTTCAAATTCCAGCTCAGAGGCACAACACTCAAATAAAGGAGCTTCAAATGTGGAAGGCAATGGAGGTGGTGACAGTGATCAAGAGTTTCCTGATGCTGACAACCACTCCATTGAAGACAACATAAATGATATCACACACTCATTGGATCAAGTCACACTTGACAAGTGTGCTGATGTGGTGGGAGAAATTTCAATGCCTGATCTAAATTTCTCTAATTTAAATCTCTCCAAGCAAGTTGCTGTGATCCCTCAACTAAGGATCCACAAGTCTCATCCCACCACAAACATCATTGGGAATGTTGACATAGGGGTAAGGACAAGAGGACAAACCGATGATATAAATGTTTGTTTCCACTCTTGTTTTCATCCTAGATAGATCCAAAGAAAGTTGATGAGGCTTTAAAGGATGAAAGTTGGGTTGAAGCTATGCAAGAGGAGCTGCTTTAATTCAAAAGGCAAAAGGTTTGAAACCTATGTCCTCTTCCTCATGGGAAGACTACTGTAGGAACCAAATAGGTGTTCAGGAATAAGAAAGATGATAAAGGACTTGTCATTAAGAAAAAGCTAGACTAGTTGTTCAAGGATACACACAAGAAGAAGGAATTGACTACATAGATGTCTTTGCTCCTGTGGCAAGACTTGAAGCTGTCAGAATATTCTTAACTTTTGTTGCATCCAAGGATTTCAAGGTCTACCAGCTTGATGTCAAGTATGCTTTTCTCTATAGGGTGATTGATGAAGGAGTGTATGTCAAAAAACCACCTGGCTTTGTAGACCCTGATCATCCTGATTATGTCTGCAAGCTTGATAAAGCTATTTATGGGCTGCACCAAGGAAGTGGTACGATACTCTATCTCAGTATCTCTGTCAATATGAATACAAAAGGGGTACTATAGATGGAACTCTCTTCATCAAAAAAAATAAAAAATAACTTAATGCTAGTTCAAGTATATGTAATGACATTATTTTTGAGTCAACCAATCCAAAGCTCTGCAAAGACTTTGAGAAGCTGATGAAGAATAGATTTGAAATGAGTGCAATGGGAAAACTCAAATTCTTTCTAGGAATTTAAGTGTCACACCCCGACCGACGGTGGAATCATCGGAGCAGACGAATATGAATCAGTGCTCATAGCTCATGGAAATAAATACGTTGAAATATTATTAAATGTTATTTTCATAGAATGATACTAATCAAATGATACATTACAATGCAATAAAGAAATCAAACAACATAATGAAGACTTTTATTAAACTAGGTCCAAGTCCTATATGAGCATGAAGAAGTCCTCTAAACTGCATCCTGAAACATATTAAAAATACGGTCAACATATAATGTTGGTGAGTTCCGATGAATTTGTACATACGTATAAAAATAACTTTTAAGAGGCAATTCATGTTATAGGTTAAGAAATAATACAAAAATATAGATAGCATAATGATACAATCAAACCTTGACAAAACATGGCCACTATAAGTTATAATGATTAGCTAAGTGTACTTGGTTCCCATGATAAACAAGAACACGTCATTAGGAGCCGGCTATAACCTCGGCTTTAGCACCAAATAGGCTTGTCAAGCCCATAGATCTATGACGTCGCTAGACTAGCAATAGTTAATGATTGTTTTTTACAAGATGACTATCATATAAGGCTCATAAATATCTCAAATAACCATGACAAGTTTAAAACGAATTGCTCGTGCATTACAAGTATCAAGATGTTTTACAAGTGTATATTTATACGATTAACATGTTTCACTCCAAAAGGTGTGAAATAAAATAAAGGAGGTATGGAAAACTCACTTGATATAAGATGATCTTTAGCTAACAAAAATATAAGAACTAGATTGCTCCAACGATTCTTTCACGTATTACCAAATCATGTTTGTTCCAAGGTTTAGTTATAGACGATTAAGTTCAAGAGACTATTTGAGGAGATCTAGGGTTAGTTACAAGGATTTGGTTTTGACAAATAAATTAAATAAGATAGGGTAGTTTAATCTTGATAACTTTGTTTAAATAAGATATAATAATTTGAGCAAATAAATATATATATTTATGAAATTAGATATTTAAGTGTCACTCAAATATTTAATCCATAATAATTTGATTAAATAAATGTTGAGTTATAAAGTGTGAAATAGTAATAATTAATGTAATAATTAATTATTTAAATTTGGTAAATAATTAATTGAATAACTAATTATCGAAATAAATTGTACAATAATTTGTTTGTCTTAGAACCATTTTTATAAAGTTTTAAAACTAAACCTTCAAATATTTTTGTAAGATTTTTATAATATTTAACCATTAAATTATAGAGATAAAAATAGAAACTTATATGGTGTTGGATCTAGAAAAGCTGGTGCAACCAAAACCAAATCATTTAGAATATTTTGGTACAACTAATAAATGACTTCCGAAGCTAAGTGTGGAACTTCCGAAGGAAAAAGGAGCTCTTCCGAAGACAAAGTGTAAAACTAACTTCCGAAGGAAAACTCCAACTTCCGAAGACAAAGAACTTACTTCCGAAGATCAAGACTTAGAATGATAGATCAGAAGTCAACTTCCGAAGTATGGAAGTCCTCAAGCCTCGGAATTATAGAAGCCTCTTCCGAAGTATAACTGGCTTTGGAAGAACTTGTTTTTCTGAAGCCAACTTACCTTCGGAAGACACTACTATTACCCAGTGGATATAAGTATGGTCTCCCTGACACTCCGCTGTAGACCTCTGAGATACTGCATGGCGTTTTCTCAAAAGCCATGTAATTGACCATACTTTATTCCACTGTTTACCTTTATAAGTTAGTACAGTTGCCATCTTTAGTTGGTGACAAAAGGTAAGTCATGGACATGTCATGACTACCATATCTTAGATAATACTTTATCTAAAATACCTTAACTTTAGCATTGTAGTATATGCTTTAGTCTTAGGTTTTCAGCTGGTATCAAAGTATATCCGGCTGTAGGATCTAGTATATATAGTTTCTCATTGTAACTCATGTTCCATGCTTGTAAGAGTCTTGTAATATTTTGAGTTGAGAAGTAATACATACAAGTGCCTTGAAAATTATTTCTGTGTGTTCTTTGTTAACTATTATATAATTATCAACTCTTATAAAAGACTCTACTTCATCTAATTTGAGTGTTATTTAAGTGAGTTTGAGAGAAATCCAAGTGTTTAAGTGACAAACCCGATCCTGCAATTGGTATCAGAGCTTTTTAGGCTCTTGATTGTGAGATCTTACCATCCTAATCAACCTGTTTTTCACTCCTCCTTATACCACACTCAAAATGGCCCTCAACAAATCTGAAGTAGAGATGGGGATGATGACCAAAGCACCCATCATCACCCCTGAAAACTTCAGGTTATGGAGCAGACGAATGGAAGGCTTCATCAGGTATCAAGACAGCAAGATGTGGCAATCTATTGTCAATGGCCCGTATAAGCCAAAGGTAGCTGGTGGAAACGGTGCCATGATTGAGAAAGCTGTTGAAGAGTATTCTGATGAGGATCGGAAGAAGCTGGACATTGATAGCAATGCTATGACTGTTCTCATGACTGCAATTCCAATTCCATCACGGTGGGTTTGAACATTGCAAGTCAGCCAAAGAACTGTTTGATGCGCTTGCTCAAATGTATTCAAGCTCAAATGACTCCAAGAAGGACTCACTGAAGCAGCAGTTCGAGAACTTCACCTACGGTGCTGGAGAGACACTAAGCCAGCAATACTTCAGGTATATGGATATCATTTCTTCCCTTCAGTCTGTGGGAATTGCTCATGAACTTAGAGATCTTACAAGAAAGTTCATGAGTGCATTACCCAATGAGTGGACATTCTACTGTGTCTCTATCAAGAGAACAGAGAACCTGAATACACTCACCATGACTGAACTCTATGACATCCTTGATGGATACCGTTTGGAAATGGAGAGTAAGAGAGGTCATCAGACAAGCATATCCTTGAGTCTTCCTGCTAGCAACGCTTTAATGGTTGCTAAAGGCTCGGGAACCTCCCAGCCTCAACAATACCTGACTTACACCCAACAGCCATCTTGTTCTTTTGGGCCATACATCACATATCCTGAGACTCTAAGGTCTCAACAAGCTCAGCAAAGTTCCTTTCAGGACAGCTGTGCTTTTGTCTCAGGAAGTGGACACTCAAATGATTATCAATATTGCTTTGATGATCTAGGGTGCTTCAGCCCAGATGACGTGGAATACGTCGACATAGTCCAACAAATGGCTCTATTAACCTACAGAGCAAAGAAGTTCTTTAAGAGAACTGGAAGGCAATTTCCCCAGAACCCAATCAACATCAAATTTGGGTTTGACAAAACCAATACCAAATGTTATAACTATAACCAACTTGGTTATTTTGCATGGGAATGCAAGGCCCCAAGTCTAATCCGGGAACCCCACAGGCCTCCACACATCCCTCTACACCAAAGCCTACCGGAAAGTCAACAGAAACAGCTGCAATGGCTCAAGAAGTTGACTGGAGCTTTATGGTACAGGATGTGACTCTGCTCAAGCACTCATGGCCGGAACAGATGAAAATAAGGTATATGAACATCTCTGTACTTCTACCTATATTGCTAAGGTTAAATTGTATCAGGACTACAATATGGAGATTTAATCCGATATTGAGTCTTTAAATGTATTAAAATGTGATTTTAAAAGGGCTGAATCTGACTATCAAAGAAAATTGAGGAGTTAGAGAATACTGTGTCCCTATTAAAACACGAACACACAAACTATAAGACTCAAATAAAGGATTTAATATCCAAATTGACTGAGGCTCAAGCCCAGCTTGTCACAGCTGAGGCTCAAGACAGGAAGTATGTTATTTCCAAGCAAAACTTCCAAGCCATTCTTGCATCATTCTCTCACTCAAAACTTTGTTACCAAAACAAAGGTGGGTTGGGAACCAATGAAATTGCTCCACCCACTCCTATGAGTCTATAAGACAACCAAGGTGTGGTACTGAAGAGCAAGAGGGGTTCCATCTGCTGACCCACCTTCTTACGAGTCAAAGAATGATACAACCATGGAGACCATCACAGGGAAGAACCAGTAATTATACCCTCTCCTACCAATGATGATCAAACCCTGACCACCAAAGCCAGAAGAAGCAGAGCTAAGGCAGCCAGAAAAACTGCCAAGAAAGTGGCTGAGTCTAAGCTGAAGATAGACCGAAAGCAAAAGGGTGTATTCATCTCAGTTGGATTTCAGGTGGTTGGAAACTGGAAACTGATTCAGGAAAAGGGTGTAGTACCAGCACTCCTGTCCTACCAAAGGATCAGAAGTTAAAGGGAAAGGTTGCTGATGAAGAGAAAAAAACAAGAACAACAATCCTCAAATTCTCAAAAGATTAACATTGCATGCATAATGTGTGGTCTGCAAAACCACATGGCCAAAGATTGTTAACAATCCTGCTACCACCATTATGCAAATAATGTTAAAAGGAAAGGAGTCAGGGAAGGTTTCTCATTTGGACAATATCAAATGGTTCAAGTGATGAAAAAGGGAAAGCTTGTTCCGAAGCAAGGCTGCTTTCGGAAGAAGGTCCTTCTTCCGAAAGGAAAAAGGCTTCGGAAGCTAAAGCTATCAAGACTCAAAAGAATAAAAGAGTCCCTTGAGACCATCCCAGAAGAAGACTGCTTCAGAAGAAAAGGTGGTGAAGGCTTCTTCCGAAAAAGAAAGAAGCTTCGGAAGAATGCCAAGCTGCAAAAGCTTCAACAAGCTCATCCTCTATGATCAACCAAGGATGGAATGGAGATCAAGGAAGATGTCGTAGCCCAAACCTCTTCTTTAAAGACATCCATTGAACCCCCATGCATAAATTTTAGTTCAATTATGTTACTATCATTGAAAGAAACCCAAGACCAACAAGGCTGGGTTTCCAATCAAAACTAATCATCTCATCTTACATGCAGGGACATCCATATGACAAGAATAACAATGTTTGGATTGTGGATAGTGGATGCTCCAGGCACATGACAGGGAACAGATCTCTCCTTCAACAATTTCAATATTATGATGGAGGTCCTGTCCAGTTTGGAGGTGAGGCCGGAGGATATATTTCTGGCAAAGGAAGTATATCCAACGGAAAATTAAAAGTTGACAAAGTTAACTTTGTCAAACAGCTTGAACACAATCTGTTAAGTGTTTCTCATTTCTGTGATCAAAAGCATCAAATGCTCTTCACAGAACATGAGTGCATAATTCTCAAACCCGGGATGACAATTCCTTAGGAATGGGTGCTTTTAGATCTCCCAGGAAAGGGGATATGTACAAGCTGGATATGTATGAACAATGCTTCCCCAATAGGAGAAGTATCATGCTTTCTTTCCAAAGTGATGGTGATGAGTCACACTATGGGATAACGAATGTGTCATGGTAAATTTTAAGACAATGAATAAATTGGCTAAAAATAACTTGGTACGTGGTTTGCCTAAAAAGAAATTTTTCTGCAAAGATAACTGTGTTGCATGCCTGAAATGGAAGCAACACAGGGCATCTCATAAATCCATAGTTGTTAACTCCATCACCACTCCATTACACTTATTGCACATGGATCTATTTGGTCCCACAAGTATAATGGCATTGGAAGGAACTCATATGCCTTGTGAGTGTTGATGATTTACTAGATTACATGGGTATTCTTTTTAAGAAACCAAGATAAACCTGCTGTGAAATTTGAAATCTTTTATTATTAAAATAGAAAATCAAATTGATCACAAGGTTAAAATAATTAGAAGTGATCAAGGGACTGAGTTTAAGAACCACATTCTTGACTCATTCTGTAACTCAAAAGGGATTGCCAGAAAATATACTGCTCCTAGAACTACTTAACAAAATGGTGTTGCTGAGAGGAGGAATAGGACACTTATTGAGGCTGCTCGGACTATGTTAGCTGATTCAAAGCTACCTCTAACATTCTGGGCAGAGGCAGTCAACACTGCATGCTATGTGCAGAACAGGGTCCTTGTAGTAAAGCCACATGGAAAAACCCCTTATGAGCTATGGAACAAGAGGTCACCGTTCATTGGCTTTCTAAGGTCATTTGGCAGCAGGTGTACCATACTTAACGCAAAAGACAATTTGGCAAAATTTGCTGAAAAGTCGGATGATGCCATCTTTGTTGGATATTCCTCTAACTCTAAAGTTTATAAAGTTTATAACATTAAAAATCAATAATTTGAGGAATCTTTCAACATTGTAGTTAATGAGCACACTCCTTGTGTTAGGAGAAATGATCCTGATCATATATTTGATTTAGAATTGTTTCCAAACTATTCTAAACCATCTTGTGAGAATGTTTCAGCTGGAACAGGTGCTCAAAGTGACTCTGATGATGATCAATTGTTTGAGCTTCCCAGACCAATTCCAAGTTCTCCAAGAGCTACAGCAAATCAAGTTCCCACTATTGGCAGATCTGATAGTAAACCATTGTTGATACATGTATGTCCCTAGATCATGATTTGTAATGTAATGAACTTGTCTGTCTGTTTTTGATGTAATTGTAATTGATTAATGAAATGATATGAATTGGTTGTTACTTGTAATGTTTAATATTTCATTAATGAGTTGTGATTGAATTAATTGGGTTTATGAATGTTTGAATGAGTGTACATTAAGTTATATTAAATAGAACATTCAAACTTAACTTAATGAAGTTCTCATGCGGATGGCCCATGCGAATGGACCACACGCATGAATAACTTCATATGATTGACTCAATCGCACGACTGAACCAGGAGACTGGATCAGTCGTATGATTGACACATAAGATTGACTCAATCGCACGACTGAACACTCAGTCGTGCGGATGAATCAACCGCATGGTTCAATCGCACGACTGAACCATACTTATGGCCAGTCCCACGATTGACACAACCACTAACCTATAAATAGACCCAATTCGTGGGAAAACAAAAGCATTCATCCCATTACGACTCCAGACGTACCCTAGCCGTCCAGAAGCCTCCCAAATCGTTCTCCAAGTTCATAGAACACATCAGATCGGTTCCTAATCGATTTCTGACGTTGAAATCAATTCTTGATTGATTCATCGTGTGTTCTCACTGATTGGATCGCCAATCAAATAGGATTCCGCACTATTTGAGTTGGTTTAACACGCAATCACTCGGTATTTCGTTCAAATACCAGGTCCTAACAAGTGGTATCAGAGCTTTGGCTCTTGATTTCGTGTTGATTCAATCAAGATTGCATAAAAGTTGTGTTTTTGCACGAAAAACGCAATCTTTTGCATCAAAAGTGATCTTGGACGTTCCCTGCTCATTGAAGTTCAGTTTCTACGAACCTAGACGATTTGGACTTGCAAAATTTCGAATTTTTACGGCTGAAACCCGTCAAACCTAGAAATTTTCGCAAAACAGCAGCTTCAGTCGCACGAGTGGCTCATTCGCACGACTAGACTCATTCGCAGTGTTCATTCGCACGACTGGACCTAGTCGCACCCTCATTCGCACGACTGAAACCCTTCATTCGCATACTTCACGACACACGCACCAGACTTTCATGTCGCCACGACTGAACCATTCGCCCTGTTCAGTCGCACGGTTTGGACGCCATCGCAGAGTTCATACGCACGAAAGGACCATTCGCATTCTTCAGTCGCACCAGTTAAAGTTGATTTGATTAGACTCTAAGTTTAGTAACCATGGAAGATCAGATGTCAGCCTTTACTGCGGGGAAGGACTCAAGAATACAGAACCTGCTGCTGCTTGAGAGTGAGGTGGGTATTCACAATAAACCACCAAAGCTCTTGACTTTAGATGAGTTTCCTCACTGGAAACAACGTTTGAGATCTACCTCAATGGAGTAGATCCTAATCTGTGGGAAGCTATCGAAGTAGGGTATAGTAGGTACACCGGTGGGAGCAGATGGAGTGAAACTAACGTTGAGTGGGATGACTGATGCTCAGAAGTAAAGTATAATGCTGAGAAAAGAGTTTATGCTATGATAACTCAGTCGATCCCCAAAGATATATTCCACCAGTACTCAGAGAACAGCAGTCCAAGAAACTGTGGGATGAGCTAGAGAAAAGGTATGATGGGAATGCATCGTTAAAGGCAATCAAAGCAAAGGAGTTAAAGAAGAATTCGATAACTTCTCATCAATTGGTAACGAGGGGTTTAGATGAAGTCATAGACAGATTCTACCATTTATGAGCGAGTTGCATACACATGGAGTGGAAACAACTATGGAAGAGAAAGTAAGCAACTTCGCAGATGGATTGCCTGACAAGTGGCCTCATTCGTGTCTAATCTTAGACAGAATGGTATACTTATAAAGCTGGATATAAATGACTTTATTCTTAGACTGCGTGAAGAAGCACTAAGGATGAAGTATAGAGCACAGAAGTCATCATATACACAAACCCAGCTTTATACAATGCCACGCCTCAAGCTAAGACTTCTAAGAGCTTCTGGAGCACCTCTCCAGACAGCATTTGTGTCTAGCTCGTCAGGTCCTTCACATGCTTCTACTTCTGGATCAGACACGTCAGGGTCATCATGTACCCATTATATTGGATCAGAAGCAAGTGCTACTAAATTGAAGACCGAGAATCTCGGTAATGTGACCGTAGAAGTAGCACGAGAGCATATGGATCTTCTAGCCGCTGTAGTTCATTCATATGATGGACTTGTGCTGGGAAGATTGGAAACTGTCATTTGGCTGATGAAGACTACGAGCAGGTAGATGAAATGGAGCTGGAAAGGATGGATATAATGTGGGCCTTAGCTAGCGCTGTCCGAAGGGCGAAGAAGTTTGTTAAGAAGACTGGACAGAACTTGATAGCTACTAAGGATACCACATTTGGTTTTGACAAGAGCAAGGTAACTTGCTTCAACTGTGGAGAGAAAGGGCACTTCAAGAGGGAATGTGTCAAACCAAAGAAGACGGGTAATGGGAACCCGTTCTCATCCTTTACTCACCAAGACAAGCAAGCCTCTAGTTCTACTTCATCAAACAAGGACCCAAAAGCCTTGACTGCTCATGATGATGAAGGACAGGACTGGAGTTTTAGATTTGTCAACCCAGAATCCAACATTGCCAGTGTTGAAGATCTTGATGATGATTCTGCGAGTGAGGTGATTAGCAGTTGATATAGCAATGTCACACAGTGAAGAAACAACTGCAGCTGAAGTCAGTTACACACCAAAGGAGGAAACTTCCAAGTCAGATTCAGAAAAGTCAGAATCACCAGAACCAGAGACGTCTGATGCTGCGTTGATGGCTAACTCCTCTGAAACAACACAGGTAAGTACAACTGACCAATTGTTTAATAATCATGCTTGTTCTAACTGTGATAAATTTAGGAATAGCATTGATGAAAAATTTGCTAGGTTATTAGATCACAATGATAACTTAGTAAAGGACTTACAACTATGCACTGAGGCCAATAGAGTTCTAAAACAAATGAGCATAGTTATAAAGAAAAGATAGACCTATTGACTAAGCAACTTAGGGAAACCGAAGTAGTTGCCTTTAATCAATCAAATGACATTAGGTACTATCTAAACTCCCTAGAGGACACTAAGAAACAAAAGGCAGTTCTAGAAGTAGAAGTTAATTCCTTAAAACAGAAACTGCATAGTTGGACTAGTTCTTCACACATAGTTCAACACTTAGTGAGAGAAAGAAATAATGGGGAGGGATTAGGATACAAAGTGGTTCCACCACCACCTGAGACCTTGATGAACACCAAGTCTAGACCAGTAAACAACAACCCAATCAAGGATCATGTGGTGACCACTCCTCTTGTTACTGATCCAGACACATCATGTTCATCTACTGAATCTGGACAGAAACAAAAGGAGGCCACTTCAAAGGCAAAGGGTAAATTGCCTTGTGTTAATCTGGAAAATGAATTTGAAAAGTTAACTTAAAGTCAGGGTCAAACAGAGTCAAATCAGAACCCAAAAAGACTTCAAATGTTAATTTTTCACATGCTACAAGTCAAAACCAGTTAACCAAAAGGTTGAACAAGTTAAACAGTTAAATCAGTTAAATTTGTTAAACCAGAGAAAACATCAAACATGCAAGAGTCAAAACCTAAGGTAATTGATGTTACTAAAGTGTCACGCATTTCTCCACAAAGAAAGTCAAACTATAAGGTTGATAGCAGATCGTGCTACAACTGTGGAGAATGTGGACATATTGCTTCCTATTGTCCTTTCTATCAGACACCTAGGAAGAAGATTGATCTTCAGGACTCTAGACCTAGGTCTTCTAAGAGGAGTTCTCTAACTCCACCTAGAAGATCTAGTGAACCTAAAGTTCAACCTGTAAGCCAGACGACTGTTTATCATAAACAGGCATTGCACAAATCTGGTTTATGGAAAGAGAAGACTACCTGTGTGACTGATACTGATGACAAGAAGGAATCTGAGTTACCCTCACCTTCTAAAGGTCAATGGGTAGAGTTTATGATGTGTGATGCCTCTGGGAAACCCAAGACAGTAAAGGCTTGGGTTCCTAACCTAAACTAATACCTTTACTTGATATGTGCAGGGTGTTCGGTATAGCGCTGAGACTAACACGTGGATTATAGACAGCGGAGCATCCAGGCACATGACAGGAAATAGAGCCCTTTTATCAAATGTCAAACAAATAAAAGGAGGGCATGTTTCCTTTGCAGGAAACAAGGGAGGATACATCACAGCACAGGGAGAAGTGGGAAATCAGAAAGTAAGTTTGATAAGGTGAACTACGTTCAACAACTTCAAAATAACTTGCTTTCTGTTTCCCAAATCTGCGATAAAGGGTTTAAAGTCATCTTCGACAACAACAAGTGTTACGTGCTGAAGAAAGACTATATGATTCCAGAGGATCAAGTTCTGATGACTGCTTCAAGATATAAGGATCTATATGTCTTGGATCTGTCAACAGCTGCTCCAACGGATCAAGAAGGTGCAGTGCTTTCTATCAAAAGCTACTGAGAAGGACTCAATCTCCTGGCATAGGAGAATGGGACACATTAGTCAAAGGAAGATGAATCACTTGATTCAGAAGGACTTAGTGAGAGGAGTAAATGTCAAGAACTTCCAACTTCCTGACTTTTGTGTAGCTTGCAAGAAAGGCAAACAGACAAAGAAGTCTCATAAGGAAAAGAAAGTTCATTCAATAGAACTTCCTCTTGAACTTCTTCACATGGATCTGTTTGGTCCAGTCAGTACAAGGAGCATTGCAGGCGATCTGTACTGTTTTGTGGTCACTGATGACTACTCAAGGTTCACTTGGGTAATGTTTCTGAAATCCAAATCAGAAACATTTGAGTCATTCAAGGAATTAGTCACCACTCTGGAATCTCTCTACAAGCTAAAGGTTAGACAAGTACGCTCAGACAACGGGACCGAATTCAAGAATCAATGGATGGAGGCATACTGCAAGGAAAAGGGATTGTTCATCAATTCACTTCAGCATACACGCCTCAGATGAATGGAGTTGCTGAGAGGAAAAATAGGAGCTTGATAGAGACTGCACGGACTATGCTAGCGGACTCGAAACTGCCTATCCAATTCTGGAATGAGGCAGTAGCAAATGCATGTTATACACTTAATCGAGTCCTAATAGTCAAGCGCCACGGAAAGACATGTTATGAGCTACTCCAAAGACGCAAACCGAATTTGGAGTATCTTGAACCTTTTGGCGCGCCATGTACACTTCTGAAGAAGACGCAAGAAGGAAAATTCAGCGAGAAGGCAGATGAAGGAATCTTTCTAGGATACAACATACCGAATAAGCGAGTTTACAATAACTCAACGGGTCTTGTAGAAGTGTGGTGTAATGTCGACGTTCAGAGATATACCACACCACCTACAGGAAAAGGACCCGCCTACTTCTTCGATTATGATGGATTCTTCAAATCCTTCAACATACCTCTCTCTCCCTCGGATGATGAGCTAGCAACTAGGATGATGTATGATATTCTGAATACACCATCTAGCACACAGGGAGAATCATCTACTCAGTCAGGGGGAGTAGTCAACGACAGTGACTTCCTCTGAAGATGAAGCTGAAGAAGATGACCAGAACAGTCAGGAGGAACAGGTTCCAGTTCCAGCAAGTCCACAAGCATCTACGAGTGATGCACCTTCGACTTCAGAACCTCAAACTCCAACTACCTCAGATGCAGAACCAAATGTTCATAATCTTGGCTCTGAGGTAGCTGTTCCTACTACTCCAGGATCACGACTAAATGTTTATCATCCCCTTGACAATGTCATTGGAGATGTCAGATCAGGAGTACAAACCCGAAATCAGTTGTACTCAGCTGATTACGCCTCGGTTATGGAGAAAGGTTACATTCATGATGGTGCCTATCGATGTTTTGTCTCGCAGGTTGAGCCAAAATATGTCAGTGAAGCACTCAATGATGAGGCGTGGGTGAGTGCCATGCAAGAAGAACTTCTGCAGTTTAAGAAGTTAGGTGTATGGACACTAGTTGATAAACCTAAAGGTGCTAAAGTCATTGGCACTAAATGGGTACTAAAATGCAAGAAGGATGACCAAGGGGTCATTATCAGGAACAAAGCTCGACTGGTGGTTCAAGGTTTTCGCCAAGTCGAGGGAATTGACTACAATGAGGTGTTTGCACCCGTGGCAAGGATGGAAGCTATCGTATCTTCCTTGCCTATGCATCGTACATGAAGATCAAAGTCTACCAATTAGATGTAAAGAGTGCATTCCTTCATGGGGAAATCAGAGAAACAGTCTATGTCAGTCAACCCGAGGGTTTTGAAGATCCCTATCATCGGGATAGAGTCTACAAGCTTGACAAAGCTTTATATGGGCTTCATCAAGCTCCTCGAGCTTGGTATGAGAAACTCTCAACTCATCTTGTGAAACACGGCTTTCGCAGGGAGTAATTGACTGTACACTGTTTATTAAGGAAAAGGATGGCGACCTACTGCTTGTACAGATATACGTTGATGACATAATCTTCGGGTCAAAGAACGAAGAGTTATGTAAAGAGTTTGAAGCAGTAATGAAGAAAGAATTTGAGATGAGTGCCATGGGGGAGATGAAGTTCTTTCTCGGGTTACAGGTGGATCAAACACCTAATGGGATCTTTCTACATCAGACCAAGTATGTAGGAGACATTCTCAGTCGCTTTGACATGGAGAATGCTTCTGCTGCTGGGACTCCACTTGCTACTAATCATGATATAGCACCGGATGATAATGGAGATCTAGTAGATGCCCTATGTACCGAGGAATGATCGGATCCCTCATGTATCTCACTGCCTCAAGACCTGATATTATGTATGCTACATGTCTATGCTCAAGATATCAGGCTAAACCAAAGGTCAACCATCTGATCGGGTCAAGAGGATCTTTCGTTATCTGAAGGGTACACCTACACTTGGACTGTGGTACCCTCATGATGATGACTTTGAGCTTACCGCGTATAGTGACTCGGATTACGGGGGCTGCAAGATGAACTACAAGTCTACATCAGCAGGGTGTCAATTCTTTGGGAGAAGATTAGTTACCTGGCAGTGTAAGAAGCAGACATCGGTTGCCTTGTCAACCTGTGAAGCCGAATATGTTGCTGCTGCAAGTTGCTGTTCTCAAATCATCTGGATTCAACAGCAAATGCGGGATTACGGTTTAAAATTCTCATCTACTCCTATTTTTGTTGATAACTCTGCTGCAATTGCAGTAACTAAAAATCCGGTCCAACATCCTAAGACCAAACACATCGGTATTAAATACCATTTCATAAGGGATTGTTTTGAAAAGAACTTAATTGATGTGGTTAAAATTAATACTGATTTTCAACGCGCTGACCTCTATACTAAAGCTTTTGATAAACCACGTTTTCAATATTTATTAGAGGTCAACGGTGTTAAAAAGAAAAGTGAGGTAATTCCTGATGATGAAAATGTGTAGTCCGATGTCGTGTACTTAAATTTTATTTTTATTTATTTTGATTTGTTTATTTGATTTTATTTATTTAAACTCATGTTCTCTTGCTGTTTATTAAAATCCTAAAATAATTAAACCAGAAATGATTTTAGTATTTTAGGGGGAGAATATGTCAGCAAGATAACATTAAAAAAAAAAAAAAAAAAAAAAAAAAAAAAAATTTGAGGGAGAAGGAGTAGCAAGCTGAAATAAGGTAGATTGTATCTGTGATACCGATTCAATACCTTTGGAAAATGATAGTACACAGGAACAAATCAAGAGGGACTTTAAAATTTAAGTTTAGTAATGTGCAAAAGTTCAAAGTAATAAATCTGTGTAGTCTAAGCAATACTAAAAGGAAAGATGATAGAAAACTGGCAACTCCTAAGGTGACACAAAGAAAGTAGACTTAGAGGCTGCTAGACCATATATGATATGTTGGTAGATTCAACACAATAGACAACTAGACCTGATTGGTGATTTCAAGATAAAACTAAAGTGTTCAACTGACTGTGGGCGTCCATCTTATCACTGGTTAACACAATCAACAATATTCCAATAAGGGGTAATGAGCAAGTAAACGCCACAAATGTGTGCGGATGACCATAACTAGAGCAAAGCAAAAAAAAAAAAAAAAAGACAAATGCAATAAAGCTAATGACTTATGTTGTTGGTGCATTTTGTGCAAAATAAAATAAGCTGCTCTAACAAGGAGATAGGTTATGTGCCTCTCTGCTGTGCGATGGCACTGACCTGAGGATAAGCATAACCTAGATATTCTAGAATTCATTGTTGTTTGCCGCCTCTCTGCTGTGCGATGGCACTGACCTGAGGACAGGCTTCTCTTTGAAAGCTCTAAGAATAGTCTCTTCTTGTAATAATACCCGTAGACCGCTCAAAAGCTCCTGAGGGATGTTGATTACCATATAAGTGTGGGATCCACAAGTGTTAGTTGAAATAATTACACCTAAATAAGTCACCAGTCTGTGTCAAAAGTCTGTGTATGGATTTAAGTGGACAAACATACTGACAATCATTGTGGCTACTTTCTCAAAGGTTCAAATCAATGTGAAACCTAAGAGTTTCAGTATGATTTCCTTATGTTGCTAACGACTCTGGATGAACACCGAGAACTTGAGCATCAAAAGGTTTTATAACAAGTCTCAAATGATTTGAATTGCCTGTATGATTCCAAAAATTGAATTGGTCCAGATGTGATCAACCTAAGTTGAAGCTATCTACTCCCGATCCAAATCCCGTAGATATCAATCTCTGGATTTATCTCTCACAAAAAGCCAAAAATATGTCTGATTATGTAATTAGTTTAACTTCTTAAATTAGTTCGTTTGTTTTAAGTTTTAACTTGAGTCAGTGTCGGACTACATCAGGAAAATCAGAAGGAATAAACTCACTAAAAGGGTCATGTCTGAGATGACCATATGTTCTTTGAAAAGTTATATCAGTCACGTCTGAGGTGACAAAGTATTTTTAAAAGGGTCACGTCTGAGGTGACCAAAGTGGTTAAAATGATCACGTCTGAGGTGATCAAGTGTTTTCTAGATTAAAAGGATCATGTCTGAGATGATCAACAGTTCATAACGTTAATTAAACTAATATAAAAGAGTTAAAGGTAAATTGGGAAAATAGCAGAAAAATTAACTAAGTATGACCCATTCGCACGAATGGACCATACGTATGGTCTAACCATACGAATGAAGTCCATTCGCACGAATGGAACATACGATTAGTCCAATCGGATGCTTAAATGCGAACGAGTGAGTCAGTCGCACGACTGAACTTCAGTCGGACGACTGAAGAAGGGCGACTGACCCAATCGCACGACTGAGTCCCACTCGCACGACTGAAAGGTGCGAATGAACTCAGTCGCACGATTGGAACTTGAGTGGATATAAATAGAGGGGAGTCGGTCGCAGAGACTCTTCATTCGCAAAATCGCCCTAAATCGCATATAGTACCGTTACTCTGCCCAAATTTTCTCTATTTGATTTTTTAGCTGATTCTGTGTCACTAACTTTCGCTCATCATCTTACAGGTATATTGAAGTTATATTCCATCGAAATCTGATAGAATCGAACCCTAAATTGATGAATGCGACTGTAACAGGCGAACCGAGAATGTCAAACCCTAATAACCTATTAAAACTAAGTAATATGTTAAAATTGGTTAAAATAGGTTATTAGGGAAGTATAGGCGACACTAAAGAACCGGTTAATTGAATGTTAAAACTTGTTCTGCGTGGATTTGATCTTGGGACGACTGAAACGAATGAGACAGACGACTGGTCGTCTGATGAACTTCAGTCGCACGACTGAAGGGTGCGAATCACTTAATCGCACGACTGAACCATGCGAATGAGACTCAGTCGCACGACTAGTGTAATCGCACAAGAGTTCATGCGCATGAGTCCAGTCGCACACTCAGTCGTGCGTATGAGGTCAATCGCACGTCTGAACCTCAATCGCATGATTCAGTCGCACGACTGGCTTCAGTCGTACATCCCCAATCGCATGACAGAAAATGTTTATTTAAAGTTTAAGTGTTGCTTTATACTCTTAGCCAATGAAACTAACGTTTATGTTATTATGTGTTACAGATGGCGGGTAATGGAATATGAGCACTAAGCACAACATTTGTGCTCACCTGGACTTGACTTCCAGGAATGCAGCCGACTTTGCTGGCATTATTACATTCCTTCAGAGATCGAGGATCGCATATGCTATATCTACTCCCTGCACACCTTACAGATCAGTGCAGCAGGCCTTTTGGGCTGGAGCATCAGTCGACCGATCCACCGAGCCACACTGCATCAGGAGCTCGATCTTCGGTGAGGCTATCACCATTTCTGAGGAGGATCTGAGGATAGTACTTCAGTTCGGGGACGATGCTGAGTGTCCCACACGTTTACACCCCCTCACTGTCCGTGGATGCTTCATGAGGCAAGTACTCTGGGGACATTAATGCAGGGGTACTCAACAAGAGTAACCTCTGTCCCCAGTTTAAGTACTTGGCCCACGTGCTGCTAAAGTGTATAGCATCACGGAAGGGTGGATTTGATGAGCTCTCGGATCAGATCCAGAACGCTTACGCAGCGTTGGTGCTGAACCATCCGTTCAGCTTCTCCAGGATGATTTTCAGCTACTTAGTGGAGAACCTCGAGGGTAAGGGGAAGGAAGGCTTCTGTATGTACCCAGATTCTTACAGATGATCATTGATCAGAAGCTTCCTTCCCTACCGAAGGAGAAGGAGGATGCTGTTATCCTCGAGGTCATGGATGACACGACACTTGGACGGATGAAGGTCTACAGGGGGAAGCAGGTGAAGCCCCCTGTCAGGAGGCTGTTTGGGCATCTGGCCCGGGTTGATTACGTGGCGCCAGCGAAGAGGAAGTGGCGCCACGAGGACAGTGACTCAGACGTGGAGCACATTGCTATACCAGAGTCAGACTCTGATGATGATGATAGTGGCGATGCCGGGGATGACATGCCTGCCCCATCTAGAGGCACAGATACAGAGATTATTCCCCCGGGGTCAGCCACTGCCGGAGAGGTCGCAGAGATGGCCGGCTTCCATCAGGAGTTTGTCGCTGGTGACATGGAGGAGGAGGAGTCCGACGAGGAGCCCCTCACCAGGACTGTGGGAAGCAAAGTCGTTCCCACAGACCACGGGCTGAAGGTGGTCGGTGAGCACCCGAGGGACTCCTCGGCGAGAGATACTGACCCCAACTATGTTCCGGGGTCAGGAGCAGAGTTGCAGGGGGAGCATCCACTTCCTGCGGGACCAGGAGGAAGCGGATGGCTCAACCACATGGGATGAAGAGGAAGAAGCGTCGGTTGACCTTCGTGACTTCCACCACACCACCACCCACCACTACTACATACCATCACAGCCACCACAGCACATCCACCACCTTACCCACCACCACTATATCTATCCCATCCATCACCAAACCATTCACCCCCACTTCACCACCATCTACCCACCGACCCATATTTACCACAGCCACTGCCACCACCACCACATATCAGGCCTGGACCATCAGCCCAGCCCTCACAGGTACACGGAGTCACTCTACCTCACATTGGGGTAGAGGAGCAGCTATCAGCGCTTAACCGAATGGTTATGCGTCTGCTGGCTGCTGACGAGGAGAAGGCGGCCCAGATCCGCAGACTGACCGACTTGGCTGCTGCCCAATCTCAGCAATTGGCAGAGCAAGCTCGGGTCATTGACCAGCAGAGAGCTGAGGTGGCCCAACTCCAAGATACTCAGGCTCAGTCAGCCAAACGTATTGAGGAGTTGGAGTCGACCAATAAGACGATCATGCTGAGGCTGAAGGGGTCGAAGGATGAACCCCTGAAGCTAAAGGAGGGGGACGGGGACGACGGAGATGATGATGATGAAGATGAGGATGATGATGAGGGAGATGATGATGATGAGGAGACGGAAGAGGAGAGGACAGAAGGACACGATGATGATGACGAGGCAGACGGAGGGGATGCGGCTGCATCGGCCTCTGCCTCAGGTCAGGAGCGCAGATCCAAACGTAGACAAGACCAGTCATCCACTACTTCTGCTCCCCGAGCGACACACCACAGATTCAGGATCAGAGTACTGATTAGATGTTTTATTTGTTTATTTACTTTGTACTTGAATCATGTATTGAAAAACAAATGTATTAAATGTTTATATATATTAAGTTAAGTTAATGTATGTCTGTTTGATTAATTACTAATGACTTATGTGTTGAATGTTTATATCAAACAGATCCAAACTTTCAGAGGGATGAGTTTGACTTCACTCCCCTTCAAATGGTCAAGACTCAGTTAACTATGATTCTTGACCTACAAGGGATAGTGAGACGGTCTGTGAGTTATACCCCTGAAGAAGGGGAGATAATTCACGACCTGTCCGATGAGCAAATAGCTGAAATGTTCAAACTCAATCCCGATGAAATCGTGAAGGATGCTCCAACAGTGGACTCAACAAGTGATGAGGAACTGAACGATGTTGATGAGGTTGAGATAGAAGATATCACTGCTGAAGAGTATCCTCAGTACGCTGACGCCGAGGGAAATGTGGTCCCCAATTTGGGTGAATCCCTAGTCAGTGATACT
This sequence comes from Flaveria ramosissima, assembly GCA_025215565.1. NCBI lineage: Eukaryota > Viridiplantae > Streptophyta > Magnoliopsida > Asterales > Asteraceae > Flaveria > Flaveria ramosissima. The sequence goes on along the minus strand of CM046031.1, from coordinate 18,092,443 downwards.
TTTGAGGTACTCAACAAGATGGAGCAGGAAGCAGAAAAGACTGCAGAAACAGCCCAAGCCTCCAATGCAGATGTTGATATTCGCAAGGCTGAATGGACTGCCTGTTTTGAGGAAGTACGAGCCCAGCGGGCTGCACCAAAGAGAGATGCCTACACAAAGCTCTACAAAGTCAAGAAACACCATAAGGTGTCGGGCAGGATTATCTCTTGGGCATTTTTTGAAGACCTTAACGCGTATGCTGTTAAGAGGGAGCAGGGCATAGAGTACTTCAGGTTCCCACATGATCTGAAGACTCTACCTGGTTTTGAGCTCAACCAGCTGGCTAAACTTAAGCTGCTGTATGCTGACCCGAGGAAGATGTCAGGCTGGTTTGAGGCTGCCCTAAGGAAAGAGTACCACACCAGGTGGGTCAACTTCAAACCTCAACAACCTACGAGGTATATCAGACGGTCTGAAGTTGATCCCAGGACTGGAAAGCCAAAGATAGTGCTGAAGTGGAGTCCTCCGCGCACGATGTCAAGAATCCCTCTAAGGGAAATGCCACAGGACTTCACTCCCCACTTTAAATGGTGGTACTACGATTGGAGAACAGCTGAAGCGGTCATAGTTCTGAACAGAGAGGGCCAAATGGATACTATCAGGGTATTCGACCCAATGTGGCTAACCAACTTATCTGCTAATGATGTATACACATTATATAAGTGGCCTCTGTTCTATGACACGCAAGATATTGTACAAGCCCTCCAATTCCAAAACGTCATAAGACTCTGCTTTGCTTTTGAGATACACGCAGGAGTCACTAAAGAGGAGAAGTACAAGAGATATAAGGAGGTTATGCAGAAGACAAGAGAATAGAGAGATCTAGGTCCAAGGGGGAGTTTGTTGATACATGTATGTCCCTAGATCATGATTTGTAATGTAATGAACTTGTCTGTCTGATTTTGATGTAATTGTAATTGATTAATGAAATGATATGATTTGGTTGTTACTTGTAATGTTTAATGTTTCATTAATGAGTTGTGATTGAATTGATTGGGTTTATGAATGTTTGAATGAGTGCACATTAAGTTATATTAAATAGAACATTCAAACTTAACTTAATGAAGTTCTCATGCGGATGGCCCATGCGAATGGACCATACGCATGAATAACTTCATACGATTGACTCAATCGCACGACTAAACCAGGAGACTGGATCAGTCGTATGATTGACACATAAGATTGACTCAATCGCACGACTGAACACTCAGTCGTGCGGATGAATCAACCGCATGGTTCAATCGCACGACTGAACCATACTTATGGCCCAGTCGCACGATTGACCAATACTAACCTATAAATAGACCCAATTCGTGGGAAAACGTAAGCATTCATCCCATTACGACTCCAGACGTACCCTAGCCGTCCAGAAGCCTCCCAAATCGTTCTCCAAGTTCATAGAACACATCAGATCGGTTCTTGATCGATTTCTGACGTTGAAATCAATTCTTGATTGATTCATCGTGTGTTCTCACTGATTGGATCGCCAATCAAATAGGATTCCGCACTATTTGAGTTGGTTTAACACGCAATCACTCGGTATTTCGTTCAAATACCAGGTCCTAACATGTTGCGCGTTAAAGAGTCTGGTTTTGCTGTTTCAGATTCTCGGATTTTAACGTATCGTGTGACCGTAGGACCCTAGGAAATGTAATTTTCATTTTGGCTTGTGTTATTTAACTATAGGACTATTTTCGTATCTTTTCTGATGATTTGGAAGTGATAAAACTTAACCGAAAAAATTACATAATATGCGAAACTGAAAAACGAAACAACAAAAGACTGAAACCGAACACCAACACATGAACACGGCCCCGTGCTTAAAGAGGCACGCCCCCGTGTTCGACAAGACATGACACCACCTGACATTTTTCAGCCTTTTGTCTTGTTTCCCATCAATTTCGCATGTTAAAAACCGAACTCATTTGCCTGCAAAGTCGCATCCACATTCAATTCCATCTTGTTTTCCATTTTTCTTTCATCTTTTCAAGTGTTCTTGCAAGAGTAGTTGACCAAGAGGTTAATATGCTAATTCCTATTATTATGAAAGTCATTTATATTTAGTTAGGTGATTAGGTCTCTAAACAACCGAAATCCTAGCAATTATGTGTAAAAACTTGTTCTTAAACATGTTATGGAATGATGAATGCTTTTAACATACTTGTTCATGTTTATTCTTCTAGTAGATTAGTGTTAATTAGTAGGTTTAGTTAGTTATTAGTATGTTTATTTAGTTAATTAGTTGTTTTCTTTTGTTATTAACAAGACTATCTTCATAATTCGTGGTGAAATCTTTGTTAATAATGTTCAACTTACAAGAATTCTCAAGTGGTGTAAAACAATATATATTTTGAGTATCTTGAATTATTAACAAATGATTAAAATGTTAAACCTATAATCTTTGATTTTTAAAGCAAGAAAATGTTAAACTCATGCTTAATCAACGATTTACAAACAAAATCATGATTGCTCGAGTCAAGATTTCATGCCTAAACATGTTAACCGCACCCCCACACTTTACAAAGCGCACCCCATGTTCAAAAATTTTTCCTTGGATGATAAATTCTTAACTATTTTTGAACATGAATTGAATCATTATGATGTTATGTCTTGAAAAACATATAATTGTCACTAACATCATGAAACTGCTTAAGAAATTTGTCTTGTATAGATTAACTTATTTTTTAAAATTTCAGGATCATGGATCATCCCTACTTACATTTTGAAGGGAGCCGTGAGAGATGGTGTCATGATAAACTTCAAAGATTGCTACAAAGGGTCGAAAGATCCCACTTACAAGCGGATGAAGAAACACTAGCGGCAGTCGGACAGCTAGAAAGATATAATAATTTATTAAGTGTTTAGTGGAAACGTTTATTCTCACAAAATAGACCTTCCGTTTATGAACTAACTCTTGAATTTTTAGCATCTTTTAAATTTAGCATGAAAGACTCTGACCCTTGGGATGAAAGTGCAGTTTCATTCAGACTAGCTGGGAATTGGCATAAAATATCCATTTCCTTGTTCGGTGTCTATCTTGGAATGTACACGGAACAAGAAATGGAGGAGGAGGCAATATCTGGAATGCTAGCGTATCATACCTTCCCGGACGAGGAAAGTAAAGACGCGGAAAATGGTGCAATGAGGAAAGCATTTTGGGAGCGGATTGGAACCGGAGGGTTCAACTCGAGCAAAACAAAAAGCAGTCAGATACGAGACCCGCTGCTGCGATACATTCATCGGTTACTCAGTCATTCCATAACAGCTCGTGGTCAAAGCGAGGGAGTTGTTAATTTGAGGGACTTGTTTATTTTATATTGTATGGTTAATTAGTTGCCATGTAATATTGGGTATTTGTTTTGTAATCTTTTTGCCAGGAATGCGATTGCAGGTGCTCCAACACCCATGTTTGGAGGAAGCTGGATTTTGAACTTATATGAAAGCTATGGTTATAACACTGAGGGAACCGTAGGAGTGATGCCGGGACTGTTAGACTTGAGCATTTGTACAAGTATGTACATGGTGACAAGCCTACTAAATGGGCAGCCGAGATTCATGGATAAGAAGGGACAAATCTGGGATCCGGTGGATCCCGAAGAAATTATCATGGACCTCATCATGCCGATACAGCCGGAAGGAGCCGGAGCTGGATCTTCAATTTCACGTACAAGGGAATTCCCAACCATGTTAGACCTTTATGAGTCAATCCAAACCACCAGCGACCATGCAAGGCGATCATTTGAATATGCCCAACGAGCCTTCAACCGAGTCGAAAATCTGCACTCCCGAGTCGATGACCTAAGCAACGATGTCACGTACATCAAGAACCGAATGTACCACGAGTGGGGGGATATCCCACCACAAAGCCCTTGAAAACCGTATCATTTTCGGGGCCCCGGCACAATTGTTTTGTGCCAATCTATCTTTTAATTTATGTCGTTTTGTTTTTATTTTGTGTGTTTAGGATTTTAATGCTTTCAATAAAATGGTGACATTTCAGGTGATACCAAGGATTCTAACAACGCCAGGGCAACCAAACACAAGTGAAAAATTCATCATTTTTAGGGGAGTTATTTCATTAACCTTTCTCGATCCTGAATATGTTAATCACATTGAGGACAATGTGAATTTAAGTGTGGGGATGGGAGTAATGCATTTGACTTTGCTAAAAAGATCCAAATTAAAATTTTTAAGAAAAAGATCACTTACTAACTAATTTTTGTGACAAGAAACCAAAAATTTAATATAATTTTTGATAAACCAAATTATAAATGTACGTTTTCGGGAAATAAAAAAGTAAATCCATGACGTCCAAATAAAATTGAAAATATTTTTTTTTTGTGATATCCTTAAAAGCAATAATCTAGTAAAATATTTATTCATGTAAAATGAAACACTTTTACCCAATTCTATCAGTATGTGAGTTTATTTTATGAGCCTTAAACAAGCTTTTGCAAATTACAATTATACTTTCATTCTGTATTTAATTGTGTCACACCCCAACCTTGACGGCGGAAACGTCGAGGAGTGAGAGTTAAGATTGTTCACAGCCACATAACGCTATTAATAATCCAAATATAATTTAAACATAAGTTTCAATTGTCACATTACAAACATAAGTCTCAAAAAGAATAAAAGCATAACATAAAATGTAACAAGTCATTCTTATTTTATTTATTTATCTAGGTCCATTCCTAGATGTGCAAGCTTCAAAGTGTAGATATCATACTTGAGGTATTCCTGAAACATGTTAAAAATAAAAGGTCAACATAAAAATGTTGGTGAGCATTCCATAGTTTTCAATACATAAGTATATAAAAGATGGCAATTCAAGTCATAAGTTAGTGAATAAAGTGATTAGGGATGTTATGAACAATGCAACAATCAAACCTCGACAAAGTTTTACAAGTCTCAAACGTTAAAAGTATATACGATCAGCTAAGTGTACTTGGATCAACCAAGCAGGCTTGTCTTACCCATAGATCTATGACTTCGCTGGGCTAGCAATAGTTAATGATTGTACATATAACGCCATAACATGGTAACCACAAAAGTTCAACTAACCACAACTTTACAAGATGAATTGCCATAGGTTTACAAGTCTCAAATAAGTTTACAAGTGCAATAGTATAAGTTAACATGTTTCACCCCAAAGTGTGAAAATAAGCAAAAGGGGTATGAAATACTCACTTGATCAAATAAGTAAAGAATGACGATTAATAAGAAATATGATAAGCAACGCTCCAACGTAGTCCTTCACAAGTTACCTAAAATATATATTTTACAAGTTTAAGTTTAAATAATAAGATTAACGTTTTAATGCGAACTAGGGTTTCCATTGAGATTTGGGGATTTTTAATAAATAAATCAAGCAATTATAAATAAAAATTCAATGATTTAACTTATCGAATTAATAATGATTAAATATGATATGTGAAAAGAGATGAATAATTCAATAATTAATTATTCCGAATTTGATAAAAGTAATTAATTAATATTTACTTTAAATGACCTTAAAACTATCATTTTATAAGGTTTTTAAACGTTTTAAATAATCTTTGTAAAAGTCTTATAATATCAAAGCTTTAAAACAATAATAAAGAAATAATATAGAATTTATGTTATCTTATAAGTCTCACAAACTTAAATAAAGTTTAAGAAATAATGTTATTAACTAATTATATATAACATGATTAAATGAATAAATGAATAATTAATCATTAAATAACTATTTGAATACTTGTACATATAGATTTATAACGGTTTAGAATAATCCACATTTGAACCAAATAGGGTTATAACATTTAAATTACATAAAATAATTACTAATACTTTTTATAATCTTTGTTATTCTTTAAAGTAATTAAATTTAAAATCATAAGTTTTATTTTAAATTTAGTAATAAGTTAATTAATGATTCAATCAAAACAATGAATTAGATAATCAATTATTCAAAGAAGTTCTAACATAACTTATTCGATTTAAAGACAATCATTATAAACTAATAAAATACAAATTTTTAAGTAACTCTAGTCATAGTTTTTATAAGTTTGAAACTACAAAATTAGAATATTATTTGTTATGTAACACCCGGCCCCTCACACCAACAATATTGTCCGCTTTGCCCACGAGGAGCTCACGGATTTGCTTTTGGTTGCCCGGGTGAAAACTTCCCAGGGGGGTCACCCATCCCTGGACTGCTCCCACCTGAGCACGCTTAACTGTGGAGTTCTCCTCTCATCCATAGCCAATACGCCCAAAACGCGTTGTTGATGTTAGAGGCCAGACATTTCTTATGAACCAGGAATCTCTCCTGTCCACGGCCGATGTGGGATATGTGTAGGGTGTCACAAGCACCCCCTGTTTGGACTCATCGTCCTTGATGAGCCCGAGAAGTCACCATCCTTGGTGAGGTATGTCCCACATCCCGAACGGCACAGGAGTGGCTCTGATACCATTCTGTAACACCCGGCCCCTCACACCAACAATATTGTCCGCTTTGCCCACGAGGAGCTCACGGATTTGCTTTTGGTTGCCCGGGTGAAAACTTCCCAGGGGGGGTCACCCATCCCTGGACTGCTCCCACCTGAGCACGCTTAACTGTGGAGTTCTCCTCTCATCCGTAGCCAATACGCCCAAAACGCGTTGTTGATGTTAGAGGCCAGACATTTCTTATGAACCAGGAATCTCTCCTGTACACGGCCGATGTGGGATATGTGTAGGGTGTCACATGTTAAATAAATTTCATACATTAAATAAATAACTTCCGGAATAAATTTAATTAATAGTAATAATTTTGTTTTGATGAAGTAGTATATTAAGAGTTTATGGAATTTAAAAGAAAATTAAACTAGAAATAAATAATAAAAAAAAAGATAAAAATAACATGCGGGTGCCCGGGTTCGAACCCGGGACCCCATGTGTGTTTTCCATGTAAGTTACCAGTGGGCTATAAGCCCCATATCTGATAAAAACTCAATTTTAAAGTTTAAATACAATAGCTACAGAATCACCCAATTCATAAGAACCCTAGAATCGATTTGGATCAGATTCAACATGAATCCGCTGTTGTTAACGTCGATTATCATGGGGCTTTTGATCCCCATGTAAAATCGAGCATATTGATATATGAAACTTACATGTTTGAGTTCGATTTGATGATCTCAAGTTTAAGAACGAGTCGCGACGATGTGATGGTTGATTCATGGTGCAAACGTTATTCATAATCAAATTAACTTTTCAGGAAGCTTCGGATGGTGATTCTAAGTAAAAACCCTCAACCAATTTTGTACAAAAGGGCTCGGAAGTTTGACTTCGATTGTGTGGCAGGGGAGATGAAGGGTGATGATCGGTGAGGAGGTGTGCGTGTGTTTGAATTGAAATTGAGTGCTTTCACGGCATACAATCATCTAATCGGGAGTTTTTCTTGGCTTATTAATGTTTGATTCCTTCAGTTACAAGTTGAATGACTTTAATCTTTTGAAAGTACTTTCGGTTTTTGGGTTTCTTGCGTTATTGGCCGAGTAAACACAATTAAACACGGGTTCGAGTTCGAAACCGACGCGTGAAGGTCAACGAGTGGTTAATTCGAGTGTAACGGGTCGATTTTTGATGACTAGAGCGTCGCCGGAGTTGGTAGCCGGAGGTGACCGGAAAAGGGGCCGACCAGGGGGGGGGAAGACGGTTTGGGATTTTTTTATATATAGATTACAATTTCAGTCCCTGTGGTTTTGAAGATTTGTTATTTTATGTAAGGACTTAAATTTTAAGTTTCTAAATGAACAATTAAGCCCCCTAGACTTCTCTTTTAAGTTTAACTAATTTTACAAGTTGTTATTATTAATATTATTATTATTTTTCTTAGTTATTAGAAGTATTATTATTATTATTATGATTTCTATTATTCATTTAATTAATTTGTTAATCACCAAATTAATAATAAGTCCCCAAAGTCCCAAAATTGACATAAAAGGTCCTTTTAAGACTTAATAAAGTTTACTTCTAAGTTAATAAAATTAAGAGATGTCACAGTCTCCCCAACTTAAAAGAATTTCGTCCCGAAATTATAAAATGAACTTAGATGAACAAAGGTATTATAATGAAAGGTAAGTGTACAACGGCCAGTGATAGACGTTTGATTACAGATGAGATGTTTTGAAATTGGCATATGAAACGTTGAAAGATGATGACGAGTTACCGTGGTACCTTAGATTCATAAGTCACAACTTCTAGAATATAATTTCGTAGTAATTTGATGTCTATAAATCAATAAGGACCAACAATGATAAGAAAGGTTAACCGACAGGATTTAAGAATCCCAAACGTCACTATATGAAACGATCTTAACGCATATCTTGTGAATATGTATCTCTCCTTTGACCAATCATCGGTCTAAGAATAATACGATATGCGAAGATTTTGGAATAAGTTCACGACGATGGTTAGGAACATTATTAAAAGTAGAAAATGAATTGATCATCCAAATTAATTATCGATGTTTAACGACATACCACGGTATACGACTATTTGGGATAGATACGAGCCAATTTCTCGACCCGTTAACCCACATGAGTCAATATGAAATTTGTTAATCGGTCTATAATGCACCATTTGTCATCATGGCATCTAAGATAAGAGGCACTTAGTGATGAAAAGTTAAACAGGAGATTCATAGGAACACGGATGTTAGGCTTTGTCATATATGAAGGTAAGACACTTGGACACATACCAAGTTATGTCTTTTCTTTTATGCCAAACCCTTGACTACAAGTTACGAAGGTTTATGAACCTCCACGTTACAATGTAAGTAATAACGAATCTCGTTAGTCGAAACCAAGATAGAGTTTTAAAGATTTTCCAAGGTTAAGGGTTCAAAAGTGATTCAAGAAGTAACGCAAACAATAAGACATGCATTTGTAACCATGTCTTGCAAGGTAACAAATTTCCAAATATAGATTGCATTCGTAATTCATCAAACCCATAAGTACAGTTGAGAACATTCGTATGACTAGAAAGACATAACCACAAGTTGATAATGTTTTTTATTTAGTAGAAAGATTGTTTAAGAAGGCTACCATCACACAATCATGTGTTGATGATAACTCAAAATGACAGTTGATAAGTAAGAAATAAATGGTTCAATGTAGCTAGATCGAGTCAAAACATGAAGATAAAGAGAAAGAAATCGATTTAAGAATTTAAATGCTCCAAGCTCAGAATCAAAATTAACCTAGAGCGATTGGGTCTCCTTTCAAGTTCAGAAATCATGCTTTGGCTTGATAGGTCGAAACACTAACATTGGTTCACCCTTCAAGTTACTATATGTTTCTTGTCACCTGATTAAAACCTTGGTAAGTTGGAGATCAAGAAATGAGAATAGTCATCAAGGTGTGGTTTTCACTCCTAACTTGATGGTGTATTCCCAAGGTATGACCACTAACTTACCAATCAAAAAAAAAAATTCGATCCCAACTCCTTGTTGAGGATCCACAGAAATAAGACGAGGTAACTCACCATTAAGGTAAGGGAAATCACTCCTATCTTAACGGTGAAGTTTTACAAAAACAAAATATAACAAGATGAACTTCTTCATCAAAATCCAGAATTCACTCCTACTTTGATGAAGTTGTCTCATTTGAACAAATACAATTCACAAAGATGATATTATCATCAAGGTATGGAATTCACGCCTATCTTGATGATTGAATTTCATAATATCAAGAAAACAATCAAAGATTGACATTTGTCACCAAAGTATGGGTTTCAATCCTATTTTGGTGAGATCATGTCATTTGTGAAATGCCATTCCAAGGAAAATGATTGAAGTCAATCCTCGGGATAAGGAAATCACCCCGATCCAGAGGATGAAATTTTATAAATCACAATTGGAAACCATTTATCGAAACAATTAGAGAATCATCAAAGTAAGGGAATCACCCCTGTTTTGATGAGTTAGAATCATTTAGGAGATACGGGTGTTCTTAGTCATAGGTTGACTTGCAAACACTTGCATCTCTCACGGTGCAGACGGTACGGAGTTTGACTTAACGACGAAAGGAAAATAATATCAACTAGAAATTCGGAAAATTTCAAGTTACATTAATGTAACCAAAGGAACAATCATGCTTACAAGCTTAAGATCAAAGTTCAAGATAACAGAAGTTGTTGTGGTGTTCATATCTTGGATGGTTTCAATCGGGAAGACGAAATCAAGGGCAGAAAATTATTCAACACCACAATGAGATGTGAACATTCGATTCACAATCGAAAGGAATACATGGACTTCTCAAGATATGAGGTCAACCATACCCTTAATGAAGACACGCGTACTTATAAGTGATCACTCATCTCAAGGGTTTCGAGTCAAGTAAATGGATTCAATGATCGAGTCAAATCACCATTTACACTTTGCCTAGACAAAGTATCTCGAGATGTAGGAATTCCACCTAATGCATTGCATGTTCTTAGTTATGGGACACATCCTTAAGAAGATTTGAGAACCATAAGTAACGGTTTAAAGTTTTTGAGGACCATTCGGTTTAGATTCCCAATATCTTTGGGTATCCATGTTCATGTTGGTCAAGATATAGAAATAGTTACATGAAACTCTCAATGTATGACGGTGTTTAAACGTAAGAGTTGAAATGTAGGTTAGGTTCAATATTAACAGGAACATTATGTATGATAAGAATGAAGAGATACCAGTTCAAGGAATCAAAGATTTTTAAGATACAAAGAGGATGGTTCCATTTGGTAACGCATTACCATTTGGAATCGTTGACACGTCAAGGTAAATTGACCCATTTGCCATTGAGACTTGTGTATGTTGACCATAGTTTATCACTCATCCCAAAAATCCCCAGGTAAGCATAATTGGTCTCACAATGAGATTTATACGATATGCTTGCCTTAGCCCGAAGGCCTTTTGCCAGGAAATCCAGAATACAGGTGTCTATGTGTCACACAAATTTCTTTGGTTTATGAAATCAAAACCTTGATGAGATTTTCATAGAATAGACATAGAGTCTAAGGAACTAAACCCACGATGATAAGTGTAGACTCCACATGTCGTTGAGAATAAGTTTAGGAAGTTCATTTGTCGGGGAGGGTCAAAGAGTCAAAGTTAAGTTTAGGGAGACAAGTAACTAAGTTTAAGCATACATAAGGCAATCCTATGCTAAGACATCATGTTGCACAAAAGGCATAGCATTATGTAGCATGCAAACAACATGTAAGCACAAATGTATAAGGATCTTTCTATGAGGTTCATGCAACTATAGTCTAGGTCACCATTTCTAATAACCTAAATCCCTATAGTTATGGGCTCTGATACCAATCTGTCACACCCCAACCTTGACGGCGGAAACGTCGAGGAGTGAGAGTTAAGATCGTTCACAGCCACATAACGCTATTAATAATCCAAATATAATTTAAACATAAGTTTCAATTGTCACATTACAAACATAAGTCTCAAAAAGAATAAAAGCATAACATAAAATGTAACATGTCATTCTTATTTTATTTATTTATCTAGGTCCATTCCTAGATGTGCAAGCTTCAAAGTGTAGATATCATACTTGAGGTATTCCTGAAACATGTTAAAAATAAAAGGTCAACATAAAAATGTTGGTGAGCATTCCATAGTTTTCAATACATAAGTATATAAAAGATGGCAATTCAAGTCATAAGTTAGTGAATAAAGTGATTAGGGATGTTATGAACAATGCAACAATCAAACCTCGACAAAGTTTTACAAGTCTCAAACGTTAAAAGTATATACGATCAGCTAACTGTACTTGGATCAACCAAGCAGGCTTGTCTTACCCATAGATCTATGACTTCGCTGGGCTAGCAATAGTTAATGATTGTACATATAACGCCATAACATGGTAACCACAAAAGTTCAACTAACCACAACTTTACAAGATGAATTGCCATAGGTTTACAAGTCTCAAATAAGTTTACAAGTGCAATAGTATAAGTTAACATGTTTCACCCCAAAGTGTGAAAATAAGCAAAAGGGGTATGAAATACTCACTTGATCAAATAAGTAAAGAATGACGATTAATAAGAAATATGATAAGCAACGCTCCAACGTAGTCCTTCACAAGTTACCTAAATATATATATTTTACAAGTTTAAGTTTAAATAATAAGATTAACGTTTTAATGCGAACTAGGGTTTCCATTGAGATTTGGGGATTTTTAATAAATAAATCAAGCAATTATAAATAAAAATTCAATGATTTAACTTATCGAATTAATAATGATTAAATATGATATGTGAAAAGAGATGAATAATTCAATAATTAATTATTCCGAATTTGATAAAAGTAATTAATTAATATTTACTTTAAATGACCTTAAAACTATCATTTTATAAGGTTTTTAAACGTTTTAAATAATCTTTGTAAAAGTCTTATAATATCAAAGCTTTAAAACAATAATAAAGAAATAATATAGAATTTATGTTATCTTATAAGTCTCACAAACTTAAATAAAGTTTAAGAAATAATGTTATTAACTAATTATATATAACATGATTAAATGAATAAATGAATAATTAATCATTAAATAACTATTTGAATACTTGTACATATAGATTTATAACGGTTTAGAATAATCCACATTTGAACCAAATAGGGTTATAACATTTAAATTACATAAAATAATTACTAATACTTTTTATAATCTTTGTTATTCTTTAAAGTAATTAAATTTAAAATCATAAGTTTTATTTTTAAATTTAATAATAACTTAATTAATGATTCAATCAAAACAATGAATTAGATAATCAATTATTCAAAGAAGTTCTAACATAACTTATTCGATTTAAAGACAATCATTATAAACTAATAAAATACAAATTTTTAAGTAACTCTAGTCATAGTTTTTATAAGTTTGAAACTACAAAATTAGAATATTATTTGTTAAATAAATTTCATAAATTAAATAAATAACTTCCGGAATAAATTTAATTAATAGTAATAATTTTGTTTTGATGAAGTAGTATATTAAGAGTTTATGGAATTTAAAAGAAAATTAAACTAGAAATAAATAATAAAAAAAAGATAAAAATAACATGCGGTTGCCCGGGTTCGAACCTGGAACCCCATGTGTGTTTTCCATGTAAGTTACCAGTGGGCTATAAGCCCCATATCTGATAAAAACTCAATTTTAAAGTTTAAATACAATAGCTACAGAATCACCCAATTCATAAGAACCCTAGAATCAATTTGGATCAGATTGAACATGAATCCGCTGTTGTTAACGTCGATTATCATGGGGCTTTTGATCCCCATGTAAAATCGAGCATATTGATATATGAAACTTACATGTTTGAGTTCGATTTGATGATCTCAAGTTTAAGAACGAGTCGCGACGATGTGATGGTTGATTCATGGTGCAAACGTTATTCATAATCAAATTAACTTTTCAGGAAGCTTCGGATGGTGATTCTAAGTAAAAACCCTCAACCAATTTTGTACAAAAGGGCTCGGAAGTTCGACTTCGATTGTGTGGCAGGGGCGATGAAGGGTGATGATCGGTGAGGAGGTGTGCGTGTGTTTGAATTGAAATTGAGTGCTTTCACGGCATACAATCATCTAATCGGGAGTTTTTCTTGGCTTATTAATGTTTGATTCCTTCGGTTACAAGTTGAATGACTTTAATCTTTTGAAAGTACTTTCGGTTTTGGGTTTCTTGCGTTATTGGCCGAGTAAACACAATTAAACACGGGTTCGAGTTCGAAATCGACGCGTGAAGGTCAATGAGTGGTTAATTCGAGTGTAATGGGTCGATTTTTGATGACTAGAGCGTCGCCGGAGTTGGTAGCCGGAGGTGACCGGAAAAAGGGCCGACCAGGGGGGGAAAGACGGTTTGGGATTTTTTTATATATAGATTACAATTTCAGTCCCTGTGGTTTTGAAGATTTGTTATTTTATGTAAGGACTTAAATTTTAAGTTTCTAAATGAACAATTAAGCCCCCTAGACTTCTCTTTTAAGTTTAACTAATTTTACAAGTTGTTATTATTAGTATTATTATTATTTTTCTTAGTTATTAGAAGTATTATTATTATTATTATGATTTCTATTATTCATTTAATTAATTTGTTAATCACCAAATTAATAATAAGTCCCCAAAGTCCCAAAATTGACATAAAAGGTCCTTTTAAGACTTAATAAAGTTTACTTCTAAGTTAATAAAATTAAGAGATGTCACAAATTGAGGGTGCCATATGATACGTGTGATTAGAACTTGCTTTGGGTATACATTTCAAGACCTTAATTAGTATTTGTTGCATAAAAATGAGTTAGGCACTAGGAAACCTTAACCATTCAAGCCCCAACCATTGTCTTTAATTTTCCTTACCCGAACGTCAACCCTAGTTAGCCCCGTTGAGCTTAAACGTTTTTATCTTTCAATCACCCGAGTCACCAAGTCACTTAACCAAAAAGCCTTCAACAAAACCCGTTTTCGTTAAAGACACGTTTTTGGCTTATAAAAAAAAATTTGTCTTTTACCGGCAGACCTTAAAGAACTGGAATGCATTCTTTTGATTTCAATTTGCTTTGTTGCCTTCATCACGCAAAATCGGGACTTCCCCTGGGAATCCGCGAACAAATTTTCAATCTCACGTTTGACGCAAGAAAGAAATGACGAAAAAAGGAACAAGTTCCGCCATTTTGTGGGATTTCAAAAAGTGCTATAAAGAGACGGGCAAAAAGATATGAAAGATGCCCGAATTGTGGAAATTGGTCCCATAATGGAAAATGCAAAAAGAATCAAACTGAATCTCAATACGAATACACAGAATTAATCCAGTTGGGTGCTATTAGGCTTCAAGCCGAACGATCCTTGAGAAAGGAAAGTTTTGTGTATCTTCGGGTAAAAGATGAAGTACGGTTCTTGAAAGCAAAATACGGTCTTGACAATCTGACCTTAAACGAGTCCTCAAGCTAGCATATCCCTTCTAGCTTGAAGTATTGTATAGGGAATCTTTATTGCTTTCCTTGTAGTTTATGTTAGAAAAATAAGCCAAGACCGTCGTCTTTAGCAATTAGCCACTTTTTCCAAATATTCCATTGTTGGACCAAAAGAACCAATGAGCCTGATCAGAAAAACCTCTAAGTCCCACAGACATTACAACTGCTGAAGAAGATTACAACAGCTGAAGACATCAGCTGATTACAAAGGTCTGAAGACAAAGTCTCAAAGCAAAGAACTGAAGACAAAGTCTGAAAGCAAAGAACTGAAGACAAAGTCTGAAGATGAAGTGCTGAAGACAAAGACTGAAGACCAGAGTGATCAGCAGTTGTCACAACAGCTGAAGTAGTTAAATTCAGTAGTTGTGATAGTTTTACTTTTCAGTACTTGTAACTTTATATTTCAGTAGTTTATTGTTTCAGTAGTTATTAGTCAGTAGTTTCATGTAATTGTACTTAGCATTCACTGAGATGTAATCAGCTGTTGAGAACATCTCAGTAGTTTGCATATTTCAGTTGTTTTTGTAAATTCTGTTAGATGTCACTGTCAAGTGACATCAGCAGACGTCACATTCCTCTATATAAGGGATGTTGACCTAGCTGTATTCTTAACCGAAGCATTACGCGTGAATGAAAACATTCCATTAACAGAAATATTCTCTCTATAATTGTGATTGTTGTCTTGCATATTCATTACCTTTCTTGCTTGAATTCGATCTCAATTCGTGATATTCCGCTGCATAATTTAAACCTAATTGATCCGATCCTATCAAATGGTATCAGAGCAGGTTAATCATTGATCGATCTAACAATTGATCATTGAAACTGTTCTTTGGATAGCTAAGGTTGATCGAATTAGTAGTTTTGCAAGAATTGATTATAGAGATTGATTTTCTGTGCTTCCGGTTCTTTAATTGAGATTCTAATTGTGTTTTCTAAGTGTGTTGTTGAGTTTTCAAAGTAGACCGATTTTAATTTCCTTGGATTCAATTGAATTAGTGAAAATGACTACTTCAATGAATGATCCTCACAATACTGGCTCCTCAACTAAGCCTCCTATGCTTGTTAGGAGTGAGTATATGTAACACCCGGTCCCTCACACCAACAATATTGTCCGCTTTGCCCACGATGAGCTCACGGATTTGCTTTTGGTTGCCTGGGTGAAAACTTCCCAGGGAGGTCACCCATCCCTAGACTGCTCCCACCTGAGCACGCTTAACTTTGGAGTTCTCCTCTCATCCACAGCCAATACGCCCAAAACGCGTTGTTGATGTTAGAGGCCAGACATTCCTTATGAACCAGGAATCTCTCCTGTCCACGGCCGATGTGGGATATGTGTAGGGTGTCACAAGCACCCCCTGTTTGGACTCATCGTCCTCGATGAGCCCGAGAAGTCACCATCCTCGGTGAAGTGTGTCCCACATCCCGAACGGCACAAGAGTGGCTCTGATACCATTCTGTAACACCCGGCCCCTCACACCAACAATATTGTCCGCTTTGCCCACGATGAGCTCACGGATTTGCTTTTGGTTGCCTGGGTGAAAACTTCCTAGGGAGGTCACCCATCCCTAGACTGCTCCCACCTGAGCACGCTTAACTGTGGAGTTCTCCTCTCATCCACAGCCAATACGCCCAAAACGCGTTGTTGATGTTAGAGGCCAGACATTCCTTATGAACCAGGAATCTCTCCTGTCCACGGCCGATGTGGGATATGTGTAGGGTGTCACAGTATAACATATGGCAACGCCGAATGCTCCATCACCTGTCTCTTAACAGTTCAGGTTGTTGGAAGTCTGTGGTTCATGGACCATACAAGCCTATGGTGACTAATCCTGAAACCAAGGAGATGGTTCCTCAAAAGAAGGAACAATATTCTGATGAGGATTTAAAACTGTTTGAGATTGATGCTAAAGCCCATGGAATTCTGGCCATGGCACTGCCTAATGAAATCTATTCTGGGCTCATGCATCATGAAACTGCTTATGATCTCTGGGTTGCTCTGAAGGAACAATTTGGAGGAACCGATGAGGTCTTAGCAAACAACAGAGAAATCCTTGCCCAGCAATATGAGACATTCTCTCATAGGAAGGGTGAGACACTGACTCAACAGTTTGAGCGGTTTTCATGTTTAATTTCTGAGCTTAAAATGGTTCAACATGAATACACAAATAGCCAGATGAATAATAGATTCCTCAGATCCCTGCCTGAGAGATGGGACACTTACACCATTGTCCTACGCTCTAGTGCAAATCTGGATACTCTATCTCTCACCCAACTTCATGGGAAACTCTTAACATTTGAGAGAGAGATAGAACAGAAAAGGAAATTATCTTCATCTGGAAAGCTCACTGATGACTTTGTACCAGGTAATACTGCTCTGGTTGGTCATGAGTCTGAATATGCTTCATCTGAAAGTTCATATGATGAGCATATTGATTTCTCTTCAAACAGTGGAAATCATGCTTTTGTTGGAGTTGAGGGAAACTCAAATTTTAATGTTGATAATTTGTGTTTCATGATGGATGATTTGAAAGGAATTACTGATGATGATCTTGAAGAGATGGATATTTTGAGCCAAATGGCATTGATTAATATCAGATCTCAAAAGTTTTATAAGAGAACAGGTAGGAAATTTCCTGGTCTCTCTGGCAAAACCAAGGTTGGTTTTGACAAGAGTAAGTTGAGATGTCACAAGTGTCACAGACTTGGACATTTTGCTAGAGAGTGTAGATCATCTGGATCTAACTCATCTGCACCCTTTGTGACTTTTCCAAGTAATAATTCACAATCTAAAGGGCAACATCCTACCAGTTCTGAACATCATTCACAACATCAATCATCGCCTGCATACTTTGTCCCTCAAATCCCCATGCCATATCCTTATCCATGCTTTTACATGCCTCAGTCTGGTCAAGTTTCAGTACCAATGGCTCAACAACCACATGCTCTACCTGATCCTCAGCCTTCTCAAACAAATCAGCAATCTCAACCTCAATCTCATTAGAGCTTTTTCACCCCTGAGGTTGTTGACTGGAGCAGCCTACCAGATGATGTCTCTGGTTATTCTGAGCAATTTGCTGGTGCTGGTCAACATGGTGGTGACAATCCTTTTGGAAACCTTGCTTTAATGGCCATGGAATCTACTGATGACAATCCTTCATCATCACAGGTACCACATGTATCTTCTGAGGCTAAGGCCAAGATATGTTCTGAATCATGCATAGCTGCTTTTGTTTCTATTAGGGAAGCCAATGTAGCTTTAATTAATCAAAATCTTGACCTAGAAAAGGCAATTTCTAAAAGAAAATCTGAGTTTGAGTCTGTGTTAAAAGAGAAGGATGAAGAGATTTATAAGCTTAAATGTCAAATTACTGATGAAAAGGCTAAGGTAGAGGTCATTCTAGAAAATCACAAGAATCTCAAGGAAACACTTGCAGCTACCCAAGTTGATTGTGAACGATGGGTAACATCCTGCAAGGGGTTTGAAATGCTTCTCAGTAAGCAAACTGCTTCCAATGTGAAGTTTGGGATTGGGTATAATCATACCATACCTCCCACAGATTTTACTCCTAAGTTAGAAGTACAATCTGAGGTTGAGTGTCATTCCCAAACCACATCATCAGGTGTTTCATCCTCTATTGAAAATTCAAAATCTGAGGATGAAGATAGTGTGAGTATCTCAGTTAATCAAATAACTGATGATCCCACTACTTCGAAACACTTGATCAAGAAGAGGCTGAGAAATTCAGGTGTTGTTCCACAAGGTACTCAAAGTACTGAAGGGCAAAACACAACACCTGAAGAGCATTTTAAATCAGAAGAAAATAAGCAATCCTTGACAACTGCTGAAGAATCTATCAGAATTCTAAAAAATACTGATAGCAAACCACTGAAGAAGAAATCTTCAGTTGTTGAAAATCCTTCAGTACTTCCCAAAAATACTGAAAGGAAGAAAGTACTGAAGAACAAATCTTCAGTAGTTTCATCAACTTCAGCAGTTGATCAAAAAAAGATGAAAAGAAAGCCATGTGAAATATGTGGTTTGTTCAATCATCTGACTGATGAATGCTGGTATAACAAGGGTTTAAAATTCAATAAAAAGAAAATCATTAAGCAGGAAATGCATAAAATGAAAAACGAATTTCAAACCAAGTTTGTACCACAATCATCTCATTCTGATAAACCTAAGCTTTCTCAAAATGTCACTAAGAAAGAAGGGGTTTTTCAAACAACAGCTGCAAATATTTCTCATGGAATATTAAAAACTCAGACTAAGTCTGTGTCTTTTCAAAATAAGGGTGTAGAGAATAACAAGAACAAATCATCCACAAGTACTGATGTGTCAACTGAGTTGAAAACTCTGTCAACAAATCAGACACAACTTGTGATGATGGTTCAACATCTATTGGGGAGAGTTAACCAATTAGATGTTTCTGTGACTAAACCACTGAAAAGGATACCCAAGCAAAAATCCAAGGAATCCTTTTCAGCATCATCTACATCTTCAAAAGCTGTTAATCATGCACAACCTGTTAGTTTAACATTTGTTGATGAAAACAGACCCAAAACCAAAAAGGTTTGGGTCTCAAAGGCTAACTAATGTTTGTGATAAATGCAGGGTTCTTCATCATGCCAAAGAAGCATCTGGTATGTGGACAGTGGAGGATCCATGCATATGACAGGGAGCAGCTCTCAAGGAAGAAGGGATTTGTTTCATTTGGAAATGATGCCAAGGGTTACATCATTGGGAAGGGTTTTGTCTCAAATGGGGATAAGATTTGATGATGTCAACCATGTGGAGAACCTCAAATACAACCTTTTGAGTGTCAGTCAAATGTGTGATAAAGGGCATGTTGCACTTTTCACAAGTCAAAACTGTCGGATTTTGTCTTCCACAGTTTTGCACAAGATTGACAAAATATTGGATGAGTATACTCTCCTGAAGGCCAACAGGATTGGAAGAGTATATGCTTTAGATCTATCAAAGAAAATAGATCTAAAAGGCCATCCATGTTTGTTCTCCAAAGCCTCTCCTCAAGAATCTTAACAATGGCATAGAAGGCTGGGTCATGTGAATTTCAAGAACATGAATCAGCTCATTCATCATGGATTAGTGAGAGGCTTGCCATTGAAAGAGTTCAAGTGTGATGACACCTGCCCAGCTTGCTTAAAAGGAAAGCAACACAAAGCTTCATTCCCTTCTATAGAAGAACCTAAGTCCACTTCATGCTTGCAATTACTGCACATGGATCTTTTTGGTCCTGTGAAGTAATGAGCATGGCAAAGAAAAAGTACTGCCTGGTAATTGTGGATGATTACTCTAGATATGTATGGACTTTCTTCTTGCACTCCAAGGATGAAGCAGCTCAAAGTATCATCTATTTTGTGTTACATGTGGAGAAGCAGCATTCACTTCCAGTTAAGTGTGTGAGAAGTGATAATGGGACGGAGTTTAGGAATCACACTCTTGATGAATTCTATTTGTCTAAGGGAATCAAAAGACAATATAGTATTCAAAGAACTCCAGAGCAAATGGAGTGGTGGAGAGAAAGAACAGGACCCTGATTGAAGCTGCAAGGACAATGTTGGCTGACTCTGGTTTGCCACTAACCTTTTGGGCTGAAGCTGTCAATACAGCTTGCTATGTTCAGAATAGAGTATTAGTGAATCAGAGGTTGATGAAGACTCCTTATGAGCTCTTACATCATTTGGCTCCTTTGATTTCATTCTTTAGAGCATTTGGGTGTCCTTGTTATATTGTTAACACAAAAAGTATCCTTCAGAAGTTTGATTCCAAGGTGGATGCAGGGTATTTTGTTGGGTATTCATCTACTTGCAAGGCATACAGAGTGTTCAATTGCAAAACAAAGATTGTTGAAGAGACTTTGCATGTCAAGTTCAATGAATCCCCGAAAAGACAAGATTCCCCAAAACCCTGTTGAGATGTTTGACTTGGACATACTGCAATATGTTCCATATCAGCCTCCACCTGTTATGGTCTCTGAAGTTCCATCCTCTCCAACTGAAGATACAAATGCAAGTTGTAGTGATCATCTGCCTGGTTCTACTACACTTGATGTTCCTGTAGCCTCAGCAGCTCCATCCACAACAAATGCTGATGAAATCTCTGAATCCTCTACTTATTTGAACTGCCATCTCAGTCTAGGTTTCAAGAGTCTACATCAACATCTGTTGCTGCTGAATCTTCTACAAACACTTGCACATATATTATTGCATATCAAGAAATGAAGAATCATCCCATGTCCCAGATCATTGGTGACATAACTGCTGGTGTTTCAACAAGAAGTCAATTGTCCAATTTCTGTCTCTATGCTCTCTTCATCAGTCAGCAAGAGCCAAAGAATTATCATGTTGCTTTAAGGGACAATGGATGGGTTGAAGCCATGCAGCTTGAGCTTCTTCAATTTCAAAAACAGCAAGTGTGAGAACTGGTTCCTCTACCCCCAGGTAAGTGTGCAATAGGCACTAAATGGGTGTTTAGGAATAAAACTGATGAAAAAGGCCAAATTGTCAAGAACAATGGCAGACTGGTTGTACAGGGGTTTTCACAAGAAGAAGGTATTGATTATGATGAAACCTTTGCCCCTGTAGCCAGACTGGAGGCAATTCGATTGTTTTTAGCTTATGCTGCTTTTCATAACCTTAAAGTTTTTCAAATGGATGTCAAAAGTGCATTTTTATATGGTAAAATAAAAGAAGAAGTTTATGTGTGTCAACCACCAGGTTTTGAAGATCATAAACACCCTGATTGGGTGTATAAGCTGATAAGGCTCTTTATGGGTTGAAACAAGCACCCAGAGCCTGGTATGAAACATTATCTAATTTTCTTCTTCAAAATAATTTCACTAGAGGCTCCATAGATAAAACTTTGTTCATAAAGAAAGCTGGCATGCATAAGCTCCTTGTTCAAATTTATGTTGATGATATTATTTTTGCATCATCTGATTCACAGTTGTGTGATGCATTCACAAAATTGATGCAACAAAAGTTTGAAATGAGTGCAATGGGAGAATTACAGTTCTTTCTGGGTTTACAGATCAAACAACTGACTGATGGAACTTTCATTCATCAGTCAAAGTACACAAAAGATTTGTTAACCAAGTTTGATTTACAAAACTGTAAATCCTGTTCTACTCCCATGTGCAGCAACATACAACTGGATGCTGATAAAAAAGGTAAAGCAGTTGATGAAACTCTTTACAGATGTATGATTGGTTCCTTGATGTACCTAACAGCTTCTAGACCAGATATTATGTTTACAATTTGTGTCTGTGCTAGATTTCAGGCTGCTCCTAAGGATTCCCGTATGATTGCAGTAAAGAGGATCTTTAGATATTTGCAGGGAACTAAATCACTAGGACTATGGTATTCCACTAGGCACTCTTGTAAATTGGTTGCCTTTTCTGATAGTGACTATGCAGGGTGTAAGTTAACCAGAAAATCAACTTTGGTGGATGCCAATTTCTAGGCAACTGTTTGGTCTCTTGGCAGAGTAAGAAACAAACATCAGTTGCTACATCAACAGCTGAAGCAGAGTACATTGCAGCTGCAAGCTGTACATCTCAGGTACTTTGGCTTCAAAATCGGTTATTGGATTATGACATTACAGAGACTAAGACTCCATTATTAATGGATAGTTCTTCAGCTCTTTGTATTGTTAAGAATCCTGTCCAGCATTCTAGGACCAAACATATTGAGATCAGACATCATTTCATTAGGGATTGCTATGAAAAAGGTCTGATTGATCCAAAGTTTGTGCCTAGTGCTGATGAGCTTGCAGATATATTTACTAAGCCTTTGGATAGGCAACATTTCATAATCTTGTACTCAGGCTTGGTATGCTGCAACTAGAATAATTTGACAACTACTGATGCTCTTAGTTCATAAATACTCATGAGCATTAGTATACTTTTGTCAAAAATAAGTGCTGATAAGTCATTTTATCTTCAGTAGTTTTACAACTACTGAAGACTTAATTACTTAAAAGTACTGAAGTATCTTATTTGTTCAAAAGTACTGATGTAGTTCAAACTACTGATGTCTTTAAATAAGTACTGATGACCAATGAAACATCTGAAAATCAGATGATCTGATGAGTAAGTGTCAAGGTCATTGAAACAGCTGAACTTTGTGAATTGACGACAACTACTGTTTCATTTCCAAACAACTGAAGCCAAAACCAAGTCTTCAGTAGTTTTACAACTACTGATGACCAACACCAAGTCTTCAGTTGTTTACAACATCTGAAAGTTAAAACCATGTCTTTAGTCGTTTTCTAACACCTGATGACCAACACCAACACTTTCAGTTGTTTTCCCTCAGCCGTTTCATAACCTATATATATATATACCTAACCCTAACTTCAACCTTTTCATAACCCACTTTCCAAACGTTCATCTTCCATTAATGGCGACCATGCAAATCAAACCTCGACACAACTGTGTTGCTCATCTTACCAAATCACTTTTCTGGAACAAGTTTGATGCTGCTATCGACTTGATGGTTGATTCCTAATACCGCATAGCCTTTCTCCTCAATCCAACCATCCACCCTGATACCCTGTGCCAGTTCTGGACGAACGTTACCGTTCATACTGATGAGAATGATGCCACCATCACTCTCCAGTCTTTTGTTAACCAGAAACGGGTGATCATCACTCCTAAGATCATTCGTCAAACCCTAGACCTAAATGATGCCACCTATCCCACCAAGTACCCAAAAGGCACCATTGATCTTTCTTTTGCTAATCATGGTTATGAAAGTGACCTAAGTGCTACTACCATCGTGAAGAAGCACTTCCATGATGCTGAGCGACTCATATTTCACATGATCAATGTCTGCCTGGCTCCCAAAACATCCTCGTGGGATCAAATGTCATCCAGATGGCAACAGGTATTATATTCTATCCTTGAGCATCAAAATCTAAATTTTTCTGATATTATCTTTTTGGAACTTAAAGATTTGGCATTGAAACCTGTGGCAAATAGATGGATTTTATATCCAAGGTTTCTTATGGCAATCATTTTGAATCAATTAAAATCTGATGGCCTTGTTGGCGTTGGAGTCCCTGCTCTGCTGGTTTTACCAGAGGTATACTCCAGGCACAACTCAAACCCACAACTCAAAGAGGCTGCCAAACTGCTCAAACCCAAGCAGAGGGAACCCACAGCCTCCACCTCCAAATCTAAAGTCCCCTCCAAACCCAAACCAAAAAAAACCAAAAAGGCTACTCAGGGAGTTGAGTCCCCTGATGATGCCCCTGCAGCACAAACGCAGGATGAGACTACAAGCCTTAATCCCCTTGTAGTTTCAATGACTCCACCAGCTGAAACCGCTCACGTATTCTCTCAACAGGATCCTGATGCAACCAATATTGGGGAAACCACATTGTTGGAATCTATCTCACTTGAGAAGATTACCATTGAAGAGCACCACTCTCCCCAGGTGCAAACCTTTTCACCCCCATCTCCCACTGATACCGCCCCTACAAGCCCAACTGCAGTCATTGCACAAGTGCTGCCTCAGCTACATTCCTCTACCCCTCCCCAGAAACCTGTTACTACTGGGAAAACCTCAACAGCTGAGGGAGAGGATCAAAATGTAGTTGATATCCAACAGCATAGGGATTATCAAGTTCAGTCTCCTAGTGTAAATGTGGAGACTAGAACATCTGGTGAGGCTACCTCTTCCCCTGTTTCAGCACATGAACAGGATGAAGCTGGTATCATCTCTAAGCCCTCACCAGAGGCAACTGTCAATGAAGGACATGCTCCTGAGACAGGAAGTCCCCAGTTCCAAGACAAAGGGGCACATGTGATCACTGATTTACACTCAGCACATGTTCATCCTGATTCACTCAGGAGGTCAGGTGATTCAGTTTATACTGATGATGACCTGGGCTTTTTCTTTGAGGCTGAGGTTTGTAGATTGAAAGATCTGCTTCCCATCATCCCTCAGGAATCAAGACCATCTGCCCCAATAAACCCACAGATGGCAGCTTCTGTTGAAGCTTCCCTAAACACTGAGCCACTCAAATCAACCAAACCACCAGCCTCTGGCTCAGGCACCATTTCTCAGGGAGAGAACCCCTCTGAGCAAATGGTTGCTGCATTCAAATCTTCCTTACCTCTCATCACACCCATCATCACATCTATTGTTCATAAAACCATTGATGAGAGGCTCTCCTCAAATATTACCTCACTTGTGACTGATGCTGTGTCCAAGCACTTCTCTGACATTCAAACCCCTGAACCCAATGCAACCAAAAAGGGGGAGTCTAAGTCAGCAAAGGATGATAAAAGGAAAAGAGCTGAAGAGGAAGAAGATAAGGAAAAGACTAAAGGCAAAGAGATCATCACCTACAAAAGAAAGAAAAGTATTGGTGATCAAACTGAAGATGAGAAGAGGTTAGATGAGATGATCAAAGAAGCTGATGACCAACATAGCAGATCCATGGACAGGATCATTGATCAGCTCTTTAGGCAAGGATTTGACACTGCAAAACTTGACTCAGAGATCAGAAGACTAGAGATTCAAGAAATTGAGGATCGATGGGCAAGTTGTAATAAAGAAGGAAGGGAGAGACTAGAGGCTATGATTAGATTTCTTTCTAAACATTTGGGAAGACCTATCATTGAGATTAAATCATGGTCCAGAGATAGCATCTTGGAGATAACTACCAAGATATGCTCATCTGAAAGCTTCAACAAAGGCTTAATCATTGAAGCTCTGGATGAAGCTAGTGCTGGGAAGAGAACTGATATGGCCAAGTTATCCAAAGCCACCCTCACCAACAAAATGATAAGCAGCCCTTCAAATCTCCCTTACCAAAACAATCTTCCAAGCCAACCAAACAACCAAAACAGCCAATATCAAAACCTTCAAAACAACCAACTTCTCGACCTCCAAAACAATCAACCTCACAACCATCTAAACCAATCCCTTCACCCAAGAAACCCATCCAAGAGTCCACCAGTGAAGCACCAAAAAGAAAAAGAAGGTTGCTGAGGATGGAAGAAGAAGAAGAAGAGGATGAAGAAGACAATCTGCCAATATCTGCTGTTCTTGAAAAGAAGAAACTGAAGCCTAGGAATCAGTCACAAGCAATAACTCCTGAAACTCAAAGGCTGACAGTTAAGGTCAAAATTGAAGAAGAAGAACAGCAGAAGCAGCATGATGAGTAGTTTCTTAAGATGGTTGACAAGGACTTCCCTCAGTCCTCATCCATTCAAGCTATGAAGATTCAAGCTCTAAGGCTGTACACTCTCAGGCATACTTTTCAACATCAAAAAGAGAGAGTGCGGATTTGGCCAGATCCCAGGGTAAGTTCTAGAATACACATGAAAAATTTACCAAGTAGATATGATGGCCAAGTAAGAAAGACTTTGAATGTTGCAATCATGCTGGCTATGGTAGTCTCACCCTGGGAAATCATTGAAGAATTCAAGAGAGCTCACACATCCAAATCAACCCCTATGTCCATTCTTGAGAACAAAATGATCAAGAAGGGGTTGCTGTACAAAAGACTTGAAGATCTTCAGAAGAGTGAACTCCAGTTGTTGCTTGAAGGCTCTCATCCAGATGAATTCGCATATAGAGAGATAACAACTGTTGAGCTAAAGAATGGGAAGACAGTGAGGTACCTGTCTGAGTACTATGGGCCTGAGTTCTTCTTTGAGGGAGAAGCAGAAGAACTCACTAAGGAGGAACAAGTTGTTCTCCTTGAGGCCTATGCAAGGGAGTCTTTCAGACTCATCAATGGGAAATAGGTTTCATGGTTGGGACAAGACTCTGTGTCCAATTTCCCCAAGACAGAGTTCCCTTCCATACTTAGCCAATCAAATGATTAGAAACCTCTTCCTGGCCCGTGCTTATTTGTTTACCTCTGAAGCTGATCAAGAGAGTACTTTTGCCAAAGAATAAGTGGGATATTCAATAAAGTTAGAGGTTTTGGCTGCATTGGTTCAGGGGGAGTTTGTTGGACCAAAAGAACCAATGAGCCTGATCAGAAAAACCTCTAAGTCCCACAGACATTACAACTGCTGAAGAAGATTACAACAGCTGAAGACATCAGCTGATTACAAAGGTCTGAAGATAAAGTCTGAAAGCAAAGAACTGAAGACAAAGTCTGAAAGCAAAGAACTGAAGACAAAGTCTGAAGATGAAGTGCTGAAGACAAAGACTGAAGACCAGAGTGATCAGCAGTTGTCACAACAGCTGAAGTAGTTAACTTCAGTAGTTGTGATGGTTTTACTTTTCAGTACTTGTAACTTTATATATCAGTAGTTTATTGTTTTAGTAGTTATTAGTCAGTAGTTTCATGTAATTGTACTTAGCATTCACTGAGATGTAATCAGCTGTTGAGAACATCTCAGTAGTTTGCATATTTCAGTTGTTTTTGTAAATTCTGTTAGATGTCACTGTCAAGTGACATCAGCAGACGTCACATTCCTCTATATAAGGGATGTTGACCTAGCTGTATTCTTAACCGAAGCATTACGCGTGAATGAAAACATTCCATTAACAGAAATATTCTCTCTATAATTGTGATTGATTGTCTTGCATATTCATTACCTTTCTTGCTTGAATTCGATCTCAATTCGTGATATTCCGCTGCATAATTCAAACCTAATTGATCCGATCCTATCATCCATACCTGAGCCCGAGCCAAGTTACAACCCATCAAAGACCTAATGATTTATGCAAATAAATATCTAAGTAGGTTGAGATTTGATCCCTTATAAAGCATATGATTTCACACGTATTCATACTAGGCAATTGAGTGTATTAGTCATACTTAATCTTGATTATGACTCCATATATTTAGCCGAGTGTGAGTGCATCTTGTGAGAAGTGTGGATATTTAAATGATAATAATCTTTACTAATCAACCTATTGCTTGCTAGGATATCATTTTACATATGCTTAGAATATTTATATTTGGATGAAAATAGTATTTACTTGCGTATTTCTCGAACATGTTTATAATTTGATTTATTTGGTTTTTGGTGGAATTATCATTTTAAGTGATTTTTGCTTGAGGACAAGCAAAATTCAAGTGTGGGGATGTTTGATGTGCTCCAAATTATACATAAAAATCCTATCAAAAACACATCAATTATTCCTTAATATCTTTCTTAAAATGATGAAAATGTACTTAAAAGTGTTAAATTGTGTTTTCAGGTGTTTAAAAGGGCAAGATGGACAAAAGAACTATATTTAACAAGAAATTGAAGTGATCCGAGCTTTGGACTCCAATCATGGGGCCGTGCCTCATTAAGCACGCCCCCATGCCTTGCCAAAAACACACCCCCGTGCTAAATTAACACAACCGCGTCCCTTTCTTAATTGAAATTAAATCACCCATGGTAAGTGTTGCTATAGAATGATTTTCTGTAAGGCCCCGTTCCAGGGACGCTTACAGTTGGATCCTCATCGCACATAAAACATATAATTTCATTAACTTGAAGAAACATCACAGTGGAAACATTTAAAATATGACATTTCATTCATCATAAAAGCTTTTGCAAATTAATACGTCGTTTTCAAATTACAAAATACATGTTGCATTACATCACAAAAGCATTACAAAAATAGATGCCATCCAAAAAGAGCCACCTTGTGCCATCCTCAGCAACTTTACCTGCCAACTGGAAACACATAAAAGTCAGCGTTGCTGAGTGAGTTCTAGAGGGATTCTCGACATTGTGCGCGGAGGACTCCACTTAAGCACAATCTTTGCTTCCCAGTAATTGCATCAACTTCAGATCTTCTGATATACCTCGTTGGTTGTTGAGGTTTAAAGTTGACCCACCTGGTGTGGTACTCTCTCTTCAAAGCTGCTTCAAACCAGCCTGACATCTTTCAAGGGTCAGCATATAACAGCTTCAATTTGGCTAGCGGTTAAGCTCAAAACCTGGTAGAGTCTTCAGATCGTGTGGGAATCTGAGGTACTCGATTCCCTTCTCTCTCTTGATAGCATAAACATTTAGATCATCAAAATATGCCTACGCTATTATCTTTCCTGACACCTTCAGATGCTTCTTCACTTTATAGAGCTTGGTGTAGGTACTAGGCTTTGGAGCACTGCGTTGGGCTCTGATCTCTGCAAAACATGCCGCCCATTCAGCCTTTGTGATGTTGACATCGGCTTCTGAGGCTTGTGCTTGATCTTCCTTCTTTTCCGAATCCTGCTCCATCTTATCCAGTGTTTCAAATGTATCACTGATAAGAGTGTCACCCAGATTGGTGACTATATTTCCCTCGTTGTCAGCATACTCTGGATAATGTTGTGCTGTGACGTCTTCAATCTCAATCTCATCCACATCGTTAAGCTCATCGTCACTATCCATGTCTTCCGAAGCAATCTTGTTCTTCCAACCTGTGTGATTGTTCATCCACAGAAGATCTTTGGATGCATTTTACTTGTAAGAAACATATCTACGGAAGAACAAAATGTTCATCCGTGGATGTTTCTTACACTTGGTCAATTTCAGAAATTGACCAAGTATAATGTTTGTACCTGCAACTATACATAAATCAACACACATATAAATGGGTTAACCTATATATATATAATGCATACACAATAATGAATTACATCCATTCATTACAGATATTAATTCAAGTACTAAGCCTATACAAAATGGACTAGATCTACTAATCCTAGACCTAACAATACCCCCCCTTAGGCTTAGATACTTGTAATCAGCTCTTCAAAACTGAAAGTTCTTTCAATCTTGCCACCATCCTTTTGTTGAAGTATGATACTGCATCCTTTTGATCATCGTACTTGTACTTGATCTCCATTCTGCATATCCTTTGAAGATTCTCAAAACTTATGCCCAAAATGTCTTCTTCAGTGGTGAGTGTTTCCACTACACTTTCATTGAGCACTATCTCAAGCTCATCTTCCTCTATTTGGGCGGAGTTTCAGAAATCAGTGATGTGCGATTGGTGAATCACAGGCTCTACTGACAAGGCATAGAACAGCCTGGATCTTCTTAGATATCGGATAATGTCTGGACACCCTACTGAAACGGGATCGTCAGGGTTTAAGAAGGCACACACATTGTTCTCTTTCGCAAATCGATTATCCATCTGTTCAGAAGAAGAAGATTTCGTTAGAATCACACGGAGAATACGAACAGTTGTGAGATTAAACGAGATTCGAATGGTTCATTATTGAAACATTATGACATGTTTTACCTTGAACACAACGATCTGAGAGCACATATATATGTTTGTTTGATGTTTTAATTTGGTAAAATTTGAATGTTATAGAAGGGGGAAAAGTTTGTTGAGAGTGTGTTTTTATAGGTCTGAAAAAGTGAACTGAAAAAGCGAATAATGAATTTTAAAGTCAAACAACATCATTTATACTCTCAGACACATTAATTTTATTACTTTAATGAAGTGGGACCCTCAACAAATTCTTCCGCAGATCATCTACGGATCCCATAAATCATCTGAGGATGTTTTAACGACAACTGCTGATGAAGTATAACTTACATTTTCACAGATTACCAAAATATGAAATTAAATTATATTTGTTGATCTTTGCTCATCCGTAGTTTACCAATCTACAGATAAATATTTAAATTTTCAACACTGTAGCTTTTGCTGATGCTTAAGATGACACAATGCAGAGAAATATTGTTGTATGGTCCAAGTCCATTGCTTAGAACCATTTATTGCTTTTGGACCTTGTTGACTTTGTATCCATGACAATTTAGCACAAGAATGTTTAAAATGATTTTAAAGAAAATTTCATGTATCCAGGAGCTAAGATGGTGCTCAAATTCTAATTCCTTCAAATTGATAATGAAATAGACAAAGCTGCTGATTGATAAACTTAACTTCATGAATTCTACTCCCCCTAAATTTGTGATTAATGATGACATTAAGCATTTATCATAAATTTATATGAAGAATAGCATGAGTGACATTTAACTGTATGATGATGCTCAGACATATATACACATATGATGGGATCATACTATAATACTAATTTGTGATGAGTTATTTTGTTGAATTGATACCTGAACAAAGTTCTGATTGCAAGTATATTGTCAACTTAAATCCATACAAGAGCTCATGTATCAACTAGGCATGTTGTTTATCATGTTTTCATATTGATTTGGAAATAACTGTTATGGGCTTCACGTTCAATTCACAAAGATTTTATCCTCCCTTTGCAAGTCAAATCATCACTTTTTCACACTTAAGAACTATATACTTTAAGTTATAAGTTCTATGTTGAGATGCATTGGGCATCTCATTAATGCAATGATATAAAAGCTCTAGATTAATATACAATTGATCACATAGGATTCTTTTGAGAGATTAGATATGATCATCATCAGGTCACTAGGTCTTTACTCACGTAAAACATATGTGCCTTTAACCCAGGTCTTTGTTCACACAAAACAGAGGGATGATGAGGATCATGATCTTTTCACCTTTTGTAACTGATATTCAGTATGGTGATCATACACCCACGTATTTGTTCACACAAAACAGAGGGAGTATGATTTGCAAAGATAGATATTATAAAGTGTTGGTACATAGTGTGTTTAGATGAGTGATTTGGTCACATCAGAATAAGACTCACTTTGTATTCTCAAAATGAAGTTTCCCACAAACAATCACTTAGCATTATGTTTGGCATGCACTCAGTGTAGTTTCCACTACATGCATTTGTGCAAGATATCAAGCCAACCCCAAGATGTCACACCTGGTCACTGTCAAAAGAATTTTAAGAGATCTCAAAGGTGCTCTATCACTTGACCTTTGGTATCCAAAGAATTCTAACTTTAATCTGTATGCTTATACAGATAGTAACTATGGTGGTTGCAACATGACTGCAAAGTCTAGATCCAGGGGATGTCAATTTCTTGGTGGAAGAGTAGTCTCTTGGCAATGCAAGAAATAATCCTGTGTGTCTGCATCAATTGCTGAGGCTGAATACATTGCTGCTGTAAGTTGCTATGCTCAAGTGTTTTGGATTCAAAATCAGATGCTGGACTATGGATTTAACTTTAAAGAGACTCCCATCCACATAGACAACAATAGTGCTATCTCTATCACAGAGAATCCTGTGCAGCACTCAAGGACAAAGCATATTAATATCATGTATCATTTGATTAGAGATAACTTTGAAAAAGGATCAAGGATTTGATTCTTGAATTTAGTTCCTTGATCACATCTTATGGTTTTGACCTTGTGATCACATTGATTCTCAATCTTTAAGATGAAATTCTTCAGAATCTCAGGAGTCTCATCCTTAGTTCTAAGAAAGAAGACCCAAGTGAATCTTGTAAAATCATCTGTGATCACCAAACAATAAGAGGTCCTTCCTAGACTCATTATATTGGTGGGGCCAAAGAGATCCATATGTAATAAGTGTAGGGGATTAATGATGGAGTTTCTTTCCTTTGGCTTGTGAGATACCTTGTGTTGCTTCCCTTTTAGGCATGCAAAACAGTGGTCATCACTAGTAAACTCTTTCTTTGGTATTCCACTTACCAAATCATTCTTAATTAATTTATTCATGTTTTTAAAGTTTACATGGCGCATTCTTTTATGCCAGAGGAAAGATTCATCATTATTTGCTTTAGATAGAAAGCATGAAACTTCTCCTGAGGGAGATGTTTCTTGCAAGTCCATCTTGTACATGTTCCCTTTCCTGGGGGCTCTGAGCAAGATGTGCTCATGAGGAATGACCACCCCAGGTGCACTCATGCTCAGTAAAGAGCATGTCATGACTCTGATCACAAAATTGGGATACACTCAGAAGATTGTACCCAAGCTCCTTGACAAAGTTTACCTTCTCAATGTTGAGCTTACCATTTGTGACCTTGCCCCTTCTAGTAATGTAACCTCCTGCATCTTCTCCAAAAGCAACTGGTCCTCCATCAATTCTTTCAAACTTTTGGAGTAGTGACCTATTGCCTGTCATGTGCCTGGAACAGCCACTATCAATGATCCATACATTTATGTTTGTCTTGAGATGTCCCTACACAAAAGAGATGATTAGTTACATTTGGAAACGCAAGCCTCATTGGTCTTGGGCTCATCAAAAGAAGTTGAAGACAATGCAACAGTAATTGATCCTATAGTCATGCTAGAAGCTAGGATGATGACATATTTCAAGGTATTGTTTTCATGATCTTAAAATTCATTTACTTATTTACTAATACTAAAGTCAGTCAAATTACTACTTAAGATGAATTTACACTTAAATGCATTTAGGTGTTAATGAAGTAGATATGGAACCAATAAGTTTGGAGGATGATGGGGTGAAGAGTATATTATGAAATCTCAAGGTACTTATATTTAGTGATCTATTTAACTAGTTCATTCTTGACGCATTCCTAATTTACCTTACAACAACTAAGATGAAAGATCATGATGTCAATTTTAAATAAAGACACCCATCTAAAAGATTTTTATGGAACCATGTCATTTAGATAAGATTGTCATATACTTTGATCGTAAGTGGTTTTATTAAAGATCACAAGCATTGTTTTAATTTAAAGTTTATTATAAATAAAAGAAGATGATACATGCACCAGAATCAGTCGTCGGCCTGAACCATATAGACATCTTCCTCAAGATATCCATTTAGGAAAGCCGTTTTGACATCCATTTGCCAAATCTCATAATCATAATGAGCAGCTATGGCAAACAATATCCTTATAGACTTTAGCATCGCAACAGGTGAGAAGGTTTCATCATAATCAACCCCTTGAGTTTGAGTGAAACCCTTTGCTACAAGTCTAGCTTTATAAGTATCCAAGTTTCCATGCATATCGGTTTTCTTCTTGAAAACCCACTTACTTCCAACTACCTTGGAATTAAGAGGTGGCACAACGAGTTCCCAAACTTGATTGTCATACATGGATTGCATCTCAACGTTCATGGCCTCAAGCCATTTGTCACAATCCAAATTGGACACTGCATCATGGTATGTGGTTGGTTCATCTGAATCTACCACATAGCATCCATCCATGAAAAATCCATATCTTTCAGGTGGATTACTAGTTCTACCACTTCTGCGAACGTTTTGTGTGTATTGATCAACCATTTGATCATCTTCAACATCCTCATGTTGAGTGCTAGTTTCAACCAAACGTGCATCGGGTTGTGGTTCTTGATCTTCCTCAAGATCCACTGTTCTACTGCTAGCTCCTTCCATAAGGAACTTTGCTTCTAAGAATTCACCCTTTCTGGCAACAAACACCTTTTGTTCCAGTGGATCATAGAAATAATATCCCATAGAATCTCTAGGATATCCAACAAAGATACACTTGGTGGATCGAACTTCTAATTTGTTTGGGGTGGGAGTCTTAACATAAGCCTCACAACCCCAGACCCTTAAGTATGATAGGGATAGAACTCTTCCATGCCATATCTCAAAAGGTGTCCTTTCCACCTTTTTGGTTGGGGCCATATTTAAAATACGGGCCGCGAAGAGCAAAGCGAAACCCCAAAATGATAGAGGTAATGTGCTTCTAGCCATCATAGATCGGACCATATCCAATAAGGTTCGATTCCTCCTCTCAGACACACCATTGTGTTGTGGTGTTCCAGGTGGAGTGAGTTGTGAGACAATCCCACAACTCCTAAGATGATCTTGAAAAGCATCACTTAGGTATTCACCTCCTCTATCGGTACGGAGAACTTTAATTGACTTGTTGAGTTGATTTTCCACTTCATTCTTGAAGATTTTGAACATTTCAAAAGCTTCATCTTTGTGCCTTAATAAGTAAACATACCCATAGCGACTATAATCGTCGGTAAAGGTAATGAAGTATCTTTCACCATTCCTAGTCATTGGTTTAAAAGGACCACATACATCCGAATGTATGATTCCTAATAAATCTTTGGCCCTTTCGTTAGTCCCACTAAAGGGTGCCTTAGTCATTTTACCTTGTAAACAAGATTCACATACATCAAATGAATCACATTCATTTGTTTTTAAAAGACCATTCTTTTGAAGTGTTTGTATATTTCTTGTTTATATGACCAAGACGACAATGCCAAAGATAGGTATCATTCAAGTCCAACTTGAGTTTCTTGGTGTTAGTTTGGTACAATGAACTATTTAAAGCGTTTTCATGAACCAATTCATAAATACCATTAATGGGAATTGCTTTAAAATAGAACATATCATTTAAAGAAACATGAATATCATTTTCAACAAAAGATAATACATAATCATAAAGTCTTAATTGGGATACAGAAATAATGTTCCTAGTCAAACTAGGAGCATACAAAACATTCTTCAAAATAACATCCAAGCCACTTGGAAGTTTTAGGATGTAGTCCCCACGAGCTTCAACTTGGACTTTGGTTCCATTGCCCATGAAGAGGCTAACATCCCCTTGATTGAAGTCCCTACTTCTTTTGAACCCCTGCAACAAATTGCAAATATGAGTTCCACATCCGGTATCTAATACCCATGTGTTTGAAGATGTAACATAAGATCAATATGAATCATGTATATTGTACAACTGAGGTCTGCCCGGCATCCCTCTTGGCTTTCAACTCTTGGAGATGGACAGGACAATTCCTTGCCCAATGTCCAATCTCCCCACACTTGAAGCATGGGTCATTAGTAGCAACCTTTTGCTTCTTCTCTTGTGGTTTGGGTGGTACCCTTACCACCCTTTTCCCTTTTCCCCAAACGGGTCCCTTACCGTTGGCAACCTTTGCCTTGGGTGCGGGATAAGGCCTTTTCTTGTTCCCACCTTCATTGATGGTGAGAACGGGTAAAACCCTTTTACCCATGGCCGCCTCGGCCGTTTTGAGCATTGAGTGAAGATCACCAATGCTCTTGTCCCAAGCATTCATGTTGTAGTTCAACACAAATGTCTCGAACTTCTTGGTAAGGCCATTAAGGATCAAATCTGTGGCCAATTCCTTCGAGACGGGACAATTAAGCCTCTCGAGGCGGTCAATATGACTTTTCATCTTAAGTACATAAGATGAAACAGATTGGTTGTCATCCATACGACATGCATGGAGTGCTCGAACCATTTCGAAGCGCTCAACCCTTGCTTGCTGTTGGAACGTTTCCTTCAGCTGGGTTATCATGTCATAAGCTCCGTGATGTTCATACTCCTTTTGGAGATCCGGAGTCATGCTCGCTAGCATGAGACAAGACACTTGGACGGAGTCCTCAGTGTACTTCAACCAATCGTTGAAGGCCTCCTCATCATCCTCAGTAGGTTGATCGGGGATAGGGTCGTCTAAATCATATGATCGTTTCTCTTGCTTGAGAACGATTCTCAAGTTTCGATACCAATCAATAAAGTTGTTATGATTTAGACGTTCCTTTTGGAGGATCGCACGTAATGATTGGTTGGACGCGGATGAGTTATCGTGATTTTCATTGTTGGTGGCCATCTACAAAATTTAACAAAGGTCTATTTAGTATTTTCGATATTGCTATTTTTAATAATTAATGCCTTTTAAGGTCATTTTTATATTAAAATCTAGAACCCAACATTACATTTAAATCATGGTTAGGTGACCTTTATCCCACGATTTAAATTAATAAGGTGGTCAACGATTGACGGTTGCAACCATTTGCAACTTCTAGAGGTATGGGATCGACTTTAAACATCATATGTAAAGTCGGCATGTTAATCCCATCAACACCATTTGGAAACCATATTTAGGTGATCCATTTAACATGGTTTGCAAATCAAGTTATCCTACTTGCACACACGTGTGAGTTTACCCACATAAGTGGTTAGGTGACCTTTATCCCACCAATGTGGTATCCCCACCTTAAATCACAAGTTCCCTCTAAATGGTTAGGTGACCTTTATCCCATTTAGAGTTTCCAAATGACTCAAGTGTTGTGCAAAAGGACGGTGTTAAACTTGTTTGTCAAAAGTTTAGAGATTTCATAATTCTAGTTTTAGAAAACTCTATGTACTTGTACTTGCATGCTTTCAAATACAAGATACCCTATGGTTCTCTTTTAATAAAACTTCTTTTATTTTGAAATCATTAATCCTTTTAATAACCTTTTATTAGTCACTTAATGATTAGGAACCAAAAATTCAGCTTGTTATGATAATTTACATATCCATATATCAAACAATCAACATAAAATGAATAATCAAACAAGCATATTTCATACAACCACATGTGCATAACCATAGCCACTAAGTTGACTACACTTGTTTGCCATCACAAGTGTTGTCATAAGGTCTTTCCTAAGGGCTAACAATGACACATCATATGTGTCCATGAACTCCCACTTGATTCCACATCCAAATGCTTCAAGTGTACATGTCTTTGATGTCCATCTTTGGGTCTTGATCTTGTGCATCTTCCTTTTACAAAATTTGTATCCTAATACATTTTTTTTCTAATAAAAGAAATGCACCTATTCTATTTATTACATAACCAAATGAATAAATAAATACAACCCAAATAATAAACATAAATATTACAACCCAATTGAATGAATAAAACCAACCATTCCAATCATCCAAATCAAAAGGCCAAAGGCTAGGTTATGCACACTAACATCCATTGATCATATCATCCAAACATATAATGAAACCCCACTTAAAACCACCAAATTTCAGCCAACATAAACTGAAATTTTGGGTTTTAAACATTGTCCAAACAATCAACATTTCATAATATATATCTTTCAAGGTCTAATCACTAGCATGTGTGATATGACCTTGAAAGTTTGGGGAATCATTCATACAAAACATAGCAGCCCAAAATAAGCCTATAATAAGTTGATAATACATCTTTAAAACCGATTTTAAAGATTAAGAACAAGCAAGTTATCCACATAACCGGCTCTTGATGCCATTGATGGGTTTGTTAGAACATCAAAACGTAGTTTAACCATTTAAACTTACACAAAAACGCAGCGGAAGATTAGCATTATAACTTTGTTTATAAGCTGAAAATCATGTCCTTTTGATGACATTAATATGTATAAAACAAAACCATAATCAAAGGATCATAATATGTGAATAAACAAGCTATGAACATATGTATATCTACATAAAATCACAGCCATAATGAGCTGTGATTACTACCTCTTTCAGCAGCAAGAACACGACCAAGAAGGAGATGAGGATGCTGAAAATTTCGGCCAAAACTCCAAGGAAGGAGTCCTCAAGCTTGTATACCCAAAGCCTCCTTGCAAAAACACCTTCTTGTTAGGAAGATACACCACCAAGCACAACTCAAACCCCTTTATTTTGCTGCTGAATTCGTGGATTCAAGAGAGAACAAGGGAGAGTTTTCTTGTGTTTGCATGTATTGAGATTAGATGAGAGAGTTTTTAGTCTCCAAGACTAGTTAAATGAGTGTTGTAGTTACAAGACAAGGAGGTCCAATAAAATGAAGGGGGGGGGGGGTGGCCGAAATATCATTCAAAAGGGTTTCCCCCTTTTTTTTAAATTGAACACACACACATATGTTAAATGGTCTTGTAACTAGACATACAATTAACCATTTAATTGTATGTACAAGTTATATAACTTATACAATTAATCTTTTAACTTATAAGTTATAATCTCTCATTATTATTTGGTGTCATCTAACCAATTTAAATAACACATCAAATAATATTATTGAACAAAATATCCTAATAAGTTGTTCCCTCTCATATGCAACTTATTTAGAAAACCTATTTTCTAAATTGGTGTAAATATTTAATTGTATGATCATATCATCAATTAAATATTAATTGGTGTTTGCTAAGCTTGTTATTGGGTATAACCCGACTTGGATCATAACGTACTAATCACATCAATATTCTAAGTGTCTTGGGCACACAGAATCCTACATGAACAACCTGAGACAACATAACCTGAACCTCCTGTTTATCCTCAGCAAGCTTCATCTTCTGATCCACAGCAGGGTCAAACTCTCTCTCCTTCTGAACCTATAAGGGAGGAACACCAAACTGAGCAAGACAAGACTTATCAACAAGGTGTTGCAGACAAGTCTTCTCGGTTAAAGTCCTCAAAGAGGAGGAAGAGGATGGCTTCTAAACCAAAGTCAAAGAAGAATAAGTCTAAATCATCCACCTCTATACCTCAGGCTGAGTCAGATAAACCTGAGAAAGTGCATGAAAAGGCAGCCCAATCAATTCCAATCCAAGTGGCTCCTCTTGCATCTAAGAGACCCATCTTATCCTGGACCTTCACAACTAATCCAGAGAGATGGCATGTGATCAGAGATCAAGGT
Source organism: Flaveria ramosissima (assembly GCA_025215565.1). NCBI lineage: Eukaryota > Viridiplantae > Streptophyta > Magnoliopsida > Asterales > Asteraceae > Flaveria > Flaveria ramosissima. The sequence continues at coordinate 18,053,158 of CM046031.1, read as the reverse complement.
GGTGAAGATGTCTGCACATGACAACACTTATTCAACCTACCTCTGCATGATCTCTTTGAGATGAGAAGAACTATGAGAGTCTGAGTGAACCTGACCATCTAATGAAGAAGGGCATGGTCATCATCATTATGAGGACTGTCAAAAGCTGAAGATCTTTAAATGTTTTGGTAGCATTACCCTAGGGGGAGTTTGTAAAGATTCCTATAAGTCTGATGCAGCAAAAAAACATCCAAAGTCTCTCTGCATGCATGCACTGAAGAACATAAGTAGAAATGCTTCGGAAGTTTTACACCTTGCATTAGAAATATTCTAAATGTAATATCTTCCGAAGCCAAAAGTGAAGTCTTCCGAAGCTTCAAAGACAAAGTCTTCCGAAGCCAAAGAGTGAAGACAGATTTCTTCCGAAGACTTTTAGAGACATGCTTTAATCTGATGTACTTTACCATAAAGATGGATCACCTTTCCGCTGCACCCCTGTTTAGTCACCAAGTTACATGAGTTGGTGAAAAGGTCCATGCTTTTGGTAACTGTACCTTGAGGTCTTGAGTCCGTGCTTTCTACTTTATGTACTTTTATCCTTTTTTGTAATTATTAGGATTGTGAGCTATGGCATGTCATAGTCACTAGTCAAAAGGCAATCTGCCTTTTGACTCTACATTTGATTTTGTTGTCTAGTCTTATGTATCCAGTTGGCCTTCAAAGTATGGCCGGCTGTAGGATGTAGTATAAAGTATCTCAAGTACTTGTAACTTTCTATCATATGCTTTATAACATTTGTAAAAGAACTTGAGAAGCAATATACAACATTACTGAAAACCAAATACTTGTGTTGTTAGCTATCTTGTTCTGTCTCATTTTTATTTGTGTTCTTAGGATCTTTCACATAAGTTAACCAGTTCCCTATTTGATATGTTAAGTGTTCTAAAGAACTCTCCTCATTGTGTTGTTGTGTTGTAATTGCATGCCCTTCAGCGGTCCTGCACAATGCTAGAAGCAAACCTGTGTGTCAACATCAATTGCTGAAGCAGAGTAGTTTCTATTCACTGTGCTCAGGTGCTATGGATTCAAACTCAACTTAAAGATTATCAGGTAATCTTTATGAATACTTAAATTCACATTGACAACAATAATGTAATATCAATCACCAACAATCTAATTTAGCATTCAATGGCAAAACATATTGATATTAGGTATCATTTTACTAGAGATTATTTAGAAATGAAAATCATTAAATTAATTAAGGTCGATACAAATGAATAATATGCAAATCTTTTCATATAGGCATTTAATAAAACAAGGTTTAAATATCGTGTATCTATTATTAGGATAACGAACTTGGAATAATTAAATGATCACGTAACGAAATTTAATAATAACTATGAAAATGATTTGTTGATAAGAAAACTAGGTAAAATTAGGCATCTTTCGACTTTCACAATTCGGTAGATAAGAAGGCTTCATCACGTGTATTTAAAAAAGATCCTGTAGGACCCACTTTTATCTACCGATGTGTAGTGGTGCCGTTGTCGTTGCCTGAAAATACAATTTCATTGTCACAAGCTGTCGGATTTATAGTTATGGTGATAAATTTTTTTAAAATAATACTATTATGTATTATCATAAAACTATAAATCTGTACTTTTTCCCACCATGGCCCTCTTCTACACTCATTCAACAGCAAACACCATAAAAAACACTCATCCTTTCAAAACCATACACTTCATCAAATATTTCCAAATGGCCACTCTTAACCTAGAATTCCGATCAAATCACAACATAACCACTTCACTTGAACCCATTGGTGATTCAGTCTATGATCATGTTCTTAACTTTCTCCACAACAACAACAATGCTTTTCAATGTCATTTGATCATGTGATTTATGCACCACATATCAAGCAATTTTTTGGTGCATGCTCTATCGAAAGAGAGCATGGAACCAAAGCCTTTACTAAAATGGTGCAATAAATGGAGATCACAATCTATTGCTTAATGATTCGTTAACATCACAAATTCAATTATGAAAATGGTGTATTCCTTATGCAAAGAAATGGTGAGTGCCACTTTCAAGGATATGGGATATGAAGGACCACTCCCAACATCCACCTTCTTCAAATCAATGGTATATCACAATTGGAGAATCATCCTTCATATCTTTCTTCATTTCTTATCAAATAAGTTGGGTGGATGATATCAAGTTCTATTGGATATAGCAGGGCTATTCATAGACTGTTAAATTATGGTGTTATAATTTTTTAAAATTTATCTTTCAAACCCTTTGTAAAATATAACTACTCTTGAAAAATTTAAGTTTTTAATACACCCTAGGTTCATTCAAGTAATTCTAACTGAAGAACTGGGTAAAAAACTTAAACTAGAAGGATGTATACATGCCTTAAGAGATTTAAACAAAGCAATTTTCTCAAAGTTCAAGACAACTCTTAAATCAATCTTAGGGAAAGTGACTCCCTTGTTCACACATATGCTTGATGTCACCGAGCCCTGGGGTGACAGCATGGCTACACCCTCCACTGCTAATCCCACACCCTCCACTTCAAAGCCAAAAATGTCCTCAAAGAAACGAACCCTTACATCTTCTACTAAGAAGATGCAGGCTCCCAAATCACCTCCACCAAAGAAGGAAAGGATGGAAACACAGGTTCTAGCTAAGCCAAAAGTGTCCATCACATCTAAACAAGGCTCAAAGAAGAAGGTTTATCTTCCTTCTTTGGAGCAAACCCACACCATCTCTAATAGCCCTCAAATAGAGTCCCAACACATTATTGAGAAACCAATAACGGATACCCACACAACTGAGACAACTTATAAGGAAGAAGTCTCATTAGGATTTGGAATACATTCGGGGCCATTAGACACAACTCCTCATACTCCAATCCATATTTTTTATTACCCAGGATGAAGATGTTCAAGCTGCCATTCAGCATGACCCATTGTTTTTCCCATCCCATATATTACACAGAGTGGAGATTAATACGTATGTCTAAAGTTCTAACCCCATCCATAATTTGAAGATACTGTCCGTAGGGTGGGTGAAAGGGTCAATGTGGAAAATGTTGTCTTTACTGCTAATCCATCAATTGATAAACAGGATAAAGACATCATAACTTGAACCGCAACCATGGAAACTCACCTTGAGAATTTCTCTTTGGAGTCATATCTTGAGGAGAGGAATTTAAGGCGCCAAGAAACCACATATGGTAGTAAGGGTATAGAGGCTCGGCCTAGGACCTCACCTAGTCCCAAGGATTACAAAAGTGTGGATGAGGGAAGTATGAAACCAAAATAGGAATTGACAACCCATAACCTTAAGCTTGCACAAACATGAATTATCTTACAAGTAGAGAATGCAAGGCTTCAAGGTTATGTTGAAAGAGTCACAGTTCTCAAATTTAGGAACTGTCTATTGATGGTGTTAGTAGGATAGAGTTATTTAGGTTGAGTCTATACTCATGTAAGGCCCCGTTCCTGGAAACCTCATAGTTGGCTAATCATAGCATAAAATCAATTTTTATAACCAAAACATTGATGCGGAATTAAATAGACATTCATTTGAAACTTGCAAATCATATTGTACTCATACATTTGTCTAAAATAGAGTAAAAACATAGTGCATTGTCTTAAATTATGATAAAGATTTCATAAATAGGAATGCCATCCATAGCTGTCCAAGTAGCTCACTTGTACCATCCCCAACATCAACATTTACCTGTCAACTATTATGCATAAAAGTCAGCTTTGCTGAGTGAGTTCTAGTTTTAGATAAATAAGAAAATATAAATTTTATCCTTCATATAATGACCACGCATACATCATAATACATAACATTTCTTGCATCATAATAAGCATGTTCATTATCTTTCATTCTTTCATTATCTTTTATTTTCATCATAAACGAGATTGCACAAAGTAAGAGCTCCATGTTGATCGACAACGAATGTTGATCCCTGTCAGTACACATCATTATGGTAGCTAACCCCCGACAGTTGATCCACACTGCAACCCACATAGCCCACTCATGAATACAGATCAATCATCATACATCAGACTCACGTAAGTGAAGTCGATCAGAGTGCTTGCAAGACTTTTCATCATCAAATGGGCTCGGGGGTAACATTCATTAAGTTTCACTTTTTCATTAATATCATCTCCACTCTAATATATAATACTTTACATATAAACAACACAACATATCAAGTACATGTCATCATAAAAACATCACCAACCCACCGCGGGACAACGGGGTTTCGGGGGCAGCAGCCCATAGTGGGGTCCATGTCAAACCCTCAAAATACGTGCGGAGTTTTACCGCGAGGCGTGTGAACAAACCAGAATCACAGTCAATAGTTACTCATAACGACTCTATATGCCACATTTAAAATAAAACCAACCAAAGTTCAAACTTCAAAACCATGCGGAAGCGTTTTGTAAATAAGGCAAACCCAAAGTATATAAATGCATAATATGGCAAAACATGCACCAACCCAAATGATTAAACATTCATAAATTAAAACCAACAATGGTGTCTTTAAACTAGAGTCTTAGAATGCATGCTGGACCCGTGTGGTGCTCCTAATGGCAAGCGAAGTTAACGACCTGAGAATAGCATACTAAAATGTCAACACCATGGTTGGTGAGTTCAAGAGTTTGCGTTTATCATAAATTTTAACAATTGTATAACATAAGAGGTGTATTGAAATAGATAGCTAGTCTATATACACATGTATTAACAATAGTGATTTCGCGATCGAAGCTGACTGTGTTGCGTTTGTTGCCTCCCGCATGACTTACCAGGTCGTGACGAATGTTTGTGTATAGGACAATATTGCACCCGCGTGACCTCCAGTCTCACGGGTGGGGCTCGTCAGACCCAGTAGTACTACCCAAGATTCCCCGCTAGTTACCATTATTAACGATCTGAAAGTGTGAGGACTTTTCATGGTATTAAGCACTATGTTAAAACATACACAACTTATAATAATAATAAAATAGCGTTTGAGTACGAGTATGCTACCTCCCCTAGAAGAAGGTTTATAAAAATAAGGGGCATGAACTCACTTGGTGTATAATGATTACGAATAAGAGGCTGGTGATAGTTGCAAAGACAACCCTTCAAAGGTTACCTAGAACACACAAGTACATAAGTACGTGTACACATAGAAACTCAATAATCCTAGGTTACCCTAGTTGACCCGTTTGACCCGTTGGTGACATATTAGTTGAAGTATTGTTTTATCATATATGATAACTTAACATACAAGGGTATCATGCACATCCATGTGTATCACATTATCAACCTAGGTTCTACCTAAGTCATCATGCCACATTAGATCATCATACACTTATGCAAATCTCAAACAATCAACATGCTTAACATATATATAAATACATCACTACAGACAATTCATACGCGAAGAATAATCATGCACCACATGCCATGTGAAGCCACTCACGACTTCACATCCTAAACCCTGCCAATCCTACTAAGTATGTCAGGACCGTGTACGTACAGAATACTAACAGATTCTATGTTTATACCGAATCAAATAGTGCGGAATCCTATTTGATTGGCGATCCAATCAATGAGACAATTACCCGATCGATATATGATTGAAACTAAACGTTATGAACGAATAGAGATCGATCAGGAATGATATATGAACTTGGACAGGCTTCCTTGGACGTACTGGACGGCTAGGGTTCGTAAGAATATCAAGTGTTTCCAATTTTTATCTTTTTCCACGAATTAAGTGGTATTTATAGGTTAGGGGTTTCCAATCGTACGACTAAACAATTAGCATGGTTCAGTCATGCGACTGAATCATGCGATTGATCCATACGCACGACTGAAGGTTCAGTCGTGCGATTGAGTCAATCTTATGTCTCAATCATACGATTGATCCAGTCTCCTAGTTCAGTCATGCGACTGGTCCATACGTATGATGTATTCATGCGTATGGTCCATAAGTATGGGCCATTAGCATGAATACTCATCCGACTATGTTGAACACATTACTTAATCATCATTGACTAAGAATCATGTACACCACCCACAAACCTATATAATATGGTCATACATATACATTATACTTCAACACACTAATAATATAAAATAAATAAACATGAATAAACATCAATCACATATTATATTTTATTGAACCAATTCATTACACATGTGTAAGACATGAAAGACTTTTACATTTGATCTCATAAACATATGCATCTACAAACTCCCCCTTGGTCCTAGTTTCCTATATTGTCTAACACTATTCACATGTTCTTGGAACTTCTTGTACTTCTCCTCTTTGGTAACTCCTGCATGTATTTAAAATGCAAAACAGAGTCTTATTACGTGTTGAAACTGGAGAGCTTGTACAATGTCCTGCGTGTCAATAGAACAGTGGCCACTTGTATAATGTGTAGATATCTTCAGCTGACAAGTTTGTAAGCCACATAGGGTCAAATACTCGGATAGTATCAATCTTTCCATCTTTGTTTAGAACTATGACCGCTTCGCCTGTTCGCCAGTCGTAATACCACCATTTGAAGTGTGGAGTAAAGTCCTGAGGCACTTCCGGTAAGGGAATCTTTGACATCGTGCATGGGGGACACCACTTCAGCACAACTTTAGGCTTCCCAGATATAGGGTCCACTTCAGACCTATGAATGTATCTCTTCGGTTGATGAGGTCTGAAGTTTACCCACCGGGTGTGGTATTCCTTCTTCAACGCAGCCTCGAACCATCCTGACATCTTCCTCGGATTTGCATACAGAAGATCTAAACATGCCAGACGGATTAGCTCAAAACCAGGGAGAGTCTTCAGATGATGAGGGTATCTAAAGTACTCGATCCCCTTCTCTCTCTTTGTAGCATAGACACCTAAGTCCTCAAAATATGCCCACACTATGATCTTGCCTGACACTTTCTGATGTCTTTGACTTTGTAGAGCTTTGTGTAGGCATTCTGCTTTGGCGGCACGTGTTGGGCTTTCATCTCTGCAAAACAAGCTGCCCATTCAGCTTTCTTTATGTCGACATTAGCGTCCGAAGCTTGGGCTGAGCTTTCTTCTTTCTCCTTTTCTTTCTCCACTTCATCCAGCTTCTCAAATTTAGCACTGCCAAAAGTATCACCCAAGTTAGGTACAACATTACCTTCGTGGTCAGTGTACTCTGGATAATGTTCAGCAGTGTCGTCCTCGATCTCAATTTCATCACAATCGTTCAGCTCATCATCACTAGCCACATGAACTGTTGGAACATATTTTACCAGCTCATCAGGATTCAGCCTGAATATTTCAGCAAGCTGTTCATCCGTTAAGTCATGTATGATCTCTCCTTCTTCTGGAGTGTAGCTCACAGATCTCCTGACTATCCTTTGCAAGTCAAGAATCATGGTTAATTGAGACTTGACCTGCTAAAAGGGTTGGATATCATACTCATCTGCCTGTTGAGTTTCATCTGTTTGATTAAACATTAATCACATCACACATAAGTCATCATATAAAGCATTTAAACATAAACACACATAGATGATGGTTAATTACATTAATGTAATATATAATTCAAGTACAAAAGTTTTTAAGTACAAAAACATCTAATCATTACTTTTGTCTTGAATAGTGGGTTCTTCAGCTGGAGGAGCGACAGATGAGGCTCCTTGATCTTGGTTTAACTTAATACGCCTCTCCTGAGCTTGAGGATTTGAGGCTGACGTAGGTGCATCACCTTCCTGATCATCATCATCCTCTTTATCTTTACCGCTCAGTCCTCATTCATCAACATCTTCCTCAAAATCATCATCATCCTCATCATCCTCATCATCCACATCATCACCATCATCATCATCATCACCATCATCATCCTTGATCTTTAGAGGCTCACTCTTTGAGCCTTTCAAATTTAGCAGTATCTTCTTATTTTTCTTCTCAAGCTCCTCAATTCTCTTCACCAAAGCCAACACCAGCTCATTTTGACTTGTAAGTGCATGGTGAGCTCGGCCTAAAGCCCTTTTATACTGATCACTCTTCTCAGTCAGCTATGTAATCTGCTTTCCTTGGGCGTTGTTGATTGCTATCAGCTGGTTAATCTGATTTGCCCTCATGTGATCTTTAGCTAACAGCTTTAGCACCAACCTGTTAAGGTTTGCCAGCTGTTCCTCTAACCTAACTTTGGGTAGAGTGGAATCATGGGTCATTGGGGCTTAGGTGGTTGTCCCGACTTGGTGGGTGGTGGTAGTGGTGGTAGATGTGGTGTATATGGGAGGTGGAATGTGAGTGGGATGTGGTGGAGTGGTTGTGGTAGTGGTAGTGGGAGGAGTGATAATGATGGTGGGAGGAGTGGTGGTGGAAGTAGTAGCTGTGGAGGTGGTGGTAGGTGATGTGGTAGGTGTGGTAGGTGATGTGGTAGGTGTGGTAGCAGTGACAGTGGTGGTGGCTATGGTAGAAGATGTAATCAATGTAAACCTCGACCTCTTTCTCTTCTTTCCGTGGGGATGAGCCATCCTCTTCTTCCTAGAGCCCTTAGCAATAGATGCTCCCCCTTGGCTGCTGGACTGGTCAGGAGTGTATGTAGGATTAGTAACATCATTAGCAGCACCCCTAGACTCAGCCTGGTGTCCCCCTACCGCCTCTATGCCTTTCCCTGTGGCCACGACATTACTTCCAATAGTCCTCACCAGAGGCTCTTCATCTGACTCCTCATCCTGATCAACCAAGAAGTCTTGGTGGAAGGCAGCACTTTCAGGTCCACTAGGTGCCTCACCACCTTGACCTTGGTCATCATCATGGTTGTCATCGTCTTCTTCAGTGGATGCCATGATGGGCTCGACGTCGGAGTCATTATCCTTGTGACGCCACTTCCTTCGAGCGGGCCCCACATAGTCTTCTCTTGCTAGGTGCCCAAATAGTCTCCTCACCGGGAGTTGCACTTGCTTACCCCGGTAGACCTTCATTCTACCCAAAGTAATATCATCCATTACCTCGAGCACCACTGCATCATCTTTCTCTTTTGGCAACATGGGAAGCTTCTCATCAATAATCATCTGCAGAAATCGTGGGTACATGTAGAAGTGTTCCTTTCCCTTGGCCTCGAGGTTCTCTATCAAGTAGGTGAGGATCATGCGTGAAAAACTGAACGGATGGTTCAATACCAGTGAAACGTATGCATTCTAGATTTGGTCGAACATTTCGTCAAATCCTCCCCGCCTGGAGGCTATACACTTAATGATCACATGTGCCAAATATTTGAATTGCGGGCACATGTTGCTCTTGTTCAGTACACCGGCATTTATGTCATCGGCGTACTTAATCCTCATAAAGCCTCCCGGACCGTGAGGGGATATAGCTTAGTTGGGTGGGCTCCGTCCTCACCGAGACCTATGACCCATCTCATATCATCCTCAGTGATCTTGATTTCTTGTCCAAATATGGAGCTCCGTATATTGTGTGGCTCAACGGACCGGTCAACCCTGGCGTTTTCCCAGAATGCCTGCTGTATGGATCTATAAGGTGTGCATGGAGTCGAAATGGCTTTGAAGATCCTCGATCTCCGAAGAAATGCAATGATTCCAGCAAACTTAGAAGCATTCCGAGAGGTGGCATCCAAGTGAGCACAGATGTTGTGCTTTGGGGTCATGCTCCATCTATCAGCCATGGTTCTGTAACACAATAAACATATACATTAGAGATGTGTATTATGTAGATACATGTGTACCTAGTTTAGGAGCTCAAATGTAAAATGTCTTTCATTTCTTACATATATGTAATATAATGGGTACTAAATGAAATACAATGTGTGATTGTGCTTATAATGTTGAACATTTCATTGCTTATTATGTAATAACGCATGGTTGAACTAACTATATAGGTTTGTGGTTGTTTACATAGATCTTAGTCAAGAATGGTTGAGAAATATGTTTAAACTTAGTCATGTGAAGTTCTTATGCGAATGGCCCATGCTAATGGACCATACGCATGAACAACTTCATGCTAATGAACCAGTCGCACGACTGAACCAGGAGACTGAATCAGTCGCACGATTGTGACATGAGATTGACTCAGTCGCACGACTGAAGCCTCAGTCGTGCGGATGGAACAATCGTATGACTCAGTCGCACGACTGAACCATACTAATGGTTCAGTCGCACGAATGAGAAACCCTAACCTATAAATACCACTTAATTCGTGGAAAAACGTAACAATTCGAATCCCTATGTACTAAATCGTACCCTAGCCATCCAGAGACCGCAGAGAACCTGTTCCAAGTTCATAGATATACTAAATCGTATTGCAATCGTTCTTAACGTTTAGATTCATTCTAAGATTGATTCTACGTGCGTTCTCACTGATTGGGTCGCCAATCAAATAGGATTCCGCACTATTTGAGTTGGTATACGCATAAATCAGTTAGTACTTTGTCCCGTACACGGTCCTAACAAGTGGTATCAAAGCTTTGGCTTTTGATTTACGTGTGATTCAATCAATATTGATATAAAAATCGTGTTTTTCACTCAAACACGCAATCTTTTTGTGTCAAACAGTGTTTTAGACGTCTCCAGGTCAAAAAGTTAACGTTTTCCGGCATACGTCAATTAGGGTTCGTGAGAAATTCGTGTTTTTGCGTCAAAATACCTTAAACCTTCGAATTCTCAAAATTCAGCAACTTCAGTCACACGATTGACTCAATTGCACAACTGAATCCATCCGCATCCCTCATACGCACGATTGGACTCAGTCGTTCATCCATTCGTACGACTGAACTGCCTATACGCATTGTTCATCCGCACCTGTCCATTTGCACGATTGAGCCATCCGCATTGTTCAATCGCACGAAGTGTTCAATCACATTCCTTCAGTCGCACAAGTGAAACAGTTTGTTTTAAAGTTCAAAGTCGATAGTAATGGAGGACCAATATTCAGCTTTCACCACAGGGAGGGATTCAAGAATCCAGAATCTATTGCTTCTGGAAAATGAAGTGGGAAATCACAATAAACCCCCTAAGCTCATAACGTTAGATGATTACCCACAATGGAAGCAAAGATTCGAGATCTACTTAAATGGAGTAGATCCTAATATGTGGGAGTCGATAGAGACAGGGTATAGCATGCCTGTAGGTGCAGATGGAGTCAAACTTACCTTAAGCGGCATGATTGATGGCCAAAAGGTAAAGTTCAATGCTGAGAAGAAAGTATATGCATTGCTAACTCAGTCAATTCCTAAGGACATCTTCCATCAATTTTCTGAGAACAAGCAAGTAAAGAAGCTGTGGGATGAATTGGAAAAACGGTATGATGGGAATGCGTCACTAAAAGCTCTAAAGGCTAAAGCGTTGAAGAAGGAGTTCGATAACTTCTCGTCAATGGGTAAGGAGAGCTTGGATGACGTCATCGATCGGTTCTACCACTTGATGAGTGAGCTGCACACTCATGGAGTTACAACGTCTATGGAAGTCAAGGTGTCGAACTTTGCAGATGGGTTGCCAGAGAAGTGGGTTTCCTTTGTATCCAACCTCAGACAGAATGATATGCTGGCGAAGTTAGATATCAATGATTTCATTCTGAAGCTGAGAGAGAAAGAGTTGAGGATGAAGTACAGGGCCCAAAAGTCTTCATATGATCAGAATCCGTCACTGTACAACTCAACTCCACAAGCTAAAACGTCTGGAGCACCACTTCAAACGACATTTGTGTCGAGTTCAGCTGCTACATCTCAAGCTACTTCTTCAGGATCTGACACGTCAGGGTCGTCTTGTACCCAATACATAGCACCTGAAGCCAATACTACAAAACTGAAGACCGAGAATCTCGGGAATGTGACAGTAGAGGTAGCACAGGAGCATATGGATCTCTTAGCAGCTGTCGTTCACTCCTATGACGGACTAGTTGCTGGGAAAATTGGGCACTGCCATCTGGCAGATGAGGACTACGAGCAGGTAGACGAGACAGAGCTGGAAAGAATGGACATCATGTGGGCCCTAGCAAGTGCTGTCCGGAGAGCTAAGAAGTTTGTCAAGAAGACCGGACAGAACTTGATTGCTACTAAGGACACAACTTTTGGTTTTGACAAGACCAAAGTTACCTGCTTCAACTATGGGGAAAAGGGCATTTCAAGCGTGAATGTGTGAAGCCCAAGAAGACAGGAAATGGGAATCCATTCTCATCTTTCAATCATCAGGATAAACCCACAAGTAGTCCTACTTCGTCAAGCAAGGATCCTAAGGCCTTAACCGCTCAGGATGACGAAGGACAAGATTAGAGCTTTCTGTTTGTGTCTCCGGGAAAATCCAACATTGCTAGTGTTGAGGATTTAGATGACGACTCAGCAAGCGAAGGTGATATTGAAGTGGAACTCGCGATGTCAAATAATGAAGAAACTGCAAACGTGGTCAATCACCTATCTGAAGAAGGGACAAGCACAAAATGTTCAGAATCACCAGAACCAGAAAAGTTAGACTCTGCTTTGATGGCTAATTCAACCGCACCCTCTCAGGTAAGTACCAAAGACCAATTATTTGATAGTCATGCATGCATTGAATGTAATAAATTTAGGGAAAGCATAGACTTAAAATTTGCTAGGTTATTAGACCACAATGATAGCTTAGTAAATGATTTACAACTATGCACAGAAGCAAATAGACTTTTAAAACAAATGTGCACAGTTATAAAGAAAAGATAGAACTTTTGAATAAACAACTTAGGGAAACTGAAGTTGTAGCTTTTAACCAAGAAAATGACTTCAAGTTCTACTTAAACTCCCTAGAAGACACTAAGAAACAAAAAGCAGTTTTGGAAGTTGAAGTAAATTCATTGAAACAAAAACAGCATAGTTGGACAAGTTCTTCTCACATCGTCCAACACTTAGTAAGAGAACACAACAATGGGAAGGGTTTAGGTTATAAAGTGGTTCCACCACCACATGAGACCTTGATGAATGCAAAAAGTAAACCAATAAATGATAACCCAATCAAGGATCATGTGGTGACCACTCCTCTTGTAAGTGATCCAGATTCCACATGTAAACCAAATGAATCTGGCACTAAACAAAAGGAGGCCACTTCAAAATCAAAAGGTAAAATTCCTTGTGTTAATCTGGATGAACAATTTGAGAAGGTTAAGGTAAAGTCTGGTTCAACCACGTTTAATTCTGAACCTAAAAAGACCAAACATGTTAACGAATCACGTACAACATGTATAAGTCCAGATAAACAAAAGGGAAAAGATGTTAAAAATGTTCAAACAATTAATTTTGTTAAACAAGATAAAACATCTAAACAAGAAGTGTCAAAACCCAAACAGAATAAAGTCACACGTTTGTCATACACTTCTCCACAGAAACACTTAAATCACCATGTCAAAAGTAGATCATGCTACAACTGTGGAAAGTATGGACTCCTTATTATCAGACACTAAAGAAAAAGGTTGAACTTTATGACACTAAAACAAGCTCTTCCAAAAGAAGCTCCATGACTCCACCAAAGAGAGTCAGTGAACCTAAAGTTCAAACCATCAACCAGTCGTCTGTCTATCACAAATAGGCCTTACATAAAACTGGTTTATGGAAAGAAAAGTCCATCCCTGGATCTGATAGTGAGAACAAGAAGATGAATGATCTTTCCTCACCCTCAAGAGGACAGTTGGTGGAATTTATGATGTGTGATTCTACTGGGTCACCCAAGCCAGTTAAGGCTTGGGTCCCTAACCTCAACTAATGATTTCCATTAAATATGCAAGGTGTTCACTATAGTGATGAAACTAACACTTGGATCGTTGATAGCGGAGCATCAAGGCACATGACTGGAAACCGGGCACTTCTGTCAAACGTCAAACAAATTGAAGGAGGTCATGTTTCTTTTGCGGGAAATAAAGGAGGTTACATCACAGCTCAAGGGGAAGTGGGGGAATCAGAATGTGAAGTTTGATAAAGTAAACTACGTTCAACAACTTCAAAACAACTTACTTTCTGTATCCCAAATATATGACAAAGGATTTAAGGTAGTATTCGACAACAAGAAGTGCTATGTCCTGAAAAAGGACTATGTGATCCCGGAGGACCAAGTCTTAATGTCTGCCTCAAGATATAATGACCTTTATGTCTTGGATCTATCAAAGGCCCCCACAACGGATCATCAAGTTCAGTGCTTCTTGTCAAAGGCTACTGAGAAGAATTCTATCTCCTGGCATAGGAGAATGGGACACATCAATTCACGGAAGATGAATCACTTGATCCAGAATGATCTAGTGCAAGGAGTAAACGTCAAAAACTTCCAACTCCCGGATTTTTGTGTCGCTTGCAAGAAAGGCAAACAGACGAAAAAGTCTCATAAGGAAAAGAAAGTTCATTACATTGAACTACCTCTTGAGCTCCTTCACATGGATCTGTTTGGTCCAGTCAGTACAAGAAGCATCGCAGGCGACTTGTACTGCTATGTAGTTACAGATGACTACTCAAGATTCTCTTGGGTGATGTTTCTGAAATCAAAATTAGAAACATTTAAGTCATTCAAAGAGTTAGTAACTACACTGGAGTCACTCTACAAGCTGAAGGTCAGACAAGTACGCTCAGACAACGGAACCGAGTTCAAGAACCAATGGATGGAGGCATTCTGCATAAAAAAAGGAATTGTGCACCAGTTCACTTCTGCCTACACTCCTCAGATGAACGGTGTTGCTGAGAGAAAGAATCGCAGCTTGATAGAGACAGCACGGACAATGCTAGCAGACTCGAAACTGCCCATCCTGTTGATACATATGTACCTAGATTCTGATCTGAATGTAATATGTCTTTATTGTCTTACACTTATGTAATGCTTGGGTTATTAATGAAATGAGAATGTTTGGTTGTGATTTATAATGTTTAATATTTCATTAATGAGTTGATTTTGACTTGATTATATAGGTTTGTGATTGTTTGAATTGATACACAATGTTATATTAATAAATTCATTCAAACTTTGTTAAGTGAAGTTCACATGCGTCCGACTGGACCATGCGCCCCAACAGTGGTCATGCGTCCAAATGGCCATGCGACTGAGTGTCCATTCGCCTAAATAGTCCATACGCCTGAACAACTTCATGCGACTGACTCAGTCGCACGACTGAACACTCAGTCGTGCGAATGGATCAACTGCATGGCTCAATCGCACGAATGAACCATGCTGATGGTTCAGTCGCCCGAATGAGCAACTCTAACCTATAAATACCACCTAATTTGTGGAAAAACGTAAGCATTCAATCCACTTCGACTCCAGACGTACCCTAGCCGTCCAGAAGCCTCTAAGTTCGTACTCCAAGTTCATAGAACGCTGTAGATCGATTCCTAATCGATTCTTGACGTTAGATCAATACGTTATTGTTTCTATGTGCGTTCTCACTGATTTGATCGCCAATCAAATAGGATTCCGCACTATTTGGTTTGGTTTAACACGTTAATCAGTTGGTGTTCGTTCAAATACCAGATCCTAACAAATCCAATTCTGGAATGAGGTAGTTGCCAATGCGTGTTACACGTTAAATCGAGTTCTGGTGGTAAAACGTCATGGCAAGACGTGTTATGAGTTACTTCAAAGACGTAAACCAAATCTAGAGTATCTCGAACCGTTTGGTGCACCTTGCACCCTATTTAAGAAAACTCAGGAAGGCAAGTTTAGATGTGTGGTGTAACGTTGACGTTCAGAGATACACCACCCCTCCTGCTGGAAAAGGACCCGCATTCTTTTTCGATTATGATGGATTCTTCAAGTCCTTCAACATCTCTCTCTCCACTTCTAACGATGAGTTAGCAACCAAAATGATGTATGATGTCGTAAACACACTATCACAAGACTCAACATCATCTGGTTCACAAGGAGAATCGCCCAACCATTCAGGGGGAGCACTCGAGGTAAGTGACTCCTTCTCTAACGATGAAACCGTGGAGAATGATCAGACCAATTAGGAGGAACAGGTTCCTACTACTGCAAGTCCACAAGCATCTGACGTTGATGTCTTTGAATCTTCGGAACCTCACACTCCTACTTCCTCAGATCCGGAACCAAACGTTCATAATCTTGATTCTGAGGTAGTTGTTCCCACCACTCCTGGATCACGCCTCAATGTCTATCATCCTTTGGACAATGGCAGAATCTAGTAGCCACGAAAGATACGACTTTTGGTTTCGACAAAACCAAGGTCACCTGCTTCAACTGTGGTGAAAAGGGGCATTTTAAACGTGAGTGTGTGAAGCCCAGGAAAACGAGAAATGGTAACCCATTTCCTACTTTCAACCATCAAGACAAAGACATGGTTGGAACTAGTTCTTCAAGTAAAGAGACTAAGGAACTAACTGCTCAAGGTGATGAAGGACAAGATTGGTCCTTCTGATTTGTCTCTCATGGAGAATCAAACATTGCTTGTGTCGAAGCATTGGATGATGGGTCTGCCAGTAAAGGTGAGATTGCAACTGAGCAAGCTATGTCAGATTCAGAAGAAGCTGTAAACGTGGTAAATCACGTGATTGAGGAAGAGCTCAGAGCAACAAGTTCAGAAACTCCAACAACAGAAGAGTCAACCTCTACATTGATGGCTGATTCAACTGACTCCTCACAGGTAAGTTCCTTAGATCAATTATTTAATAAACATGCTTGTTCTGAATGTTAAAAGTTTAAGGAAAGCATTGATCTAAAGTTTTCTAGGTTATTGGAACACAATGATAACTTAGTAAATGACTTACAACTCTGCACTGAAGCTAATCGTATATTAAACCAAATGAGTGCAGTTTTAAAGAAAAGATAGAACTTTTGGGTAAACAACTAAGGGAAACCGAGGTTGTTGCCTTAAATCAATCTAATGATATAAAGTTTTATTTAAATTCATTAGAAGAAATTAGAAAGGAGAAAGCAGTTTTGGAAGTTGAGGTTAATTCATTAAAACAAAAACTGCATAGTTGGGCTAGTTCTTCTCACATATTACAGAACTTAGTGAAAGAACGAAACAATGGGGAAGGTTTGGGATACAAAGTCGTGCCACCACCACATGAGATCCTTTTGAATACCAAATGTTGACCTATTAATAACAACCCAATTAAGGATCATATGGTGTCTACTTCGCTAGTTAGTGATCGTGATTCCACGAGTAAGACTGTGAAATCTGACACTAAACAGAAGGAGTCTACTTTGAAAGCAAAAGGCAAGATGCCAGTTGAGAATTTGAATGATGCATTAAAAAGGGTTAATGTAAGGTCAGGTTCACCAACATCCATTTCAGAACCCAAAATGACTAAACCAGTTAACCACAAACATATAAATCATCAAAGTCCAACCAAAGTGCTAGTTAAAGATGATCAAAATATTAAAACAATTCAGTTTGTTAATAAGGATGAAACATCTAAAAGAGTAGTGACAAAACCAAAGTAAAAACATCTCACACCTTCACTAATCTCAACATCACACAAAAGTTCTTTCCAACCTGTAGAAGCAAGATCTTGCTATAGTTGTGGAAAACGAGGACATATCTCTACTAATTGCCCTTACTATCAGACACCCAAAAGGAAAATTGAACTTTATGATACAGAACCAAGTTTTTCTAAATCGAGATCTAATACTCCACCTAAGAGTATTAGTGAACCTAAAGTTCAAACAATAAGCTAGTCGACTGTTTATCACAAACATGCCTTACATAAAACTGGCTTATGGAAAGAAAAATCAAGTATAGTGTCTGATAGTGAGGAGATTAAGAAGAAAGATATGCCCTCATCCTCTAAAGGACAATAGGATGAGTTTATGATGTGTGATTCCTCCGGGTCACCCAAGCCAGTTAAGGCTAGGGTCCCAGACCTGAACTAATCATTTCATTTGTATGTGCAGGGTGTCCGCTATAGTGCTATCACTAATACCTGGATTATTGATAGTGGGGCGTCCAGGCACATGACAGGAAATTCGTCTCTCCTTTTCAATGTCAGACAAATTAAAGGGGGACATGTTTCATTTGCTAGGAATAAAGGAGGTTACATCACCACTCAAGGCGAAGTGGGAAACGAGAAAGTGAAGTTTGACAAGGTCAACTACGTTCAAAAACTACAGAACAACTTGCTTTCAGTCTCCCAGATCTGTGATAAGGGATTTAAGGTTGTATTTGACAACAAGAAGTGCTACATGTTGAAGAAGGACTATGTGATTGAGGAGGATAAAGTTCTTATGACAGCTTCAAGATATAACGACTTGTATGTCTTGGATCTAACAGAAGCCTCCACAACTGATCACACTGTTCAATGCTTCTTGTCAAAGGCAACTGAGAGAGATTCAATCTCCTGGCATAGGAGAATGGGACACATTAATCCAAGGAAGATGAATCATTTAGTGCAAAATGATTTAGTGAACGGAGTAACTGTCAAGAATTTCCAACTTCCGAATTTTTGTGTAGCATGTAAGAAAGGGAAATAGACAAAGAAGTCTCACAAGGCAAAGAAAGTTCACTCAATTAATCTGCCTTTTGAGCTTCTACACATGGATCTGTTTGGGTCTGTCAGTACAAAGAGCATTACTGGAGATCTGTATTGCTTTGTCGTAACAGATGATTACTAAAGATTCTCTTGGGTGATGTTTCTGAAGCCAAATCAGAAATTTTTGAATCATTCAAACATCTAGTTACTACTTTGGAATCACTCTACCAACTGAAAGTAAGGCAGATTCGTTCAGACAACGAAACAGAGTTCAAGAATCAGTGGATGGAGGCATTCTGTAGAGAGAAAGGAATTGTACATCAATTTACCTCTGCATACACTCCACAGATGAATGGTGTTGCTGAAAGGAAAAATCGGAGCCTGATAGAGACTGCCTAACAATGCTAGCTGACTCAAAATTGCATATTCAATTCTGGAATGAGGCAGTGGCCAATGCGTGTTACATGCTTAATCGAGTCTTAGTGGTCAAATGACATGGGAAAACATGTTATAAGCTGCTCCAGCGACGTAAACCTAACTTGTAAATCCAAGTGAATCTTGTAAAATCATCTGTGATCACCAAACAATAGGAGGTCCTTCCTAGACTCATTACACTGGTGGGGCCAAAGAGATCCATATGTAATAAGTGTAGGGGAGTAGTGATGGAGTTCCTTTCCTTAGGCTTGTGAGATACCTTATGTTGCTTCCCTTTTAGGCATGCAACACAATGATCATCACTTGTAAACTCTTTCTTTGGCATTCCAGTTACCAAATCATGTTTAATTAGTTTATTCATGTTCTTAAAGTTACATGGCATATTCTTTTATGCCATAGGAAAGACTCATCATTATTTGCTTTAGATAAAAAGCATGAAACTTCTCCAGAGGGAGATGTTTCTTGCAAATCCATCTTGTACATGTTCCCTTTCCTAGGGGCTCTAAGCAGGATGTGCTCATGAGGAATGACCACTCCAGGCTTGAGAACAATGCACTCATGCTCAGTAAAGAGCATATTATGACTCTGATCACAAAATTGGGATACACTCAGAAGGTTGTACCCAAGCTCCTTGACAAAGTTTACCTTTTCAATGCTGAGCTTACCATTTATGACCTTGTCCCTTCAAGAAATGTAACCACCTTCATCTCCTCCAAAAGCAACTAGTCCTCCATAAATTCTCTCGAAGTTATGGAGTAGTGACCTATTGCCAGTCATGTGCCTGGAACAGCCACTATCAATGATCCAGACATTCTTCTTTGTCTTGAGCTGTTCCTGCACAAAGAAAATGATTAGTTACATTTGGAACCCAAGCCTTACTTGTCTTGGGCTCACTAAGTATAATAGAAGGTAATGCAACAGTAATAGATCCTATGGTTGTGCTAGAGGGATCTTGAGCTGTTGTTGATGGAGAAACTTTAGTCACTTGGTCTTTCTTAGACTTCCACACCACCTTTGGAGTCTTGGACTTGACCTTCAAAACCTTGGAAGCTTTTGGGACTTCGGAAGTTTTGATGACTGAACCTTCGGAAGATTCTACAGTCACTGCAGCAGACTTCAGTGCTTCGAAAGAACTCCTTTCTTCCGAGACCAATTTTTCTTCCGAAGGTAATTTTCCATTTACCTTCTTCTTTGATTTGGAGCTTCCGAAGGAAACAGATTTTCCTTCCGAAGGTTGAATCTTCTTGAAACTCTTTGAAGTCTTTGTCTAGGTCATATGGACAGTACTTGTAGGATTATATGGACAATCCTTAGCAATGTGAGAGGTACTTTCACATATGACACACAACATTTTCTTCTTCACAAGAGTCTCCTTATGAGAGCAAGACTGTCTTTGGTCACATCCCTTCTCCACCTTCATCTTTGTAGATGCTGAGACAGTTCTTTTAGGCTGTGAACTATTCTTGGAGTTTGATGGTCCAGGTTGTGCAACAGTGGTACATAGCAGATCAGTCTTCTTCTTGGTACTGAGATGATTTGAACAGGAACCATAACTCTTAGCTGAAGAGTTTTGGTTGATGTCTTCAGTCTTTACTACTTCAAACCATGCAGAGATAAAACTTGTTTCTGCTTAGAGTCAAAAGTAGCCTTGATCTCTTGAGCCTTCTTTGCTTTTCTTTTGCTCTTCCTGATCAAGTTCTTTCTCTTTGACTTGGTCATCACAGTAGTCTTCTTCTCCTCAAAGGATAGTGGCCCTTAGTAGAATCCTCCTCTTCACTCTTCTCAGAGGAATTCTTCACTATCTCTTCTTCATCCTCTTCACTTATAGGATCTATGAGAGGAAGCTCATCTTCATAAGTTCCACACCTAGGAGATCTTACAGACAAGATTGTGTGTGGAGGAGCTATCTCATTTGATCCCAGTCCCTGTCTATTTTGATAACACACTTTATTGTGTAGGGATGAGGATATCATGTTCTTGAAAGTCTCTTCTTCAAGAACACTCTTTTCTGCCCTGGCTTTGCTGATCACAAGCTCAGCCTGGCAGTCAGTCAGCTTGGTTATGAGATCTTGGATTTGAGTCCTAAAATCTGTATGCTCATATTTTAGAACTGAAATGGTTTTCTCTAAGTCCTCTATCTTTAGTTTATAATCATTTTCAGATTTTCTAAAATCAAATTTTAAAATGTTTAAGGACTCAAGATCAGATCTCATTTCCAAGTTATAGGACCTATATCTATTAACCTTAGCAATGCATTCAGGAGTACAGAGATGTTCCAATACCTTGGCTTCGTCATGATCTGCCATTAGTGCTTGGTTTGGAGAAGCATCTTCCACCTGAAAGCTCTAGTCAAAGCCTCCTTCTTCAACAGCAACAACAGCTTGTTGCTTTGGCTTCTCATTCTGAGGGGCTTTGTCAGTGTAGTTTGGTCTGGTTTGTGCTTGGCCACCATTTGTTTTAGGTGCCTTACACTCTCTAGCAAAGTGGCCCATCAAGTTACAGTTGTAACATTTGACTTTGCTTTTATCCAAACCAAACTTTCCACTGGTTGCATTGCTTGGAAACCTCCTTCTAGTTCTCTTGTAGAACTTCTTGGCTCTATGAGTGAGGAGAGCCATCTGCTGAACTATTTCCATATATTCCAGGTCATCTGGATGGATACAATCTAGGTCTTCAAGAGTGAAAAGAGAGTTGCCACAACTTTCATCAGAAGACACAAAGGCTTGAGAAGAGCTTGTCTCTTGTAATGGGCTTCCTTGAGTGTAGTTCTCCCTGGGTGTCTCTGGGAAAGTGATGAAAGGACCCTTTGGTGAGTTGTCAGGGTAGCATATGAGATGATGTTGGGGTTCTATGCTATCCCTTTCAATCACATGCAGGGCTGAATCCAATTGATTGTTGGAGTTGCCAGATGAACCTTGCATGTTCATCTCCATCTGGTAGCCACTGAGAATCCCATATAACTCTGTCAGAGTAAGAGTTTTGAGATTTTCAGTCCTCTTAATCACCACACAATAGTGTGTCCATTGCGTAGAAAGTGAGGACATAAACTTCCTTACAATGTCTCTGTTTTCAAGAGGAACTCCTCCATCCACAAGGGTATCCACTATCTCAACATACCTAAAGTATTGCTGAGTCATGGTTTCACCTGTTTTGAAGGTGAAGTTTTCAAACTGCTGTTTCAGGAGATCCTTCTTGTTCTCCTTGGCTTCAAAGGAGCCTTCATACATCAGTTTTAGTGCATCCCATAGCTGTTTAGCTGTTTTGCACTTCTTCAAAACCTCTGTACACAGAGTTTGGAAGGGCAGTTTGAAGAGCAGTCATGGCTTTTCTATCAATCTCTACTCTCTTCCTATCTTCATCAGAGTAGTTAGCCACATCTTTGGGGATCATACCAGCACCAGTAGCAGAAGGAGTGCAAGGTATGAAAGGTCTATTTTCAATAGATTCCCACATTTTTGAGTCTATAGACCTGATGAAACCTTCCATTCTCATACACCAGGTATCAAAGTCATCAAGAGTGATCAGTAGGGACTTGTTCATGGTTCCAGTTTCCATATCAATCTTTGAAATGGATGCCATTTTGAAAGTCTAGTATTTGTGTGTGTGAGGGATCTTAAGATGGTGAGATCTTATATCAAGAGCCAGAAAAGCTCTGATACCAAGTGCAGGACCGATTAAGGGCTTAACATTTACAACACAAAAACACAAAGAGGAGATTAACCAAACTTGATCAAACAGTAAACTGGATTAACCACAATGATGATACAAAGAACACAAGTAATAATAAAGAGACAGAACAAGAGATTTGGGTTTCAAGGATGCAGTATATTGCTTTCTCAAGTTCTATTACAAGTGTTACAAAGCATATGAAAAGATACTAGAACATGGAATACTTATACTACAACCTACATCCGGCTATACTTTGAAAGCCAGCTGGATACAATTGACTAGACACAAACAAAATCAATTGTAGAATCAAAAGGCATATCTGCCTTTTGACCTTGTGACTATGACATGCCATAGCTCACATCCTTATCTATTACAAAAAGGATAAAGTACATAAAGTAGAAGGTTACAGACTCAAGACCTCAATGTAAAGTTACCAAAAGCATGGACCTTTTCACCAACTCATGTAAGTTGGTGACTTTACAGAGATGCAGCGGAAAGGTGTCCAGCTTTATGGAACAGTACATCAGATAAAGCATGTTACTAAAAGTCTTCGGATGAAATCTGTCTTCATAGGATGAAGCTTTGGAAGACTTTGTCTCTGAGGCTTCGGAAGACTTCATATTTGGCTTCGGAAGATATTGGTCTTGGCTTCGGAAGATTTTACACTTAGAATATTTCTAGTGTATGGTGTAAAACTTCCGAAGCAATTCTACTTCAGTTCTTTAGTGCATTGCTTGCAGAGAGACTTTGGATGTTTTGGTTTGCATCAAACTTAAAGGAATCCTTACAGAATATCTAGAACCATTTGGCGCACCGTGCATGTTGTTGAAGAAAACTCAGACTGGGAAGTTTAGTGAGAAGCTAGAAGAAGGTATTTTTCTCAGATACAGCATACCAGACAAGAGAGTTTATAAAAACTCAACGGGTCAGGTAGAAGTGTGGTGCAACATTGATGTTCAAAGATACACCACCCCCCTTGCTGGAAAAGGACCCTCATTCTTCTTTGATTATGATGGATTCTTCAAGTCCTTCAATCTATTGTGTTCTCATACTGATGATGAGCTTTGCACTAGGATGATGTACGATGTTCTGAACACTCCTCTACCAGACTTGGCATCAACGGCTCCATTAGATGATACCTCTAGCCCTTCAGGGGGAGAGCTTGAAGTAAGTGATTCTTCTTCTGATGATGAAGCAGTTGGAACTGCAAATGTGAATCAGGAGGAACAGGTTCCCACTAATGAAAGTACACAAGCATCACATCCTGATGCCTCTGACACTTCGGAACCTCATACTCCAACAGCTTCAGATACTGAACAGGGGATACACAATCTGGATAATAAGGTGGTTGTTCCAACAACTCCCGGATCTCAGACAAATGTTTATCATCCCTTGGAAAATGTCATTGGGGATGTTTGATCGGGAGTACGGACCAAAAATCAGCTATACTTAGCTGATTATGCCTCGGTAATGGAAAAAGGATATCTTCACAATGGCGCATATCGATGTTTTGTGTCTTAATTTGAGCCAAAATATGTG
Organism: Flaveria ramosissima; assembly: GCA_025215565.1. Lineage (NCBI taxonomy): Eukaryota > Viridiplantae > Streptophyta > Magnoliopsida > Asterales > Asteraceae > Flaveria > Flaveria ramosissima. The sequence goes on along the minus strand of CM046031.1, from coordinate 18,029,087 downwards.
AGTGAAGCCCTAAACGATGAGGCATGGGTCAGTACAATGCAAGAAGAACTCCTACAGTTCAAGAAGTTAGGAGTATGGACCCTTGTAGACAGACCAAAAGGTGTTAAGGTGATTGGCACGAAATGGGTCTTGAAGTGTAAGAAAGATGACCAAGGAGTCATAATCAGAAACAAGACTAGGCTTGTGGTTCAAGGGTTCAGACAAGTCGAAGGCATTGACTACAATGAAGTGTTTGTACCTATGGCTCAGATGGAAGCAATCCGTATCGTTCTAGCCTATGCATCATACATGAAGATTAAAGTCTATCAACTAGATGTAAAAAGGCATTCCTTCATGGTGAAATCCGTGAGACAATCTACGTCAGTCAACCCGAAGGACTCTAGGATCCTTATCATCGGGATAGAGTTTACAAATTGGACAAGGCTCTCTACGGGCTTCATCAAGCCCTAGAGCCTGGTATGAGAAACACTTAACTCATCTAGTGAAACATGGCTTTCGCAGAACAGTTATTGACTATATGTTATTCATCAAAGAAAAAGATGTTGATTTATTGCTGGTACAGATATATGTTGACGACATAATCTTCGGTTCCAAGAATGAAGAATTATGTAAAGAATTTGAATCTGTAATGAAAGCAGAGTTTGAGATGAGTGCTATCGGAGAGATGAAGTTCTTCCTTGGCTTACAGGTGGATCAGACACCCAAAGGAATCTTCCTGCATCAGACCAAATGTGTAGGTGATATCCTCAGTCGGTACGACATGGAGAATGCTTCAGTTGCTGGAACTCCACTTGCCACTAACCACGATGTGGCACCCGACGAAAGTGGTGATCTGGTTGATGCTACAATGTACAAAGGAATGATCGGATCCCTAATGTACCTCATAGCCTCTCGTCCTGATATTATGTATGCAACGTGTCTTTGTTCCAAATATCAGGCAAAACCAAAAGTGAATCATCTCATCGGCGTTAAACAGATCTTTCGTTATCTGAAGGGTACTCCAACACTCGGGTTGTGGTATCCTCATGATGATGACTTTGAGCTTACAACGTATAGTGACTCGGACTATGGTGGTTGCAAGATGAATTACAAGTCAACATCTGCGGGATGTCAGTTCTTTGGTAGACGGTTAGTCACTGGCAGTGTAGGAAGCAGACATCAGTTGCTCTCTTAACTTGTGAAGCTGAATATGTTGTTTGGATTCAACAGCAAATGCGCGACTATGGTTTGCAATTTTCTAACACTCCTATTTTTGTTGATAATTCTGTTGCTATTGCTGTCACCAAAAATCCGGTCCAACATCCAAAAACTAAACACATCGGTATTAAATATCACTTTATACGTGACTGCTTTGAAAAGCAATTAATCGATGTTGTTAAAATTAATACGGATTTTCAACGCGCCGACCTCTACACAAAAGCATTTGATAAACCGCGGTTTTTATATCTTTTAGAGGTAATGGCGTGAAAAAGAAAAGTGATGTGATTTTAGAAGACGAAAATGCGTAGTCCGACAAGTTTTTTTGTTTCTTTTTATTTTCTATTATTTATTTTATTTTCCTGTCTATTAAAATCCAAAAACACAAAAAGAATTTCGGTTTTAGAATTTTAGGGGGAGAATAGGTTAGCTTTGTATTTAATTCGTGCAGTATTTAATTACTTAAAAAAACGAGGGAGGAGGGTAGCTTAGCTAAAAGAAATGAAATCAAATCTGTGATTCTGATTCAATGCTTATGGAAAATGATAGTACACAGGGAACAAATTGTTTGGGACCTCAAAAGCACCTAAATGATTAAGATTCAAAATTCAAAGTATAAATCTGAGAAGTCTAAGCAAAATAAAAGGAAAAATGATAGTAAAACTAGTCTGCTACTAAGGTAACATAGAGAAAGTAGACCTAGAGGTTGCTAGTCCATTGTATGATGTGTCGGTAGATTCAACACAATAGATGAGTAGACCTCATTGGTGATTTAAATTCAAACTAAATTGTTCAACCTGCTGTGGGCTCCCATCTTATCCTTGGTTAACACAATCAACGCAGTTCCAATAAGGGGTGACGAGCAAAATAAACGCCACAAATGTGTGCGGATGACCATAAAAATGAGCAAAACACATTAAAAAAATTGTTAAGCGCAATCAAGCTAATGACTAATGTTGTTGGTGCGCTACGTGTAAAAAGAAAAGAAAAATGCTCTTACAAGAAGATAGGTTGTGTGCCTCTCTGCTGTGCGATGGCACTGAACTGAGGATAAGCATAACCTAAATATTCTAGAATTCACTGTTGTTTGCGCCTCTCTGCTGTGCGATGGCACTGACCTGAGGCTTGGCATCTCTTTGAAAGCTCTTAGAATAGTCTCTTCTTGTTAAATACCCGTAGACCGCTCAAAATCCTCCTGAGGAATGTTGATTACCATATAAGTGTGGGATCCACAAATGCTTGTTGAAATAATATACCCTAACTCATCACCAGTGTGAGTCAAAAATCTATGTATGGATTTAAAAGGATAAATATACTGACAATCATCGTGGCTGCAATTCTTGACAGTCAAAATCATTGTGTGCATCTTATAGCTCAAGTATGATTTCCTAAAATTGCTATTGACTCTCAATCAAAACAAGAATCTAGCTTCAAAATGTTTTATTAAAATATCCCAAATGATTCTGATATACCTGTATTATTCCATAATGAATCGTTCCAGAAATGATCAAATTAACTTGACGCTGTGCTGTTCAGGAAGAAAAATCTGCTAGACGGTTTTCTAAAAGATTTCAATCCATCTCTAATCAAAAACTTAAAAATATGTCTTGTTTTGTCTTTGATTTCAAGTTTTTTATATATTTTTTCTAGTTTTTTCGTTAGGTAAAAGTCGGACTATACAACTAGATGAATTCTGTGGATCACTCTCTAAAACGGGTCACGTCTGAGGTGACCAATCAATTTCAAATTAAAAGGATCACGTTTGAGGTGATCAAAGGTTTTCAAATTAAAAGGATCACGTCTGAGGTGATCAAATGATTTTAAATTAAAAGGATCACGTCTGAGGTGATCAAATGTGTCTCAAATTAAAAGGTCATGTCTGAGATGATCATTGTGCATAATGTTATATCGAAAGGTAAAACTTTAAGTGTGTGAAAGTGTTTGAGGTCAAACTCATAAGTATGAGCCAATCGTACAATTGAATCATAAGTATGAGCCAATGGCACGATTGGACCATGAGTATGGGGCAATCATACGATTGGACCATGAGTATGGAACATCCATACGAATGGATCACCAGAATGAACCATTCCTACGACTGGATGAAGGAGTATGAGCCAGTCGCACGACTGAACCCCAGTCGCACGAGTGAAGCATGAGTATGGGCTCAGTCGCACGACTGGAACATGCATATGGGTCAAGTCTACGTTTGAACATTAAGACGATATAAAAGAGGGGTGAGTCGGTCGCATTTCTCACCACCCGTCAAATCGTTCAAAAACCTGCTCATACGTAGACACCCTGCCAAAATTTCATCTCACCTTGATTTCTTTCCGATTGTGTTACAAACCGATCTATTGTTCATCTACAGGTATTGTGGGACTGAAATCGATCAAAATGACCGGTGAAATCAAACCCTAAATGACCAAATTGCCTAAAATCAAGAAATTAGTTAAACCCTAAAAATAGACCACTTAAATGGACATTAAAGTTGACATAAAGGATATTAAGTGATATTTAGAGTTCCTGCGAATCTAATGAGTCCAAACACGACGCCTAACATCAAGATTTGACCAAGATTCAGGGTCGGAGTGTCACACAGAGCCTTCTGCGAATGGACACTCCGGATGAACTTCAGTCGCACGATTGAGCCAGGTGCAAGATTCATTCGCATGATTGAATCATTCGGTGACTCAGTCGCACGACTGACTCAACCGCATGGCTTAACACACGACTAAGTTCAGTTGCAAGTTCAATCGCACGACTGAACTCAGTCGCATGCTCAATCGCACGACTGAACTCAGTCGTATGGTTCAATCGAACGATTGAACCAGTTTGATCTAAAACATGTTAAACTTCAAATGTCTTCTCTAATATGTTAGGACCATGTACGGGACGGAGTACTAACTGATTTACGCGTATACCAACTCAAATAGTGCGGAATCCTATTTGATTGGCGATCCAATCAGTGAGAACGCACATAGAATCGATCTTAGAATGAATCGAAACGTTAAGAACGATTGCAATATGATTTAGTGCGATCTATGAACTTGGAACAGGTTCTCTGCGGTCTCTGGATGGCCATGGTACGATTTACTATGTAGGGATTCAAATTGTTACGTTTTTCCATGAATTAATTGGTATTTATAGGTTAGGGTTTCTCATTCGTGCGACTGAACCATTAGTATGGTTCAGTCGTGCGACTGAGTCATACGATTGCTCCATCCGCACAACTGAGGCTTTAGTCGTGCGACTGAGTCAATCTCATGTCACAATCGTGCGACTGATTTAGTCTCCTGGTTCAGTCGTGCGACTGGTTCATTAGCATGAAGTTGTTCATGCGTATGGTCCATTAGCATGGTCCATTCGCATAAGAACTTCACATGACTAAGTTTAAACATATTTCTCAACCATTCTTGACTAACATCTATGTAAACAACCACAAACCTATATAGTTATTTCAACCATGCGTTATTACATAATAAGCAATGAAATGTTCAACATTATAAGCACAATCACACATTGTATTTCATTCAGTACCCATTCTATTACATATATGTAAGAAATGAAAGACATTTTACATTTGAGCTCCTAAACTAGGTACACATGTATCAACAAACTACCCCTTGGACCTAGTTTACTCTACTGTCTAACATTCTTCATCAGTTCTTCAAACTTTTTGTACTTCTCCTCTCTTGTAGCTCCAGCATGTATCTCAAATGCGAAACAGAGCCTTATAACATTTTGAAACTGGAGGGCTTGTACAAATGTCTTACGCGTCATAGAACAGTGGCCACTTGTATAAGGTGTAAACATCATTAGCCGACAAGTTAGTGAGCCACATTGGGTCAGCCGTGCTTGAGCTCAAATTTTGGGCTCGTTAAGATAAACGAGTTGGTGGCTTGCTCATTATCCTGTTCGTTGACTCTTTCGTGAGCTCGTTCGTTGGCTCGTTTGAATTTAGGACTAATATATAGATCGTACAAAATTATAAACCAAATATATGTCATGCTAATTAGTTAAATCATAAAATACGATGAGTTTAATATTTTCTGATAAAAAAGCCTAAGTATAAAAATATAGAGATGGTCAAATTTCATAAAAGTAATAATCTTGTACAATTGTTTTCGTGAGTTAAGATAGAATAATATAAATAAACTTAAATTTGTTTTTATACATAAATATATTTGATTTCTAAACTCGTTAAGAAAAATAATCAGGCTCTTCTCAGCTTGATTTTTAAATGAGCCGAGCCCGAAACCACGTAAACTTGATTCAGCTCGACTCGTTTAAAGCTCTAACATTCTCATCCACGAATTAATTATGATTATTTGAAATATTATATTATATACCATAAAGTTATATTTACGTGTCAAATAATAAATTTATTAGTTATTTTATATATATATATATATATATATATATATATATATATATATATATATATATATATATATATATATATATATATATATATATATATATATATATATATATATATATATATATATATATATATATAAAGAGAGAGAGAGAGAGAGACTGCTCTACGCTGCGATGGTGGAAGACAAGTTACAACGCCTTTCTCGTTTTTTTAGTTTATAAGTTCTTTTGCGATGTATACTATGTAGTACTTCTCAGTGGCGGATCTAAAAGACACGTTGAGAAGTAACGTAAAAAAAATTTACCTTACATTTTTTATAAATAAAATAAAAAACACGATAATAAAAATGTTAAACAAATATCTAATAGAACTCAAAACTCTCTATTTTGCTTTTTCATAGCTTAAAAACAAAGCATTTAACACAATTATATTAAACTTGAACATCATAAACCCAAAATCCCTAATTTCATAATGTAATAAAGTAAAAATTGTTACATTGAGTGAACAAGTGGGGAAAGTGGTTGGTCCGATGGGAAGTGAAAATGGTATGCAGTAGCACAATCACGCAGGTGAGCTGATGCTTGCTATTGTTGTGTTCTTGGGCGCTACTACTCGGTCTTCCGTTTCTTTATGTTCGAGTTAAGTTGTTTATATTAAAAATGCTAGATCTATTATTTTTTGCAAATACTTATATGTATAAAAACAAATTTTAATTTTATATATTATTTTATCTTAACTCAATAATGTTATGAAATTGCTATTTCATGAGCGCCGACCATTTTTATATTTTTCTACTTAGAATTTTTTATTAGAAAATTCTGAATTGGCCACATTTTAATGACATATTTAAATAGGAGGACATAAATTTGGGTTTTAATTTATAAAAGATAAATTAGTCATCAATTTAAACGAGTTAATGAGAGGGCCAACGAGTGAGCCCACAAACTACCTAACGAGAGAGCTACGACCGAGTTGACGTTGGCTTGGGCTCCACTTATTTACAAATAGTGCTAAGTTGGGTCAGCTCGCTCACAAATCGAGCCGATTTTTAGCAATATATTTTCAAAGCTAACTTTGGGCAAGTTGTGAAACACGTGTTTTTTAAAGAGCCCTTGACAATGTTTGTTAACATAGTTGACATGCAGTAGTTTAAGTCTATGGTATTCAATACGGAAATTTCATATATAAATGGTATAAAATTCATCAAGTCAAAGTTTGTTAACAAACTATGTCATGTAGTAGTTTAATTTATTGTATTAAGTATCAAATTTCCAAATAAAAAATTAAAGTTTGTTAACAATTTTGATATGTAGCAATTTATGATAGTAAATTACTAACAGGTCACTGTAATACATACGAAAAAATTAATGAAATTTCATTAATAGTTACAATTATAAATAGATGGAAGGATGAAACCATCTGCAAGTCAGTTTTCTGTAGAGAAGCAAGAAGCCATGGCGCCGTATCCACCGTGCAATAGTCATGATGGTACATATAATACAAGAAAGGAGTGGCCAGAGTTGCTTGGAGTTCCTGAACATGAAGCTTTGGCTGTGATTGAGAAATGGAATCCGAATCTTAGAGCTATACCAGTTCCCCCTCATGTCTCCGTCACCGAAGATCATTGTGTCAACAGGGTTTGGGTGTGGGTTAGCGAACCCCATGGTAAAGGTGTTGTGATCAGGGTCCCAAGTATTGGTTAATGAAAGATGTTAGTTGAAAGTTTAAATAAATGGTTTATATGGCCCAAATAAATATAAAAGCAAAATTTAGAAAATTCTTTTGGTGTTGTATATCCTTGTTTCTTTCCTTTTAATCGTTAATCAAAGAGAGAGAACAATATTCTTCTCTTATATAATTTACAATTGAATACTTTATTTAACTTACACAAGTAAATTTAGATATCAGCAAAGTATATATCTATTTTATTTTTATCTTTACTTTCTTAAAAAATGTAACACTCGTTAACCCAATAGGTCTTTCTACATCGTAATTCAAAATTCCAATTTTAAACTATATTTCAAGTGATCATCTACGTTGTAATTAAGTTGAGTTGACACTTGATATAATGTTAAGCTGAAGCTAGACTTAGTTTTATAAATGTTAAAGCTTGAACCTTTGCTCGAGCTCATTGAACCTTTATTTTCTAAGCTTAGTTAAATAACCAATAATTTGTATCTTGGTTCAACTAAATTAATGCTCAATATTAGTATTAATTAACTCAAAATTTTGAGTAGGGTTTAAATCAACTCGATACTTTACTTGCATACTCAACTGACTTATTAGAAGGTGTGGCAATCATTCATATATGCCAAGGGCATTGCTTTTTGTCCAATAGAAAAAAAAACTAAACCCTAAATCACAATGACCAATAGAAAAAACACAATGACGAAGAAGAAAAACAGTGAGTTGAGAAATAAATTCTAAAAACCATAAAACTAGAAAACATAAGATAAGATAATAGTTGAACTCTAAAGTCACATCGTAAATCCTGAACTTTAAAGCATATTCATGAGATAAAAAGACAAAAATGAAAACATAATGAGCTAGAAAACATAAATTCCAAAACCTAAAAGCTAAACCCTAAATTAAAAACACTCTAAAGCTAGTTCTTAAAACATGTTAAACGAGAAAGACACATTAAGGAGAAAAAAATACAATGATGAGTAGGAGGACACAAAGAGCTCGAAACAATTATTTTCCAAACCATATATCTGAGAAACCAAAAGTTCAAATTTTTTTTAATTTAAATATAGAATTGCTATACTTTTCTAGAAATAAAACTGCATTGTATGAAATTGTGTTGTCTTATACGAATTTGTGCTGTTTTTCAAAAATCATATGAATAGTAAAACAATATATGTAATGAATAAAACAATAAATAATAAACAACAAGAAATACCACATTTATGCGGTGAAATAACATAATATTATTAAACAACACAACGAAAACTACATATTATAGAATTAAACAATGTACAAACATCAACAAAATAACAAAATAGTACAAAAACATAAAACGTCACAATATGTTTTAAGTAGTATAAATAAAAAATCAACACAACAAAAAATCCTTATGTCAAAAACAATCTAAGTATATTCATGACATCTTAGTAAGATTTCAAGCTACTCATGCAAAAGCTACTAAAATCCTTATACCCAAAACATGTTCCTTAACTCTTGATCTTGAGGGGGAATAAGTTGATCAACAACAGTATAAAGCCATCATAGGATCTCTCATGTACCTCATAGCATCCAAACCAGATATTATGTTTGCAACATGCTTGTGCTCAAGATTCTAAGCTTTTTCATAATTGTCACACATGATGGCTACCAAGTGAATTTTAAAGTATCTTAGATATACTGATAGTGGATGTGGAGGATGCAACATCAATAAGAAGTCCACCTCAGAAGGATGTCAATTTCTAGGGGGAAGAGTGGTTTCATAGCAATGTGTAAGGATTCCTATAAGTCTGATGCAACCAAAAACATCCAAAGTCTCTCTGCATGCATGCACTAAAGAACAGAAGTAGAAATGCTTCGGAAGTTTTACACCTTGCATTAGAAATACTTTAAGTGTAAAATCTTCCGAAGCCAAGACCAACATCTTCCGAATCCAAAAGTGAAGTCTTCCGAAGCTTCAAAGACAGTCTTCTGAAGCCAAAGAGTGAAGACAAATTTCTTCCAAAGACTTTTAGAGACATGCTTTTATCTGATGTACTTTACCATAAAGCTGGACCACATTTACGCTGCAACTCTGTTTAGTCACCAACTTACATGAGTTGGTGAAAAGGTCCATGCTTTTGGTAACTGTACATTGAGGTCACTTTTATCCTTTTTGTAATATATTAGGATGTGAGCTATGAAATGTCATAGTCAATAGTCAAAAGGCAATCTACCTTTTGACTATACATTTGATTTTGTTGTCTAGTCTTATGTATCCAGCTGGCCTTCAAAGTATGGTCGGCTGTAGGATGTAATATAAAGTATCTCAAGTACTTGTAACTTTCTATCGTATGCTTTGTAACATTAGTAAAAGAACTTGAGAAGCAATATACAACATTCTTGAAAACCAAATACTTGTGTTGTTAGCTATCTTGTTCTATCTCATTTTTACTTGTGTTCTTAGCATCTTTCACATAAGTTAACCAGTTCCCTATTTGATCTGTTAAGTGTTCTAAAGAACTCTCCTTATTGTGTTGTTGTGCTAACATTTTAATACCCTTCATCGGTCCTGCATTTAGTATCAGAGCATTTCAGGCTCTTGATATAAGATCTCACCATCTTAAGATCCCCCATACACTCACCCATATAGGAGGAAGTGGATACTAGAGCTCCCACCTCCCTTGAGAAGTAAACCACTACCATTTCTTCAAGAATCAGTGCTGAGGTTCCTCATGCTCAACCTGATGAACTCACAAGCCTAACTACCTTAAGCCTTCACTCGGAGTCTCAACACTCAAATGAACAACCTTCAGGGGACAGTTACCATCCCCAAGCTTTAGACTTAAATCAACCCACTCCCAACCTTGAATTCTATACTGATGAAGACTTAGGTTTCAATGAGTACCATGAGTCTCTCTACTCTTCCCCCACTCAAAGATAGATGAGTGCTTCTAAGTCCCCTATGTCTAGACCACATCAGTCACTTATTACTGAGGTGGATCAACCTGAACCTGTTCAGGAGATCCATATGGAAGAGGCTCTCACTTCTGCAAGTGATTATATCATTAAGACCTCAACCATGGCAACTCAGCCCATTGACACTTCAACTGAGGCTGTCAATATGCAGAGGAAATCCAGCAGCCAAGAACCTGAAGCTGGTGGTGAGAGAGAGGACTTTGGTCTAATTATCTCATCCCCTAAATGATTCTTCTGATGAAGATGAGGGAAACTTGAGACTAAAGGTGCAAAAACTGTCAAAAACATGCACCTATTTAGTCTCTAAGGTTAGTCACCTTGAATCTCAGGTGACTACCCTGCACAACAGGGTTAATGATTAGCAACTTGAGATATCTTATCATAGGAAAAAACTAGCTGGGAGACCTTTAAGGTGAGCTCAACCAGGAACACAAGAACCTGTGAATGTGATTGATCTAACTCCTAGCTCACCTATGCAAGAGGGTGATGCTACCAAAAAGGGGGAGAAAGTCATTACAGTCATAGAACCTGGGAGTTCTTCAGGGAGTATGGACATTTAGGACTCACCATCCTCACTTGCAATGGTGCATACTCAGCAACTTTCTCAAGTTCACATTGATGTGGACTCTATAGAGTCTTTCATTCAAAGTCTCTTTGAGAAAGGCATTCCAAGGGCTATATCATCCCCACCTCAAGGAACTTCAAATTACATTATCGGGTGGAGGTATGATGTTGATAAAAGAGCCCTCATTCTTCAAAGAGTTCAAGGGCAGCAAGAGGTGTTCAACTTTCAGACCTTGAACTACTATGAAGGTCTTGACCTGATCAACTGCCACTTGTCAACCCAAATCAATCTAGACAAGCTGACAGGCTGGCACAAAGGATTCAAGATAGAATTACTAAAGAGTTCAGTCTTAGAAGGAGACAAAGGCAATCAGGTAATGTCATTGGTCAAATGGATGTTGAGGCAGACCCCGAGATTAGCTTCAACCGGGAGGACGGAGGAATCTGAAGAGGAGCCATCAAACCCTAAGGTGGTATTCCATGATGACGACAGTGATGAGGAGTCCGATAGAGAGACTACTAGGGGGTGAAACTATGGAGCATTTCAAAGGTGCAAGCCCCCGACCTTTGACGGTAACGGAAATGCTACTGCCGTTCATCGTTGGTCAGAGAGATGCAAGCAGTACTAGAAATAGTGAGTGCCGGGAAGATCAGAAAGTTACGTTTGCCACTCATTCTTTCGTCGAATCAATGTTGTGCTGGTGGGACAATGTTGTCCAGGCTGAAGGAAAGCGATCGATAGCCAAAATAAAGTGGTCTGAGTTGAAGGAGTTGGTGCTGGAGGAGTATTGTCCCCATCGGGAATTAGACAAGATTGAGAAGGAGTTCTTGTATTTGGAGGCTGGGAACATGACTCATCAAGATTATACCTCCAAGTTCAATGAACTTGCAAGACTTGTGCCAGACATGGTGACACCTGCATCCAAGAAGATCAAGAGATACATGCAGGGTCTGCCTGTGGATATCAGGAGGCATATGATTGCAGCAAGACCAGGCACGTTTGGGTCTGTGGTGGATTTAGCTGGGAGGTTGTACGATAAGAGAGATCCAATGCCTGTACAAAAGAAGGTGGAGAAATGGAGTGGGAACAAGAATGGAAATGGGAAGAGGTTCGGAGGTGATAACTTCAGGAGTGGAGAGAAGAGGATGAGAGTTGAGGACCAGTCATGGAGACGAGGAAATACAGGTGAAGGAGGTGCTTGTCGAAAATGTGGAAAAGGTCATTCAGGGGAGTGTAGAGTTGGGACTGGAAAATGTTTTAAATGTGGGGGCGAGGGCCATTATTCCAGGGACTGTAAGGCGGTAAAGTGTTACCAGTGTGGCGAGATGGGACATGTGGAAAGGGATTGCAAGAAAGGAAAATCAAGAGCATCAGGAACGGTTAGAGCTGGAGATAAGGGAAAGGGTGATGGTTCGAAGGCGAAGGCGAGGGCATTCAACATAACTTGTGAGGAGGCCAAGGCAGATCCAGAGGTAGTTTTAGGTATGTTTCTGGTGGACCGTAAATATGCTTCTGTGCTCTTTGATTCTGGTGCTAGTAGGAGTTGTGTGTCTGCTGCTTTTTTTCGTTTGTTGCATGATAAGGGTAGGAAGTAAGATGAGCCTTTCTATGTAGAAACAACCATTGGTAATCCACTAAGGTAACTGAGGTGGTTGAGGATTTCCTGATTGAGTTAGAAGATTGTAAGTTCCCTGCTAGGTTGCATGTTATGGCCTTAGGAGGTTTCGATGTGGTGTTAGGCATGGATTGGTTAGCTAGTTATGAAGCCAATATAGTATGTAGTAAAAAGATAATTCGTCTAACAGCGCCCGACGGTAGTTCTATTACGATTCATGGGGATAAGGTGTGTTGTGTATCGAAGGTCGTGTCGATGATCACAGCTGAAAAGTACTTAAGACGTGGGTGTAGCGCTTACTTGGCCTATGTAAAAGATGTGGATGCACCAAAGCCATAATTATCAAACGTGCTGGTAGTGCGCGAGTTTCATGATGTCTTTCCTGAAGACTTGACTGGTGTGCCGCCTAACCGCGAAATCGAATTCCAGATTGATTTGCTACTGGGAGCACAACCCGTCGCTAAAGCACCGTATCGATTAGCTCCTTCGGAGATGGTAGAACTGAGGGACCAGTTGCGAGATTTATTGGATAAAGGCTTCATCCGATCGAGTATCTCTCCATGGGGTGCTCCAGTTTTATTCGTCAAGAAGAAAGATGGTAGCATGCGGATGTGCATTGACTATCGCGAGCTCAATAAGCTGACCGTAAAGAATCGGTATCCGTTACCAAGGATTGACGACCTGTTCGATCAAATTTAGGGTGCCAGCTGGTTTTCGAGGATAGACCTGCGGTCTGGTTACCACCAACTGAAGGTGAAAGAACAAGACATTCCAAAGACAGCGTTTCGTACGCGTTATGGACACTGCGAATTTCATGTCATGTCCTTTGGTTTAACCAACGCGCCAGCTGCTTTTATGGACCTCATGAATCGGGTATGTCGACCGATGTTGGATAAATCGGTGATAGTGTTCATCGGCGACATCTTGATTTATTCAAAAAGTGAAGAGGAACATGCCGATCATATTCGAACGCTCAGAAGTGAGAAGTTATATGCTAAGTTCCCTAAATGCGCATTTTGGCTTCGAGAAGTTCAATTTCTAGGGCATGTGGTTAATTCCGAGGGGATCAGGGTGGACCCTGTGAAGGTTGAAGTTGTGATGCAATGGGAACCTCCAAAGACGCCATCCGAGATTTGTAGTTTCTTAAGCCTGGCAGGTTACTATAGGAGGTTTATCCAGGATTTCTCCAAGATAGCTTCTCCTTTGACTAAGCTGACCCGGAAGGACTTGAAGTAGGAATGGGGTACTAATCAGGAGAACGTCTTCCTAGAACTGAAGATGAGGTTAACTCAAGCCCATGTCTTGACGTTACCTGAAGGGAACGAGGATCTGGTAGTCTACTCGGATGCCACGTATGCAGGATTGGGTTGCGTATTGATGCAACGAGGGAAGATGATAGCCTATGCTTAGACAATTAAAGGTCCACGAGGCCAATTATCCTACCCATGATTTAGAGTTGCCTGCGGTGGTATTTGCATTGAAGATTTGGAGGCATAGGGTGAAGTGCACCATCTTCACTGACCATAAAAGTCTGAAGTATTTCTTCGAACAAAAAGAACTCAACATGAGGCAGAGGAGGTGGTTGGATCTGATCCAGGATTACGACTGCGAAATTCATTATCATCCAGGCAAAGCCAATGTGGTTGCTGACACCCTTAGCCGGAAGGGCAACCCGTACCAATTCGGGTGAGGGCTTACCAGATAATCATGACACTTGATGTTATGAAACAATTGAGGGAGTTTCAAGATGAGTCATTGAGAGATGACAGAGTCAACTCTAAAAGGATGAAAGGACAAGTTTCAGATTTGGGGGAAAACACCCTGGGTGTTAGAACATGATCTGGGCGAATGTGGATCCCTCTCTATGGGGATCTGAGGGGGAAGATCATGGATGAGGCTCACAAAACTTGATATTCCATTCATCCCAATGCCACGAAAATGTATCAGGATCTGAAGAAAGATTACTGGTGGCTGGGAATGAAGCGAGACGTGGCTAAGTACGTGAGCAAGTGCCTGACTTGTCTGCAAGTGAAGACAGAGCACCAAAAGCCATATGAAAAGATCCAGCCTTTGGATATTCCTGAATGGAAATGGGAACACATCACAATGGACTTCATCACGAAGCTACCTCACACGACGTTAGGAAGCGACGCGATCTGGGTGATTGTTGACCGTTTAACAAAGAGCGCTCATTTCCTACCGATTCGTGAGACCTTTTCCTGTGAGAGGTTAGCAGAGCTATTTATCAAGGAGATCGTGGCTCGTCACGGCGTGCCTGTGTCTATCGTTTCGGGTAGGGACAGACAGTTTATATTCAAGTTCTGGAAGAGGTTTCACGGTTGATGTATCAGACTCGACCCTATCTTTCGTAGCATGCATTCCCATCCGTGTCGCACCAAAAAGTTTTGCTAGAATTCGTGACGAAATAGTAATATGGTTATATTTTGCTCGTGATTTGTGTATTTCACTATTCAAGATGCTGATTTTTTTATTAATATATGTTATCATGATTATAGAGAAACGAAGACCCAAATAAGGAATTACCAAGTTTAACTCAAATTTTTGAACGTACATGTAAAAGGACCGAAGGGCGAGCATATCTTGATACATATGATGACATTGCAAGTAAAATTGTAAGTTCTTTCAAGTTTTCGTTTTGAGAATTTTATATAAATTATCATGCATGTGTTGACTTTTAAAAGTTATTTTCTTATAACCTACCTTTGTTGTGATTTATGATAAGCATTTATAATTGTTAATTTACCCTTGGCATCATGAGTTAGAGTGTTAGACTATATAATCAATATGTATGCTTTAACTATGTTACTTTGGGCTAGTATTAGAAACATTTATGTTACTGCAAATAAGACGATAGTTAATTCCTAACTATATGGTTAATCTTATACCAAGTAAAAAAGACAGCCTTAACATAGGAAAGAACATCGTTGAATTTAAGCCAACATGTTTATGTAAAATTGGTGCTACTTTGAATTTGTATACAATCACTATGAATATGTGCTACTTTAACATGGATTTAGCTTAACTTTGTATGTAGTGTGTAACTGTATTTGATTTTTACCATATACTAAATTTTCATCCTAGTTTTTAGCTAGAGATATTTAATACAAAGTAATTTTTAGTGTGTTCTGTTGGTTGTTTTCAGTTAGAAATATTTGATGTTATATGGTTGTTGGCATACGTCTAATAATAACATATTTATAGGTAGTTGTATATAACAAGGAACTTGTATTGTTACTAATTGTTTTGACAAGCAACTTGTATTGTTGGTTTATTGGTTGTTGTGATTTTATAATATTTTCTTTTCTCCTTTGAAAGAACAAATGAAGAATTACAAACCTCTAGAAAACAGAAGATCTTTGGTTGATCCTCATACTTTTGTAATGAACAAGGAGTATGATGGCTACCTTTGACTTTATGGCATATGTATTACTAAAAAATGGTGAAAAAAGTGGATGGTGGTGAGAAACCATACATGATTTCAGGGGGGGGGGGGGGCTTATGGAATCATTCAAAGCGAGTTTTGAAGTTGAAAAAACACAGTTACTTGAAATGCGAAAAGAAATTGAACAGGACCATGAAAGGAAAAAAGCTAAGATAGAAGGTATGCGGAAAGATTTTGACAACCAACGAGCAAACTTTGAAGCTACGATGCAGAATATCATGAAAAAGCTACTAATTGAAGTACTTCAAGATCTTAGAGATGAATAGAAGGTTTTCATTACTTTTTAAAAGTGTATTTGACAATTTGTTTTGATCACCTTGTTATTTTGAATTAGACTCTATGTTTAGTTATAATATGTAATTATTATTATATTTATGTTATTATTATGTTGGTGAAATTGGGTTAGTATTGTATATTAATAAAAAAATTAGTACTTTAAACAATAGCTTACAAAGTTGCATTTGTTTATAAAAAGGTTGTATTTTTTCTAGCTAAAATCTTAGAAAGTGTTGCATTAGATGTAAAACAAAGTTGCATTTTTTTAATAAAAATATAATAATGGTTGCATTAAAGTCTAGCAAAGGTTGCACTATTGTCTACCAAAAGTTGCATTAAAGGTTGTATTTGAAAGTAAAAAATGTTGCATTAGCATATAAAAAAGGTTGTATTTAAAGAGTAAATGCAACCCTTTAAAAAAGTTACATTATCTAACAAAAAAGTTACATTAGGTCTAATGCAACTTCATCTAATGCAACCCTTGATAAAAGGTTGCATTAGGCGTAATGCAACCTTTTCAAGGCCTAATGCAACTTTTTTACCAGAGTTACATTAGCTTTATTTTCTTGTAGTGAGTAAAAATCTCCCAACTTGATTATCACATCTTTTACCATCCCCCGAGGACGTTTGCAAGTCAAGTCAGCTAACACCATGGTGGTGTCAACCTATTATAAAGGGCCGAACTCATAATTGATCATATAACGCACCAGGCAAGATACTAACACTTGCCCCATAATCCAAGAGAGCCATTTTTATCATGAAATTCCCTACTTTGATTGGAATGACGGGTGCTCTCGGGTCACTCTCTTCTACTACATCGACTTCATTTTCCTTACCTCCAACTTGTTTTGAAAAGGAAGTAAAGTCATCATTGAAAATTTCAACATTGGGAAGGATATCAACCGAATTAATGTGGATATTTTTTATGTTCTTTATGGTTGTCCCTTGATGTTGTGGATTCATGATTGTATCACTTAGTAGATTGCCCAGATCTTTCCTAGGAGCTACCATTTCTTATGCTAGTTGACCAACTTGCTTGGTCAACACCTCGTGAATCTTGTCTTGAATCTCATTAGATTTCTTCATCTCTTTCAAGAATTCCAAGAGCTCTCTGTTTATTGGTTTTGAGTTTTCTCCTGATGTGCCTTGGTCTTGATGGCTTTGATAGTTTTTCTAACCACCCCTATTGTAGTTCCCCTGATTGTACTGATCACTCTGACCCGTTGACCTATTCTAATATTTTTGATGAGAATTACCTTGAATATTCAGGTTCATCTGGTTTTCTAGGTTACCATATCTAAAGTTTGGGTGATTTCTCAAACACGGGTGATAAGTGTTGGAGTTCATGTTGTTATACGGTCGCCTATCACCCTGCACATAATTTATCTCTTCTAAACCTAAATCTAAATCTGGACAATCCCAGGCAACATGCCCTGCTTCCCCACATCCTTGATGTAAATTGAATGTACTAGTAACTTTAATAGTTGTCTTACCTCCTGACTAACCCAAATTGGAGAATTTTCGATCAAGTGCATCAACTCTAGCAGTGGTATTGCAATTTGCTTCAACTATATTCCTGGACTTTCTGTGGGATTGAGCTTGCCTTTATGAATTTATGCTCAAATTCTCTAATATCAACCAATCATCCTCCTTAGTGTTGGTCATAAATGTGCCGACAATGGTTGAGTTGATATCCCGGACATCTTCGGCGGACAATCCATCATAAAAGGATGAAATCAACTCCCATTGAGGGATGTCATGATGGAGACATGTTCGTAAAAGTTCCTTGGATCTTATCCAAGCCTCATGAAATGGTTCATCTTGGTGTTGTTGGAAAGTACGGATGGCAATTCTAGCTTCACTTGTTTTGTGTAGTGTGTAGTAATCTTCTAGAAATGCCTGTTGTAACTGCTCCCAAAGTGAAGATGCTAGCATGGGGCAAAGAATGAAACTATTTATTAGGTTAACCTTTCGGTGTGAATTAAAACAGTACTAGCATAACTTCTTCGGGTGTAAACCCTTATGCCCTAATGGTCTCGTAGATAGCACTAAAGTCATTCAAGTGAAGATATGGTTCTTCTTTGGGCTGTCACACCCCAACCTTGACGGCGGAAACGTCGAGATGTGAGGGTTAAGATTGTTCACAGCCACATAACGTTATATTTAAATGTAAATATTAAAATTATAAGTTTCAAAAGCATTACAAACATAAGTCTCAAACATGAAATAAGTTCCAAACAAGACAAAACATTACATAAACATTTTATTTAATTAACTAGGTCCAAGTCCTATTTTTATTGCAAGCTTCAAAAGACCACTTTAAACTTGGGGGTTACCTGAAACATGATAAAAATAAAAGGTCAACTAAAAAATAGTTGGTGAGTTTTTAAGGTTTTCATACATAATATGATAAAGTTACAAGTAGCAATTCATGTCATAGGTCATAAGTTAGTAAGGTTATAGAACACATATCGTTACAACCAAACCTCGACTTGATTACAAGTATATAAGATTGGCTAAGTGTATTTGGTTCCCATGATAAACAAGCATACGTCATCAGGAGCCGGCAATACCTCGGCTTTAGCACCAAATAGGCTTGTCAGGCCCAAAGATCTAAGACGTCGCCAGGCTAGCAATAGTTAATGATTGCAAACAAAATATGTATCTCATATAACACTTACAACACACAAATAACCATGACAAAATGTAAAGATGAATTGCAAGTGCTTTACAAGTTTAAACGTTTACAAGTTAATGTTGAATAAGTATCATGTTTCACCCCAAAATAGTGTGAAAAATATAAAAAGGGGCAAGGAAACTCACTTGATCAATAAGTATATAATAGATGATTAATAACAAATAAGGTAAGCAACATTCCAACGTAAATCTTCACAAGACACCTAAATATATATATTCACAAGGTTAACGCTTAATAATAAGCTTAACAAATTAACGTCAACTAAAGTTCAATTTGATGTTTGGGCCTTTGTCAATTATATTTAACAAATGAATATCAATTATATTTTCTTGGGAACAATATATTTATATTTTATATAACGATAAGAATAACATTTATAATAATTTTATAATATTTATAAAGTTTAAATAAAGTTTTGTAATGAAATAAACACGATTTAAATAATAATTTAAAGGCAATATGGGGAATAATAGTTCCTATAAATTAAACTAGTATTTAAAGTCTATATTTTATAAAAAATATACTAACTATGTCATTAGCTTTAGGATAAAAATAAAAATATAAGAATATCTTTATAAATAAATTACAGAAAAATAATTAAATGATTTTAAAATAAATACAGTTTATAAAATAATTTTTTTTATAATTTTTAGCAATTTATATATATTTTTAAAAATCTGCAAAAGATCCTTAAAAAAATAATGGAGGTCTCCGGGTTCGAACCCGAGACCTCTAGTATGAGATGCGGGTATAGAACCAGTAAACCAAGGGCCGGGGCCGCGTCAGATCTCAGCCCATAAATGTTAAAGAGCAAAGATTACAAACATCCCCAAATCCGATAAACCCTAGGTTTTTCTTGGATCAAATTGAGCATGGATTTGGGGTTGTTAATAAAATCAACCATAGGGCTTTTGCTCCCTAGATTAAACCGAGCATTTTGGTGTATGGAACTTACTTGTTCGAGTTCCAATGGTCGGCCTTAGTTTGTAGAACAAGTCGCGGTTATGTTGTGAAAGGGTTCGATTGCAAACGACGATAATAATCAAATTCCCTTTACAGAAAGCTTATACTGAGGAACAAGATTAGAAGTCCTCTATCAATTTCGATTCTTGAACTCCAGAGAGTGATGTTCGATTCGTGTGCAGGTCGCGTTGAAGATGATGCTTAAATTTGTTGTTTGAGTTTGATTCAGGTGAAATTGAAGTGTGTAATCGATTAGATATAGATAAATGATTGTTTGTGTTAAGTTAATTCGATTATTGTTGTGTTTTAATGACAAAACGGCCATGAGTTAAAAGAGTTTCGGTTATACGAATGAATAGACCAGGTAACCAATGTATAAACTCAATTATTAGGTGCATTCAAGTTCGAATTACGTATACGAAACGATTCGGATCAATTTTTGGTTACGAAACGAACGGTTTTTGGTGTTTTAGACTCGCCGGACTTCGGCCGGAGTGTGGCCGGAGTCCCGGCCGGAATTACGGGAGTGGGCGGGGGTTTGGGTTGAAACTTTGAAACTTTACACATTGGCCCCTTTTAGTTTAATAGTTATCATTTTATGTTTAAAAGTTCTATTTTAAGTTTCCAAATTGACAAATAAAACCCCCAAACTTAATTTAAGTTTATGTTTTATACATGGTTAAGTTTAATAACCCTTATAAATTATAAGTAACCTTATTATAAGTAATCTTATTATTACTAATACTATTATTCATTATTATTACTTATTATTATTGTTACTTAACATTATTATTATTTAATATTTATATTTTTAACTTTTATACATAAAAACTCAATGACAATAATGAATAAGCACAAACAACACATGAGTTTCAAAATTGACAATAATAACCCTTGTAAGAGTAAACGAAGTTAACTTTTAGTTAACAAAAATACGATATGTTACATGGGCAATCCATGAAATTCCGGTAGAATGGCCAAGCTGTTCGACCTAATCTCAATGAATCTTCCCCAAACTTGTGGTCGCACAATAGGAGAAGATGCACCTATGATTGTGGTTCTGAAATGGCTATAACCTTGACCTTGGTTTGGATTGTGGTTCTGATGCTGATTGAACCGTTGTCTCTGATGGATGACATGCCTGTTTCTTAGTTGACCTTGCTGCTCATCTTTAAACTCTTCATTATATTCTTCTTCATCAAAACCATTCTCCTCTTCATTCCACGTATGGATGGTAACATGCTCATATGGGTTTTCTTCTTCCTCAAACCGGTTTGGAGCTTGTGGCCTAGGGTTTTATCTTTGTCTTTGAGGATATGGGTTCTGCCTTTGTGAAGGATGGCTTTGAACATGTGTGCATGGGTTGTTTCGTGGTTGTGGTTGAATATTCGGGTGGGCTAACAGGTCATTAGGTAATGGTTGATTCTGTGGTGGAACAGGTGGTTGTTGTTGTTGATTTGGTGGTGGTTGATTTGGATTTTCCAGTAGTTCACCTTTGATTGAATTTGATTGCACTTTTATCATGAATTTGCTCATTTTAATTCGCCGAGCAGTCTTTTTACTTCTGGATCAAATATCAATGGGAACTTGTTCCTTGCGTATCTGGTATGCATGCATGCAGCTATCACTTACACACAAACACACCAAGCGTAAAGAAGAACAATAAACTAAATAAAAGTTGAAAACAAAAATCAAACAAATCAATTTATGCACTGATTCCCCAGCAACGTCGCTATTTCGATGCAGTTTTTCAGGGCAATCAAAAACAATTTAATTTTATGATCTTAGCTCACCTAAGCAAATAGGAAAGTAAGGTTGTATCCACAAGACATATGTGGAAAGTGAAAAGCTTGATTTAAGGTTTAAATTTAATTAAGAACAAATTGACAAGGGAATTGACTTTAAAGTGAAACAAATGTGAAATTGGATTAAGTGTAAACAATAATTGGAAAGGTAATCCTCTCCGAGTTCAGGTTTGCAACTAATGACTTGTCCTAGATGTTTGCGAATGGTCACATAGAAATAACCATCATTGAACTTGTTTTAATTAGACCTAATAAGATTGAACGAGACCATTGTAAATGAACTCCTCAGATCATACCAACTCACGTTAACCAACCCAATCCTAACCCTCGTGAAGCTTCCCGATTTAAAGAAATCTAAACACTCACGAAAATCGGAACATAGGTTCAATCAACATAAATATTTTAGAAGTTCTAATTAAAAAATAACATCACTTGGCTTAAGATGCCTAGTTCAACAATAATCCAATTGAAAATACAAGAACAAGTCAAACGTACACAAACCTATCACCGGAGAAGATCACGGATGGTTTAGCCGGATATGGCAATGAAAATCAACACGAAAACGAAAGAAAATATTGTTCTAAACATTTAGAAATCAAATCGAATGATAAAAATGAGATCTTGAGCCTTGAAATTACCTGTGGAAGTCTTCGGGATTGCTTGGAATCGTTCTTGGGACTTGGAGACGGCTAGGAATCAATTCGTAGGTCAAAACCTAGATTTCCCATCTTTTTATAAAATTTCAGCGTGCCTTGCACCGTAGGTCATGTGACCACCGTAGGTTACGTTAAGACTTTATGTTTTTTTAGGATTTGTTGTACTGTAGGTCGTCTCCCCATCGTAATTTACGGTGGGGCTTTCTGCCACTTTCTCCCCAAAGGCCTCTGTAGGTTATGGCAGCCTGAGGTCCTATGGTGGCCAGGAGTTTTCTTTTTCATTTTTCTTGTGTTTCTTTCTTGTCATTTTCTCGGTTTCGCACTGCTTCCTCCTATAACTTCTCAACTGACTTTATTTACGTCATATAGCTCCCAATACCTGCAAAACATAAATGCACCCGCAATAACCTCGTTCTAACATGTAAGCTGATTAAAACCTTATAATTAAATACGTTAGATTTCATTCAAAAAACCAAACATCACTAAGGATCCGGGAAAGAAACAAGTTCTGATTTTAGTTCCAAATTGTAATTCGGGTGAGAATTATGTATCACTAATTTCTGAATCATTTTATGTGCAGGATAATGATGTTGCTTGGTGGGTTGATTCAGGAGCGACTAGTCATGTGTTTGAAGATCTTTGTTGGTTCAAGTACTTTCCACCAATTGAAGATTGAACATTACGAAAGATGGGCAACGTTGCAAGTAAACCAATCAAGGTATTATGATGTGATGCTTGTGTTTACTTCTGGAAAATGTTTATTATTAAATAAACTGTTGTATGTACCTGAGATTTGAAAGAATCTTTTGTCTGGTATTGTCTTAAATAAATGTGGTTACAAACAATTGTTGGAGAGTGACAGGTCTCATCAAGACATGGTACTTTTGTTGGATTTGGTTATATATGTAATTGTATGTTTATGTTGAGTTTAGATATTTCTTTTGGTAAAAAATATGTTTGTATGGCTTCAACTAGTTCTAGTAATAATACGAACAAATTAGAATTATGGCATGCTCGACTAGAACATGTTCATTCAAAAAGGTTAAGGATATGTCTAAAATGACTTTAATCCCTACTATTGACATGAAAAATTAAAAATGAAAGATATGTATGTTGACTAATTTAAAGATGCTAATAGGGAAAGTAAAGTTTTAGATCTCATATATAGTGATTTATGTGACTTGCATGCTACCCATCGTTAGGTAATAAAACGTATGTTATTACATTTATTGATACCTTTATATATTGTTATGTTTATTTATTACATGCTAAGGATGAAGTTCTTGATAAATTAATAGTTTATAAACAAGAGTTAGAGCTTCATCAAAACAGGTTGATTAAAACTATTCGTACTCATAGAGGAGTTGAGTATTATGA
This sequence comes from Flaveria ramosissima, assembly GCA_025215565.1. NCBI lineage: Eukaryota > Viridiplantae > Streptophyta > Magnoliopsida > Asterales > Asteraceae > Flaveria > Flaveria ramosissima. The sequence goes on along the minus strand of CM046031.1, from coordinate 18,005,447 downwards.
TCCGGAGTATTTCCAATCAACTGATATAATACATAACACTACAGCTCCTTATACACCACAACAAAATGGTGTAGCTAAAAGAAAGTATAAGATATGGTTAATTATATGTTATCCTATTCGGGTGAGTAAAGGATTTTGGGGTGACGTGATGTTAACAACTTGTTATCTATTGAATAGAATTCCTAATAAAAGAAATAAGACTACCCCATATGAACTTTGGTACAAAAAGCCACAAAACTTGAATCATCTTAGAGTTTGGGGATGTAGAGTTTTTGTGAGGCTAACCGAACCTAAAAAGAAAACTTGGGTGAAAGCGGTATTGACTGCATTTTTATTGGATATGCTAAGCATTCCAAGGCTTATAGGTTCTATGTCTTAAAATCTAATGATTATGTCTGTAAACTCAGTTATAGAGTCAAGAGATGTAATATTTGATGCATAAAGATTTACTTCTATACCTAGATGATGTGAGTTTGTTGGAATGGTATTTTATGTGTTTATATGTTACATATTAAGTATGATTACTAGTTTTATGCATTTGATTATGTTGAATAGGTATAAAAGTTGGAAGTGATTTTGTAGGTAAAATAATCAAGTTGGAAGCTTATATGGTGAAACAAGGCATTGGATGGGTCAAGAAACAAAGATTCAAAATGCAGCAGAAAAGCTCCCATCATAGCCTACTCTAGTCACGGTAGGCTACGCCAGCTTCAGTTTTAAAACAACAAAAAACACCCAAGCATAGGCTACGCTGCCTGGCGTAGCCTACGCCAGGGCCTCTGTGGAACACCTATAAAGCGGGGTTTTTGTTATGTTTCACTCATCACTTGCCCCCATTTGACCTAGGACGATTTGAGACGAATTTTGGTTGTTAATTGAATAGGTATTGTGTACTAAGACCTGTTAAGTCTTGATTATCATTATCACTTTATATGGTCTGAAGCAAGCACCAAAACAATAGCATCAAAAGTTTAATGATGTTGTGTTGTCCAATGGTTTGTGCTAAACCAAGAAAACAAGTGTGTGTGTGTATATTGAAAGTTTGACACCTCTGGGAGGGAGTTATAATTTGCTTAAATGTAGATGACATGTTAATATTACCATTAACCGAGTCAAGTTAATAAAACTAAGGAATTCTTGTCATCTAAGTTTGCTATGAAAGACATGAGGGAGGCTACAGTGATCCTTGGTATAAATATCAAGCATGGAACAATGGTATTTCAATTTCTCAATCTCATTATAATGAGAAGATTCTAAAGAAATTTAACTTCAAAGATTGTTCTCACGTAAACACTCCTATAGATACTAATCTTAAGCTTCTACCTATAAAGGTATTGCGGTATCTCAACTTGAATACTGAAAAGCTATTGGAAGTCTTATGTATGCCATGATTAGCACTAGGCCATATAAAGCCTATGTTGTAGGAAAGCTGAGTAGATTTACTAGTAATTCTAGTTCACACCACTGGCAAGCTATCAATCGAGTATTTAAGTACTTGAAAAGAACCATGAATTATAGTTTAGCTTATTCTAGATTTCTTTATGTTATTAGAGGTTATTCAAATGCAAGTTTGATTACCAATATGGAAGATTATTCTTCCATAAGTGGATGAACATTTCTACTTGGGGATGTGCTATTTCTTGGCCATCAAAGAAACAAACTAGCATCACTAACTCAACAATGGAATCTAAGTTTGTGGCATTAGCAGCAGTAGGTAAAGAAGCTAAGTAGCTAAGAAATTTGATTTATGAAATTCCATTGTGGCCAAAACTGATATCACCTATATCTATCGATTGTGATAGTGAAGAAAATTTTGCTAAGACTTTTAGTCAAGTGTATAATGGCAAGTCTAGACACTTAGGTGATAGACATAGCATGATTCGTGAGCTCATAATGCATGGTGTGATATCAGTGAAGTTTGTAAGAACTCAACATAATTTATCCGATCATCTAACCAAAGGATTAAATAAAGATCTTGTGCACAAGTCAACTGTGTGGATGGGATTGAAGTCCACCTAAAATCTCTTATGCTAAGATACACACTTCCTATCAAGTATCACACTAAATACTGAATTCAATTTGGAAAGCTTAAAATCTAGAGATTGGAACACATTAGTAGCATCATCCCAAGATAGTCCAGACCTGCTAGTAAAAAGATGTTGAAGTCTATCTTCTTAATAGTTCTTTTGAAAAAATGCATATGCAAGTGCAAGATGAAAAGAGCTACATATATGAGCAAGAAGTTTAGTTGCTTTAAGAAGCTTGGACTTGTCTTTGATATGCTTATAGAGGATAAGGACACAAAGCTTGTAAAATATAGTGTCAAGTAAGAATATATAAGTATGTAAACTTTTATGTATATTATCTTCATGATTCACTATGAATAGTAAGGGTTCAATTCATAGTGACACCTTGATATTCAAATATTTAAAATATGCAATATACTAAGATGAAATTCAATCGTCACGATATTTTATTTATGCATAAGTTTTTTATTTGTGTGAGTTTGTTTTAGTTAATCAAGGATTACACTAAAATAGGGGAGGAATGTTAGATATTTTAGTGTAATTGGATTGACTAACCATAATATCCATCAAACAAGTCTGGAGGCGTGGAGTGCACACTTGTTTGAGTATATTATGAGCTTTGAAATTTAAAACCTTCTTAAGGGCGAAGCCTCTAAACAATGGGGTTCCATAGGGGCAACGCCCCCTTGGCGGGGGTTTGTGGGCAGCGCCCCCGGGAGCGGGGTTCTAGGGGCGGCAGTCCCTGGTTGGGGTCGAGCTGTAAATGTGAAATTAAAGGGTAGAAAAATGTAAATTTTGGATATGAAAACTGCCTGCCTCTGGGAGTTTACATCCCTTCCCTGTAAATGTTAATTTTGGAACAATTTTTGGTCACTCTTCATTTTCATTTTTCACGAATTCTCACACACATATCATATTTTTTTGTAATTGAGTTTTATCCGATTGAAAATTTGGTGTGAACCCAAATAGTTTCAATCTGATAGCATTTCGCGACTCTCAATTTATCACGGTAATTCACAACATATGATTCTCATTAGTATATATGATTACTCATTCTTTTATAGTTGGTAATTTTCCTTGCAAGTTATCAAGTTGTATTTTGCTCTTAAAAATTATTGTTTTTGTTAGAGCATTCACATCATGTTTGCAATACTTATCCTTATAATTAAATTAAAAATCACTAATTTTTTTATCTTCTTCATAATTAAATAATATTTAGTTCTTTTATCAATACTTTTTCTATCTCCTGCACTCATAACCACTTTCAGATTTATTAAAAAATTTATATGGGCTAACAATGATTCCCCAAATATACAAGTATAATCTTTAATTTTTCTCTATCCTTCACTCATAACCATTTACAACCATTCCTATAATATAAGAAACATACTCACATAAATATAGTAAACCTATTAAGAATTATCTTATGATTGCAAAAATAAAAAAAGTATTTATGTCACTATAACATTAAAATACACGGTTGTCGGACGAGTATAAAACTAGTTGATTATAGACTTGTAGTTAACAAAATGATTAAAACAATAGAAGATGTGAAAATACATTCGAAAATGTTTCAAAGCAAAATTTATAGAATGTAAGATTATATGGGTGCAAATTTTTACGATGGCGAGCTTATAAATAAAGATGTTTTTATTAATAGTGATAAAAACTTATTATTTTATCAAATATAGCGGATTCATGATATCAATAATCTAAGTTCTAATCAAGGGTGTTATTTGAAACTAAATGAACGTTCTTCAATAAAATGGAGGTAAGACAATAGTAAAATGTGAAGGGTTTTGGTCCAATGACAAAGACATTAGAGTTATTAATGGTGACACTCCCTAGAATCAAGGATTTTAGTTTGATGTAAATTTAAGTGTATATTTAGAGTGCATGTAAAAAAAAGAAAAAAAAGACAAATAGTGACTATATCTACGGTAATACGACATTTTTGACCTAACAAAATGATATTTGTACCAAACTCCGTCAAGATCCTTACTTCAAATGGTTCAGTGAGGTACCAAAGATCTTAAAAATAAATGTAAGTTTTAGGTTCAAATCCTACCAGTGACAAAAACAAAGTGAGATTCCAGATGAGCCAGAGGTATTCCTCACCTAATATGAGTTTCCTCTAAATGATGGTTTCAGGTTTCTTAATTAAGTAATTGAGATAATCCGTGCATCGATGTCTTGTTAGTAATCCAATTAGCCGTTCCAAAAAAATTCGAACATCACCAGAGATCATATATCTACAAACCTAAGAATTATGTGCTTTATTGTTGGAAACATGAGAATATAGAGGTAACCAATTGTTATCCATATCCATTGGATCTGGTCCTCCTTCATATGAAGGTTATTAGCTTTGAATGAATTCCATTGATCATGAATGAATACAATATGTAGATACAGGATGATACAAACTAATCTAAATAATAGGAGAATAATAGTATATTACAACAAATAAATAAAACTAATAGGAACTATAAAATAGGGATTTCATTATTATCAACATTATTGGTATCTTTAATATTCCCATGCAGTATGGATGGTCGATTAGTAAAGCCAATAATAGAGATTAAGAGATGAAATCTGGGCCGAAGCAGTGGATCTATAAGAACATCAGCAAGTTGGTCGTCGCCAGTTATATGAGTTACGCGTAATGACCCGTTTTGGACCTTTTCACGGACAAAGTGGAAATCCAGTGCTAGATGGTTCATTCTAGTGTAAAAATTGGATTTGCAAAGTAGTGAGTAGCACTCAAGTTGTCATAATAAATGGTGGGTATGCAATCGGATTTGAAGCTTAATTCCATAAGCAAGGAAGTGAGCCACTAGACTTCAGTGGTGGCGGATGCAACGGCTCTAAATTCAGCTTCTGTCGAGGATCTAAGGGGACGTATGTTGATGTTTAGAGCTCCATGAGATATGATTACAAACGAGATAAACTATGTAGCCCGTGGTACTACACCACGTGTCTTTGTCACCCACCCAATCAGCACCGGTAAAGGCATGGAGTTGTAAGGGAGATTGACAAAGAAGTAGCAAACCATGATGAAGTGTCCCATGTAGATAACGTAACATGCGTTTTAAGGCTGTCCAGTGAGTTGTAAAGGGGGCATGCATGAACTGTGATAACTTATTCATTGTAAAGGCAATATCGAGTCTAATCGACAAGTACTATAAAGCACCGATCATGGCCCTACATTCAGTGGAAGAAGATAATGGTGTTTTTTTATATGAAGTGAGAACTTCTGAACTCGTGATTGGCGTTGATACCGGCTTACAATCTATCATGTTAGTTCGATTCAGAATATCCAAGATATATTTGGATTGAACAGGAGGATACCATTAAAATGAAGAAGAACCTCGACTCCAAGAAACTAAGAAAGGAACCAAGATATTTAAGAGAGAATTTGATGGCAAGAGAAGTGATAAAATTTTGAATGGTAGATGTGGAAGGATAGGTGACGGTAATGTCATTGATATAGACAAGAAGAAAGATAGGGGTGGAACTATTAGTGTGTATGAAAAAAGAGGAGTCAGAGATAGTGGGTTTGAAGCCTTGAAAGAGAAGATAGGTTTTGAGTTTGGTGTACTAAGAACGAGAAGCTTTTCTTAGTCCATAAATGGCTTTAACGAGTTTACAAACATTGGTCGGATAGGAATGAATCAGTAAAACCTAGGGGCTAGGCCATATACACGTCTTCCAAATGAATCAGTAAGAAGGTGTTGTTGATATCCTATTGATGTAAGGACCAGTTCTGAGATATAGCGAGAGAGAGAATGAGGCGTATAGTAGCAGTTTTAACGACCGAATTGAAGGTGTCAATACGGTAGATGCCTAGTCATTAGGTGAAGCGTTTGGCTACAAGTCGAGCCTTTAAGCGTTCCATCGTACCATTATGGTTTAATGCGATACACCTATTTTCATCCCATAACATTTTGAGCGGAATTTGGAGGAACAAGGGACCATGTTTGATTGTATTGTAATGCTTCAAATTAATCACTCATAGCCTTTTGCCATAAAGGGTGTTTGAGTGTTTGTCGGTTGGAGGTAGGCTTAATAAGAGGGGCTGCAGAAGCATGATACACAATAAAGTCATTATCACGAGGCCGTGCCCCATTTAGCACGGGGCCGTGCCCGACACAACCTGCATGTACGAGCCGACCAACTTTCGTAAGCATTGTACTAGCACGGGGCCGTGCCTTTTAGGCACGGGGCCATGCTTAAACACTCCGGATTGCCTATAAATAGAAGCCTAAGCTCACTATTTTTGGGAAGCTTTGGTGGGAGAGTTACTCTGCTCAATTCTCTCGGGAATCAAGACTTCAAGATCATTCGGAGGCTCGGGAGGTGCATACAACACTTGGAAGAAGCTTGGGATCACCTAAACGTCATCCATTGTGGATTATCGGTTTGATTGTTCCATTTCATCGATGATCACTTATCTATCTTCTTTGTTATCTGTTATTATGTTAAAGCTCATTATGAGCTAAACTCTATTTATCATCCTCATCGGATGAAACTTATGTAATTCGTGATGAACTAATGATGTGATAAATATTATGTTAATGTTATGGTGGTCTTGGGAAAACTATTGATGGGTAGCATATACATTTGAACGGGAAGTTATAAATTTATGGTTTGTGATTGTGATTGTCATACAAGGTTGAAAACCGTATGATTAACTTTCATTCGCGAAACCGGTCTTCATAATAAATCCATGGCTAATGAACTAGAAATGGTTATTAGAAATCATATCACTTTAACTTCCTGATCATTTGCGGGTTCCCTTTTATTAGTTCGGAAACTTCAGTAATTGTTACGGTTTTCTAAAATTAATGGTATGTTACGAAGGAACCTGATCAACTCTCTTTTTAACATTAAATTATGTTTTCAGAAATCATATGTCAAATAGGACACAAAAGATTCACCTACAGTACTAGGGCTTTGATCTGAGCAGTAAACTCAGCCTGACATGATCAAGTCACTACGGCAGCAGGATAGACGAGAAATCGCGCCGGCTCATCTTTATAAACATTAACATAACTACATTAATCAATATCTTTAAATCACATCACCAATTCATCACAATTACATAAGTGGAGTCTAATTAGGATGATAACTTTTATTTCCTGATTTTAAATCCAAACGCTTTAAACCTTAGTTTACTTTCTTTCTATTATTGTTTATTTTTAAACCCTAAAAATCTTTCCAAATGCAAGTTATCGCTTTCTTTAACAAAAACCAAATCTGATAGTCAAACATTAAGTTTGTTGAGTAGGCTAGGTGTGTCCACGGATTGATACTCGGTTCTTACCAACACTATATTACCACACGACAGGTACACTGCCTTTTGTGTGTGTGGATTAGTATTAGTAACAACCAATTAAAACTGAATCTGTGCAATAAATCTTTATCAAAATATATATACTATCTGCACACTCCACCACTGGCTTACAATCTTTCATATCAAATCTTTCTAAAATGTCATTGACATATTTAGATTGATTGATGAAAAACCCTTCCTTCATTTGCTTCACTTGAATTCCATGGAAAAAGTCCATTTTTCTTATGGAACTCATCTCAAACTTCTTCTTCATAAAGCTCTCAAAGTCTTTACATATTTGATCATTTGAGGAACCAAATATGATGTCACCAACATAGACTTTAACGAGCAAGATGTCCTTTCCAGACTTCCTTATGAAAAAAGTCCTGTCAATGGTATCTCTTGTGTAACCATTCTTCAGGAGAAACTGAGACAATATGTCATACCACAGCCTAGGTGCTTAGTGCAGCCCATATAGAGCTTTATCCAATTTGCACACATAGTTGGGGTGTTGTGGATCTTCAAATCCTGGAGGTTGGCACACATAAACTTCCACATCTATATCCCCATATAGAAAGGCACACTTGACATCAAGCTGGTAGACAGTAAAATTCTTGGATGCAGCATAAGCAAGGAAGATCCTAACTGCCTCAAGTCTTGCAACAGGTGCAAAGACATTAGTATAATCGATTCCCTCCTCTTGAGTGTATCCTTGAACTACCAGTCTTGCCTTATCTCGATGATCAAGCCTCTATCATCTCTTTTGTTTCTTAAAACCCATTTGGTGCCTATTGGTACTTGACCAGATGGTAGTGGACATAGGTTCCAAACCTTTTGTCTCTTGAATTGAAGCAGCTCCTCTTGCATTGATTCAACCCAGTTACTATCTTTCAAGGCTTCTTCTACCTTTTTGTGTTCCATCTGGGATAAAAAGCATGAGTACTAGCAGACATTCCCATTGTGAGTTTGTCCCCTTGTTCTCGCACCCTTAGAGACTTCCCCTATGATGTTCTCAGCTGGATGAGTGTTGTGAATCCTAAGTGTAGGAATTACCTCTAATTGCAAAGATAGATCCAGATTGGACATATTTTGCTCAAGAGCTTTAACACTGGTACCAGCTGATGTTTCAAACTCATTCAATGAGGACTGATTGAATGAATAAGAAGCATCATCATCATTGGTTGGTTGTGAAGTAGCATTAACAGTTGCATGTTCCTTCAAGATGCTACTTCCATCAGCTTGGTGTGTGTAGTATCACCTGATGAGGTTTGAGGGTCAACAGGTGGATCATTGGTTGAAGCTCCACTATACCTTGAGATAGTCATGCTATCAGATCTGCCAATTGTAGGAGCTTGATTTGCTGCAGCTCTTAGAGAACATGGAATAGGTTTGGGTAGCTCAAACAGTTGGTCTTCATCTGAGTCACTTTGAGTACCTGTTCCAGCTAAAACATTCTCATAAGAGGGTTTAGAATAGTTTGGAAACAATTCAAAGTCAAAGATATGATCAGGGCCATTCCCTCTAACACAAGGAGTGTGCTCATTGACTACAATGTTGAAAGATTCCTCAAATTGTTGATTATTGATGTTATAAGCTCTATAAGCTTTAGAGTTAGATGAATATCCAACAAAGATAGCATCATCCGACTTTTCAACAAATTTTGCCAAATTGTCCTTTGTGTTAAGTATGGTACACCTGCTACCAAAGGACCTTAGAAAGCCAATGAACAGTGGCCTTTTGTTCCATAGCTCATAAGGGGTTTTTCCATGTGGCTTCACTACAAGAACCCTGTTCTGCACATAGCATGCAGTGCTGACTGCCTCTGCCTAGAATGTTAGAGGCAGCTTTAAATCAGCTAACATGATCCGAGCAGCCTCAATAAGTGTCCTGTTGCTCCTCTCAGCAACACCATTTTGTTGAGGAGTTCTAGGAGCACTATATTGTCTGGCAATCCCTTTTGAGTTAAAGAATAAGTCAAGAACTTGATTCTTAAACTCAGTTCCTTGATCACTTCTAATTATTTTAGCCTTGTGATCAATTTGATTTTCTATTTTAAGAATAAAAGATTTTAAAGTTTCAGCAGTTTCATCTTTAGTTCTTAAAAAGAATACCCATGTATATCTTGTAAAATCATCAACAATCACAAGGCAATATGATTTCCTTCCAATGCTTATTATACTTGTGTGACCAAATAAATCCATGGCAATAAGTGTAATGGAGTGGTGATAGAGTTAACAACATTGGATTTATGAGATGCCATGTGTTGCTTCCCTTTCAGGCATGCAACACAGTTATCTTTACAGAAAAATTCCTTTTTAGGCAAACCATGTACCAAGTTATTTTTAGCCAATTTATTCATTGTTTTAAAATTCACATGACACATTCGTTTATGCCATAGTGTTGACTCATCACCATCAGCTTTCCAAAGAAAACATGATACTTCACCCAGTGGGGAAGCATTGTTCATATCAAGCTTGTACATATCCCCTTTCCTGGGAGATCTAAGAAGCACCAATTCCTGAGGAATTGTCATCCCGGGTTTGAGTTTAATGCACTCATGTTCTGTGAAGAGCATTTGATGCTTTTGATCATAAAACTGAGAAACACTTAATAGGTTGTTTTCAAACTGTTTGACAAAGTGTAATTTGTCAACTTTTAAGTTTCCATTGGACATACTTCCTCTGCCAGAAATATATCTTCCGGCCTCACCTTCAAATTGGACAGGACCTCCATCAAAATGTTGGAATTATTGAAGGAGAGATATGTTCCCTGTCATGTGCCTAGAGCATCCACTATCCACAATCCATACATTGTCTTTCTTGTCATATGGATGTCCCTGCACATAAGATGAGATGATTAGTTTTGATTGGAAACCCAAGCCTTGCTGGTCTTGGGTTCTTCCAGTGATAGTGACATAATTAAACCAAATTTTTTACATGTGGGTTCAATGGATGTCTTTGAAAAAGAGGTTTGGGCTGCATCATCTTCCTTGATCTTCCATTCCATCCCTTGGTTGATCATAGAAGATGAGCTTGTTGAAGCTTGTGCAGCTTGGTATTCTTCCGAAGCATCACTCTTTTCAGAAGAAACCTTCACCACCTTTTCTTTCGAAGTAGTCTTCTTCTGGGATGGTTTCAAGGGGACTCTTTTGTTCTTTTGAGTCTTGACAACTTTAACTTCCGAAGCCATTTTCCCATCGGAAGAAGGACTTTCTTACGAAAGCAACCCTGCTTCGTAAACAAGCTTTCCCTTTTACTCCGTTCATTTCAAATACTGATCGTGATGGGGAGAGTTTGATCCGGACAAAAAAGCCTTCAAAAGATCTTGTTTTTCTTTTCTTTATCAGCAATCTTTCCTTTTAACTTCTGATCCTTTGGTGGAAAAGGAGTGCTGGCAGCAAGGAAGTTCACCTGCTAACACCGAGGAATTCTCAACTTCACCTCATCAATCACCCATTCATCAACAACCTCAACCATCCCTACCACATTCACCAGCAAGCCAAAACACTCAACCAATCTCTCCAATTCACCCTCCATCGCCAAATCAACTCCAAATACAACTTTTCAACAACCTCCAACCCCTGAAAATCAATCTACTAAGAGCTTCTACACCGGGGAGACAGAGTTAGCCTCTCAAGCAAGTACAGTTCAACTATCATTTACCAAGACTGAATCCCCTGTCCATTCAAAGAATACTGAACTAGTCTCTCCAATCACTGACCATCAGCAACAACAACAACCACATCAAGAACTGGCAGATCAAGTCATTAAGTCTACTTCAAGCTCAGCAAGTGTAGCCCCTAAAGAAATAATAATGATGTGATGACTACTCAACATCAAGAAGAAGAAGAAGAGGCAAACTATGTTGATGTGATTGCCTACAATGAAGATGATCTAAGTGATAATGATATCCCAGTCAATAAAAGTTATCTGGTTGCTGAATACAATAAGCTTGTTGTAAAGTCTAACAATAGAAAGCAAAGAATTCAAGAGTTTAAGGAAATGATGAAAGTAAAAGATGATCAGTTTATGAAGCAAGAATCAAGCCTGAAAAGATTGAGGGAGAACATACAAGAAAACAATAAAGTGATTGATGCATTGCATGAGCTGGTTAAAGAACTTCAAGATTCAGCAAAGAATGAGAAAACTGAAAAGGAGAAGTTGGAATTGGAAATTGAACATGCAAACAACTCTCTCACTACTCAGTCTGCTGTGTTAAAAGGCAAAGAAGAAGAGATTGAAGAGCTGAAGATCTGTGCCCTTGAATCAAATGCTGTTCCATCAACAAAAACACCAAAAGAATTTTCTGAGACCTCTAAGCAACTTATTCTATACTCAAGAAAGAGGAAGTACTTAGGTGCTAGTGTGAAAAAGGTGATAAATGTTGAAGATTCACCTAAAAGATCAAGGCATACATCTCCAGATCATACTCCTTCAGTGGATGTGTCATTATTAAAGCAAGTAACTCATGATGAAGATGAAGCTGAGAGTGATGCTGAATGGAAAGAGCTGATTGAAGATGAAACTAACAAAGATCAAGAAGAATCAAAGGCTGATGATCTTCTGACAACAAAAGATATAATGGAAGAGAGGCCTGAATCAACTATGTTTATGACCCTGATCAATCATGGGTTCCATATGACATGGTTGAAAGGATGAACTTGACTGAGATGAAAGATATGTTGGAAGAGTTTGAGTTTGCTAGATTCATAATTCCAAATTGTGATTATGAAGCATTCACCACTTTCCAAGCCATTTAGAAAATCAAGAAAGATCTAGGTCACTGAGATACAACAAAACTAAACAAGTACAATATGGTATGTTGGCTACAGGGTCACAACTATAAGGCTCATGAGCTTAAAGGAAGAAGTGTTGCTGAGCTGAGAAGAATGATGGAACATGTAATGTCTGTTGAACTTGATACTAGAGTCAGATTCAGAACTGAAGCTCCAAAGCCTGATGCTGATCATTACAACAAATTCCCTGCTGAACCAGTCATAGTTGAAAGTACAGCTCAACACAAAGAAAAAGGCAAACTTATCAGAGAACCAAGAGCAGTCATACCTGGGAAAGTGTGGCCATTGGGTACAACAGTCAGAGAAATCACAGAGAAAAAGTCTACTTTGATAGAATTATTTGACCACATCACAAGCCCAAACTCTATGGAAGATAACAGAATCATGGCATGGAAGTATGATCAAGAATGGGACTGCGCTATCATCAAAAGAACATCTGGAAGGGTTGAATACTTCCATGATATAGCTTCAGTACTGTGCCTACCTGAATGTGATCTCAAAGATTTGCAAAGCTTGATTATCTCTAACTATCAAGTTCACCCAAGAGGAAGAGACTTCTCTATGTTAGTGGGAAAGCTAAAAACAAAATTCAGAGATGATGTGCTTAAGGAAGCAACAAGAAAGGATGATGAGCATAGAAGAAGGTTACAAAGAATGAAAAGACCAAAATCTAACTCCTCTACAATGGTGGATGATGAGTTCTTGAAGAGGGTTGGATGTCAAAGCAGGAAGTCAGCTAATGTTAAAAGCATAGATGGGAATCAATATACATATCCCATAACAGAATGGGGATATGTTGAGAAGACCAATGAATTAGTGCTGCTAAGAAATGCAGAAGGAAAGAAAGCTGAAAGAATTAGAATTTTTGACCCAGTAGAGATCAAACTGCTCCACCCTAGCTATACATCATACCTTCATGATAAATTCTTCCCAAAGCTAACTGATGAAAGGGCTTAGAATGACTTGTGTATATATGTGCACATGATTCAAGTTGTGGATAAGCTGCATGCCAAAGCATGCAAGAGAAGAAGGTATAATGCTGGGATGCTGAACGAAGCCAACATTGAAGATATATCAGAATTGAGAATCTAAGAAGAAGATGAGCTGGAAAATGTTAACAATCAATGGTTGTGGAAACCCTCACCATAGAAGAAGAGTATTGGGGTTGATTTTTGAGACACTCCAAAGGATATGTAGAATGGAGACCAAGTACAAATACGATGATCAAAAGGATGCAGTATCATATTTCAACAAGAAAATGGTTTTAAAATTAAAGGAGCTTTCAGTTTTGAAGAAATGATTACAAGTATCTAAGCCTAAAGGGGAGTATTGTTAGGTCTAGGATCAGTAGATCTAGTCCATTTTGTATAGGCTTAGTACTTGAATTAATATCTGTAATGAATGGTTGTAACTCATTATTGTGTATGCATTAACTGTATAGGTTAACCCATATATATGTGTGTTGATTTATGTATGTTTGCAGGTACAAACATTATACTTAGTCAATTTCAGAAATTGACTAAGTGTAAGAAACATCTACGGATGAACATTTTGTTCTTCCGTAGATATGTTTCTTACAAGTAAAATACATCCGAAGATCTTCTGCGGATGAACAACCAGCTCTGAGGATGGAAGAACAAGATTGCTTCGGAAGAACAAGATTGCTTCGGAAGAACAATGTACCCTTGAAAGAACAAGACTCCTGCGAAAGAACAAATATCTACGAAAGACAATATTCCTCCGGAGTCCAAACACTTGTATAAAACAAGTGTTACACGTCAACAAGTCAACAAGGCAGTTATGCGAATCCCAAGAAATCCGATGATTCCTTAACAAAAACAATTCAAATCCCAAGGGATCCGGTGTTTCCTTAACAGAAACATCATTGTCTATATAAATGGATCCTAGGTTTCGAATCAAAGACGACTGCGATGGCAATACGACAATTCCACAACAGAAAAACACCACATCAAATCACACAACCAAACCCTAGCAGTCGTCACATCATTAAACACAAAATTCAATATCATTCGTTCATTATTTGTAATCATTAATTTGTTTTAATAAAATACGTTTGAATTTAAACTTTGTTCATTCATTAATTGTGTTTCTTTCACTATGTTCTTGAATTTTTATTGATATTGAAATTTAATACAAACAATTAAACCAAGCCAACGTTGATTCCGCAAACGTTGACTTGATTTTAACCAACGCTCATAATTCCTGATTGCGATCCTTGGATTCACAGACCTTTTCACCAACTCATGTAAGTTGGTGACTTTACAGAGTTTCAGCGGAAAGGTGGTCCAGCTTTATGGTAAAGTACATTAGATAAATACATGTCTCTATAAGCCTTAAAAAGAAATATGTCTTCACTCTTTGGCTTTGGAAGACTTTGTCTTTGAAGCTTCGAAAGACTTCACTTTTGGCTTCAGAAGATGTTGGTCTTGGCTTCGGAAGATTTTACACTTAGAATATTTCTAGTGCATGGTGTAAAACTTTTGAAGCATTTCTACTTTAGTTCTTCAGTGCATGCATGCAGAGAGACTTTGGATGTTTTGGCTGAATCAGACTTATAGGAATCCTTACAAACTCCCCCTAGGTTGATGCTACTAAAACATTTGAAGATCTTCAGCTGTTGACAGTCCTCATAATGATGATGACCATGCCTTTCTTCATTAGATGGTCAGGATCACTTAGACTCTCATAATATCTTCTCATCTCAAAGAGATCATGCAGAGGTAGGTTGAATAAGTCTTGCCATGTGTAGACATTTTCACTACCTTGATCTCTGATCACATGCCATCTCTCTGGATTAGTTGTAAAGGTCTAGGATAAGATGGGTCTCTCAGCTACAAGAGGAGCCACTTGAATTGGAGTTGATTAGGCTGCCTCTTTATGCACTTCCTCAAGTTGATCTGACTCAGCCTGAGGTGTAGAGGTGGATGATTCAGGCTTCTTCTTCTTCTTTGACTTTTGTTTGGAAGCCATCATCTTCTTCCTCTTTGAAGACTTTAATTGAGAAGACTGGTCTGCAGCACCTTGTTGATCAGTCTTGTCTTGCTCAGTTGGGTGTTCCTCCCTTACAGGTTCAGAATGAGAGGGAGTTTGACTCTGCTGTGGATCAGAAGATGAAGCTTGCTGAGGCTCAGCAGGAGGTACAGGTTGTGTTGTCTCAAATTGTTCAACCTTAACCTCCATTTTAGGTTGGGCTTGACTTGGAAGGGAGTGTAAGTAAATTAGCTCTCCACTCTTGATCTTCTGTTTGATTACCTTGATGTGCTCATCCATTGTAGATAGAGACATGGGGCCAAGTCTCCTTCTGGAAAATCCATACAGCTTCAAGAAGCTCATCATCCTTTGTCTGTCAGCAGACTTCTTCATACTCTTTTCGATGATGGCTCTTGACTTTGCAGCATCTTCCCTCATCTTTCTCTTTGTTGCCTTTCGTTCTTTGAGCACTTGAAGTTCAAGCTGTTTGAGATACTCAAACTCAATGTACTCAAAGGACAAGGTAAGAAGTGCAGATGCCTGGTAGAGACCTATGACACTCAGGTAGTTGATCATGTTTTGCCTATCTGTTTCCTTGCCTACCTGAGGTTCTTGTGTAGCTGCCACAGCCTCTTGCGTAGGGCTTTCTTGAACTGGGGAGACACTAGGAACATGCTTGTATAATCTTTTCTATCTATTCTTGTTAGGACCTGGTATTTAAACGAAATACCGAGTGATTAGCGTGTAAACCAGATCAAATAGTGCGGAATCCTATTTGATTGGCGATCCAATCAGTGAGAACGCACGAAGAATCAATAAAGTATTGAATCTAACGTTAAGAATCGATTGGGAATCGATCTACAGCGTTCTATGAACTTGGAGAACGTATTGGGAGGCTTCTGGACGGCTAGGGTACGTCTGGAGTCGAAATAGAATGAATGCTTACGTTTTTCCACGAATTGGGTTGTATTTATAGGTTAGTATTGTTCATTCGTGCGACTAGACCATAAGTATGGTTCAGTCGTGCGATTGAACCATGCGGTTGATTCATCCGCACGACTGAGTGTTCAGTCGTGCGACTGAGCCAATCTTATGTTACAATCATACGACTGATCCAGTCTCTTGGTTCAGTCGTGCGACTGAGTCAATCGTATGAAGTTATTCATGCGTGTGGTCCATTTGCATGGGCCATTCGCATGAGAACTTCATTGTGTTAAGTTTGAATGTATTAATTAATATAACATTATGTGTAACCATTCAAACAACCAAAAACCTAATTAACCAATTCAACATCGACTCATTAATGAAATATTAAACATTATAAATCACAAACAACTAATATCATTTCATTAATCATTCCAAACATTACATCAGAATCAGATAAACAAGATCTATTACATTCATATCCTGATCTAGGGACATACATGTATCAACAAACTCCCCCTTGGACCTAGATCTTTCTAACGTCTTGTTTTCTGCATTACCTCCTCATATTTCTTGTACTTATCCTCTTTTGTGACTCCCGCGTGAATCTCAAACGCGAAGCAGAGTCTTATGACGTTCTGGAACTGGAGGGCTTGTACAATATCCTGCGTATCATAGAACAGTGGCCACTTTTATAGAGTGTAGACATCATTAGTTGACAAGTTGGTAAGCCACATTGGGTCGAATACCCTGATAGTATCCATTTGGCCCTCTTTGTTTAGGACTATGACCGCTTCTCCTGTCCTCCAATCGTAGTACCACCAATTAAAGTGTGGAGTGAAGTCCTGTGGCATTTCCCTGAGTTGGATTCTTGACATTGTGCGCGGAGGACTCCACTTCAACACTATCTTTGGCTTTCCAGTAATGGCATCAACCTCAGACCTTCTGATATACCTTGTAGGCTGTTGGGGTCTGAAGTTAACCCACCTGGTGTGGTACTCCTTCCTTAGGGCAGCCTCAAACCAGCCTGACATCTTTCTCGGGTCAGCATATAACAGCTTCAGTTTGGCCAGCTGGTTGAGCTCAAAACCTGGTAGAGTCTTCAGATCATGTGGGAATCTGAAGTACTCTATACCCTTCTCCCTCTTAACTGCATAAACATTAAGGTCCTCAAAATACGCCCACGCTATGATCCTGCCCGACACCTTATGATGTTTCTTGACTCTGTAGAGTTTGGTGTAGGCATCCTGTTTAGGTGCAGTGCGTTGGGCTCTAACTTCTTCAAAACACGCAGCCCACTCAGCCTTTCGGATATCAACATCATCATTAGAGGCTTGGGTCGTTCCCTCTGTTTTCTCTGACTCTTGCTCCATCTTGTCTAACACCTCAAAAGTATCGCTAACAAGGGATTCACCCAGATTGGGGACCACATTTCCCTCATTGTCAGTATACTGAGGGTAGTGCTCGGTAGTGACATCTTCTATCTCTATTTCATCAACATCGTTGAGCTCTTCGTCACTGGTTGAGTCGCACGTTGGAGCATCCTTTACAATCTCATCAGGGTTGAGCTTGAAGGTCTATGCTAGTTGCTCGTTTGATAGATCGTGAATTATTTCCCCTTCTTTAGGGGTATAACTCACCGACCTCCTTACGATCCCTTGCAGATCAAGAATCATAGTCGACTGAGTCTTGACCTGCTGAAGGGGAGCAACATCGAACTCATCCCGTTGGTAATTTGGATCTTTTTAATTCAACATGCAACACATCAACCATTAGTTAATAATCAAAACAGACATGCATTAAACTTAATATAAACATCAAATACATCAGTTTAAATACATGATTCAAATACAAAAGTAATTAAATACATAAACATCTAATCTTTACTTTTCTCTTGAATCACTGGATCGTCACTTGGTGGAGCAGAGGAGGAAGCTTGTTGGTCTTGTCTATTCTTGGATCTCCTCTCCTGACCTTGAGCAGAGGCCGATGCAGCTGCATCTCCTCCTTCTGCATCATCATCCTCATCCTTCTCCTCTGTCCTCTCATCCTCAATCCCCTCATCATCCTCAGTCTCATCCTCATCATCCTCATCATCATCATCACCATCATCTCCGTCTCCCTCTTTGATCTTCAGGGGCTCCTCTTTAGATCCCTTTAGCTTTAACATGATTGTCTTCTTCGCCTCCTCCAACTCCTCTATCTTCTTTACAGATGTGACACTGTGCTCCTGGAGTTGGGCGATCTCATGGCTCTGAGCAGCCATTTGTTGGGCCTGCTCCTCTATCACTCGAGCCTACTCTGAGATCTGGTGAGACTGTGCAGCAGTAAGGTCAGCAAGCTGGCGGATCTGAGCCGTCTTCTCCTCGTCAGCAGCTAATAACCGCATCACCATCCGGTTAAGCGCAGAAAGCTGTTCCTCTATCCCAATTGGAGGTAGAGGTGATCCATATGTATGTGAGGGATGGGCTGAGGGTCCTGCTTGGTGGTTAGTGGTGGTGGTGGTGGCTGTTGTGAAGATGGGGCTGGGTCTGTGAGATGGTGGAGGTGATGTGGGAGTGAAAGATATGGTGGTGGTTGGCATCTGTATAGTGGTGGGAGGTGTGGAGGTAGTAAAAGTAGCTGTGGTGGCTGTGGTGGTGGATGGTGTGGCTGTGGAGGTGGTAGTGGTGGTGGTAGATGTAGTGGCTGTGGTGGTGACGGAGGTTAGTCTTCTTTTCTTCTTCTTCTGGTTGTGGGGCTGAGCCATCCTTTTCCTCCTCGTTCCCGTCGAGGTGGATGCTCCCCCTAAGACACGGCTAGCTGACTCGGGTGCATAACTGGGATCTGCAGCTGTCTCTCCTGAATCTCTTGGGCGTTCACCAACCGCCCTTAGCCCATACTCTGCGGGAACGACCTTGCTTCCCATAGTCCTCGTTAAGGGCTCCTCGTCAGACTCTTCTTCCTCCTCACCAGGAACAAAGTCCTGATGGAAACCAGCAGACTCAGCTATGTCACCAGCTGGGGCAGACACTGGAGGTATAACATCTGAAGCTGTGCCCCTTGGTGGAGTAGGCATATCATCCCCAGCTTCCCCACTGTCGTCATCATCGGAATCATGCCCTGGGAGCAATAGCCTCTCGTCGTCTAAATCACTATCATCATGATGCCACTTGAGTCTACCTGGCGCCACATATCTCTCATTGGCCAAATGGCCGATCAACGTCTTCACTTGGGGCTTTACCTGCTTGCCCCTATACACTCTCATACGACCCAAAGTCGTGTCATCCATAATCTCAAGTGCCACAGCATCATGGCTCTCCTTGGGAAGTAATGGCAGCTTCTCGTTGAAGATCAGCTGCAGAAACCTAGGGTACATACAAAAACCCTCCTTCCCCTTAGCCTCCAGGTTCTCCACAAATATGAGAAGATCATGCTCGAGAAGCTGAAGGGGTGGTTCAGCACCAGTGCCACGTAGGCATTCTGAATCTGGTCTGATAGGTCATCGAACCCACCCTTCCTTGAAGCAATACACTTCAGGATCACATGCGCCAAGTACTTGTACTGGGGACACAGGTTGCTCTTGTTGAGCACACCTGAGTTTATGTCCCCAGCGTACTTAATCCTGAGGAAGCAGCCTCTAACTGTAAGTGGATGTAGTCTGGTGGGGTGATCAGTATCGTCCCCAAACCAAGAACTCTCTAGATGTCTGCTGCTGTAATCTCAATATCATGACCATGAATGGAGCTCCGTATACTGTAAGGCTCACGAGAACGATCAACTGAGGCATTCTCCCAGAATGCCTGATGTAACGACCTGTAAGGCGTACACGGTGTAGATATGGCCTTATGTATCCGAGAACGTCGAAGGAACGCAATAATCTCTGTAAACTCGGCCCCATTCCGAGTCGTATGGTCCAAATGAGCACATATGTTGTGCTTTGGATTAATGGACCATCTATCAGCCATTTTCCTGAAACACAAGACACAGAACCATTAGTACATAATACATCAAAATTCAGTTCTAAGTGTATAATTTAAATTCAGTCTGATTCATTCGTGTGAATGGATCATGCGACTGAAGTCAGTCGGTTGTCCTTTCATGCGACTGAGCTCATTCGGGTGAATGAGACATGCGACTGAGTTCAATCTGCTGACTGAGTCTGCGATTGGTTCAGTCGGCCGAGTGAGCTCATTCGCATGGTGCATTCGGCCGATTGACCCAATCGC
The DNA here is from genome assembly GCA_025215565.1 of Flaveria ramosissima. NCBI lineage: Eukaryota > Viridiplantae > Streptophyta > Magnoliopsida > Asterales > Asteraceae > Flaveria > Flaveria ramosissima. The sequence goes on along the minus strand of CM046031.1, from coordinate 17,985,170 downwards.
AAGATTCAATCGTGCGATTGGAGTTCAACCGGACGACCAGTCGCTTGTCCTAGTGTTCAGTCGCCTGCTATTCGAATCTTGACCAAAACAAGCAATTTAACATGGTTTACCGGTTCAATACACTCGCCATATTGTCACTAATAACCTATTAAACTTAATTTTAACATTTTGCTTTGTTTAGGTTGGTTATTAGGTCATTTATAGTCCGTTTCTTGTTTTCACTCGAATATCACAAATTAGGGTTCCATTTCTTCAGATTTCGGTGAGATTTCACTGCCATATACCTGTATAAACGTCAACAAAGTCAGAAGATCAATAAAGGTGTGAAAACACGATCTAGAGAAATTTTGGCAGAGTAACGGGAAGAAGTGCGATTTAGGAGCGATTGAGGGTGATGAGTGAAATGCGATCGACTGTGGCCCTTTAAATACTGAAGCTGAGTTCAATCGGCCGACTGGCCTCATTCGCTCAGTTCATTCGGGCGACTGAAGCTCAGTCGTGCGATTGGCCCAGTCAGTCGCATTCAGTTGGCCGACTGAGGTTCAGTCGGTCGACTGACTCATTCGTACCCTTTCATTCGCATCTTCAGTTGACCGACTGAGTCTCAGTCGGTCGACTGACTCATTCGCACCCTTCCATTCGGTCGAATGGATCAGTCTGATAAGCCATTCGGGTGAATGGCCCAATCTCATGTCCAGTCGTGCGAATGGGACCCATTCGCATGGTTGGTCTATACTTATGGTCCAATCGTGCGAATGGGTTATACTTATGAAATTTTCTGCCATTTTGACCATTTTACATTCAAAACCCTTTTAACTTTTGAAATTAACATTATGAGCATTTGATCATCTCAGACATGATCATTTTAACTTGAAAACTTGTGATCACCTCAGACGTGATCCTTTTAAACAATTTAGTCACCTCAGACGTGACCCTTTTAAACTTTGAAAACACAAGTGGTCATCTTAGACATGACCCTTTTAGTGAGTTGATCCCATACTGATTTTCATGATGTAGTCCGACAAACAAACAAACTAAAATGACTAACTAACTAGAAAGTTAAAATAAAATACAAAAATTGAACTTGTTTTTGGCCTTTTGTGAGAGATAAATCCTAAGATAGAAATCTACTGGATTTGGTTCCGGAATAGGCAGCTTCAACTTAGATTGACCACACCTGGACCAATTCAATTTTGGAATCATACAGGCAAGTCAAATCATTTGGGACTTGTTATCAAAATCTTTTGATGCTAATTCTTGGTGTTCATCCAGAGTCGTTAGCAAATTTAGGAAATCACACTGGTACTATTAGATTCCCACATTGATTTGAACTTTCAAGAATTGCAGCCACAATGATTGTCAATATGTTTGTCCTCTTAAATCCATACACAGACTTTAGACACAAACTGGTGATAGTTTTAGGTTTAATTATTTCAACTAACATTTGTGGATCCCACACTTATATGGTAATCAACATTTCTCAGAAGCTTTTGAGCGGTCTACGGGTATTATTACAAGAAGAGACTATTCTTAGAGCTTTCAAAGAGAAGCCAATCCTCAGGTCAGTGCCATCGCACAGCAGAGAGGCGGCAAACAACAATGAATTCTAGAATATCTAGGTTATGCTTATCCTCAGGTCAGTGCCATCGCACACAGAGAGGCACACAACCTATCTTCTTGTTAGAGCAGCTTAATTTTATTTTGCAAAATATGCACCAACAACATAAGTCATTAGCTTGATAGCATTTGTCTTTCATTTTTTTCGTGCTTTGCTCTATTTATGGTCATCCGCACACATTCGTGGCGTTTACATGCTCATTACCCCTTATTGGAATATTGTTGATTGTGTTAACCAGTGATAAGATGGAAGCCCACAGTTAGTTAAACAACTTAGTTTGATCTTGAGATCACCAGTCAGGTCTAGTCATCTATTGTGTTGAATCTACCGACATATCATTTGTGGTCTAGTAACCTCTAGTTCTACTCTCGTTGTGTTACCTTAGTAGTTACCAGTTTTTCTATCATCTTCCCTTTTATATTGCTTAGACTACACAGACTTATACTTTAAATTTTGCATCTTTTCTAAATTAAACTTTTTAAAGTCCCTTTTGATTTGTTCCTGTGTACTATCATTTTCCAAAGGTTTTGAATCGGTATCACAGATACGATCTACCTTATATCAGCTATCCACTCCTTCTCCCTCGTTTTTTCTTAATGTTATTGGCTGACTTATTCTCCCCCTAAAATACTAAAATCATAACTGGTTTAATTATTTTAGGATTTTAATAAATAGCTGAATAATATGAGTTTAATTTAAACAGACTAAACTAAATAAAGAAAATAAAAATAAAATAAAATAAAAAATTAACTAAAAACGCATCGGACTACACATGATCATCATCAGGAATAACATCACTTTTCTTTTTAACGCCGTTGACCTCTAACAAATATTGAAAACGTGGTTTATCAGAGGCTTTAGTATAGAGGTCAGCGCGTTGAAAATCAGTATTAATTTTTACCACATCAATTAAGTTCTTTTCAAAACAATCTCTTATGAAATGGTATTTAATACCGATGTGTTTGGTCTTTGGATGTTGGACCGGATTTTTAGTTACTGCAATTGCAGCAGAGTTATCAACAAAATAGGAGTAGAAGAAAACTTTAAACCGTAATCCCGCATTTGCTGTTGAATCCAGATGATTTGTGAACAGCAACTTGCAGCAGCAACGTATTCGGCTTCACAGGTTGACAATGCAACCGATGTCTGCTTCTTTCACTGCTAGGTAACTAATCTCCTCCCAAAGAATTGACACCCTGCTGATGTAGACTTGTAGTTCATCTTGCAGCCCCCGTAATCCGAGTCACTATACGCCGTGAGCTCAAAGTCATCATCATGAGGATACCACAAACCAAGTGTGGGTGTACCCTTCAGATAACAAAATATCCTCTTGACCCCGATCAGATGGTTGACCTTAGGCTTAGCCTGATATCTAGAACATAAACATGTAGCATACATGATATCAGGTCTTGAGGCAGTGAGGTACATGAGGGATCCAATCATTCCTCGGTACATTGTGGCATCTACTAGATCTCCATTTTCATCAGGAGCTATATCATGATTTGTAGCAAGTGGAGTCCCAGCAGCAGAAGCATTCTCCATGTCAAAACGACTGAGAATGTCTCCTACATACTTGGTCTGATGTAGAAATATCCCATTTGGTGTCTGATCCACTGTAACCCAAGAAAGAACTTCATCTCCCCCATAGCACTCATCTCAAATTCTTTCTTCATAACTGCTTCAAACTCTTTGCATAAGTCTTCGTTCTTTGAACCGAAGATTATGTCATCAACATAGATCTGTACTAGCAGTAGGTCTCCATCTTTTTCTTTGATGAACAGCGTGCAGTCAATGACTCCCCTGCGAAAGCCTTGTTTCACAAGATGAGTCGAGAGTTTCTCATACCAGGCTCTTGGAGCTTGATGAAGCCCGTATAAAGCCTTGTCGAGTTTGTAAACTCTGTCCCGATGATAAGGATCTTCAAATCCCTCGGGTTGACTGACATAGACTGTTTCTCTGATTTCCCCATGAAGGAATGCACTCTTCACATCTAATTGGTAGACTTTAATCTTCATGTACGATGCATAGGCAAGGAAGATACGAATGGCTTCCATCCTTGCCACGGGTGCAAACACTTCATTGTAGTCAATCCCCTCGACTTGGCGAAATCCCTGAACCACCAGTCGAGCCTTGTTCCTGATAATGACCCCTTGGTCATCCTTCTTGCATTTCAAGACCCATTTGGTGCCAATGACCTTAGCACCTTTAGGTCTATCTACCAGAGTCCATACACCTAACTTCTTGAACTGAAGAAGTTCTTCTTGCATGGCACTCACCCACGCCTCATCATTTAGTGCATCACTGACATATTTTGGCTCAAACTGCGAGACAAAACACCGATAAGCACCATCATGAATATATCCCTTTTCCATAACAGAGGCATAATCAGCTGAGTATAGCTGATTTCGGGTTTGTACTCCTGATCTGACATCCCCAATGACATTGTCTAGGGGATGATAGACGTTTAGGCGTGATCCTGGAGTAGTAGGAACAGCTACCTCAGAGCCAAGATTATGAACATTTGGTTCTGCATCTGAGGTAGTCGGAGTTTGAGGTTCCGAAGTCGAAGGTGCATCACTGTTTGATGCTTGTGGACTTTCAGGAACTGGAACCTGTTCCTCCTGACTGTTCTGATCATCTTCTTCAGCTTCATCTTCTGAGGAGGAGTCACTGTCGTCGACTACTCCCCCTGACTGAGTAGATGATTCTCCCTGTGAGCTAGATGATGTTGAATCCTGAGATGGTGTATTCAAGATATCATACATCATTCTAGTAGCTAACTCGTCATCCGAAGGAGAGATAGGGATGTTGAAGGACTTGAAGAATCCATCATAGTCGAAAAAGTAGGCGGGTCCTTTGCCAGTAGGTGGTGTGGTATATCTCTGAACATGAACGTTACACCACACTTCTACTAAACCCGTTGAGTTGTTGTAAACTCGCTTGTTCGGTATGTTGTATCCTAGGAAGATTCCTTCATCAGCCTTCTCGCTGAATTTACCTTCTTGAGTCTTCTTCAGAAGTGTGCACGGCGCGCCAAATGGTTCGAGATACTCCAAATTCGGTTTGCGTCTTTGTAGTAGCTCGTAACATGTCTTTCCGTGGCGCTTGACTATCAGAACTCGATTCAGTGTATAACATGCATTAGCCACTGCCTCATTCCAGAATTGGATAGGCAATTTCGAGTCTGCCAGCATTGTCCGTGCTGTTTCTATCAAGCTTCTGTTCTTTCTCTCAGCAACGCCATTCATCTGAGGCGTGTAGGCAGAAGTGAATTGATGCACAATTCCCTTTTCCTTGCAGTAAGCCTCCATCCACTGATTCTTGAATTCAGTCCCGTTGTCTGAGCGTACTTGTCTCACCTTCAGCTTGTAGAGAGATTCCAGTGTGGTTACTAACTCCTTGAATGACTCAAATGTTTCTGATTTGGACTTCAGAAACATTACCCAAGAGAATCTTGAGTAGTCATCAGTAACCACAAAACAGTACAAGTCGCCTGCAATGCTCTTTGTACTGACTGGACCAAACAGATCCATGTGAAGAAGTTCAAGAGGAAGTTCTATTGAATGAACTTTCTTTTCCTTATGAGACTTCTTCGTCTGTTTGCCTTTCTTGCAAGCTACACAAAATCAGGAAGTTGGAAATTCTTGACGTTGACTCCTCTCACGAGATCCTTCTGGATCAAGTGATTCATCTTCCTTTGATTAATGTGTCCCATTCTCCTATGCCAGGAGATGGAATCCTTCTCAGTTGCTTTTGAGAGAAGCACTGAACTTCATGATCCGTTGTAGAAGCTGTTGACAGATCCAAAACATAAAGATCTTTATATCTTGAAGCTGTCATCAGAACTTGGTCCTCTGGAATCACGTAGTCTTTCTTTAGCACGTAACACTTCTTGTTGTCGAATATGACTTTAAATCCCTTATCACAGATTTGGGAAACGGAAAGTAAGTTGTTTTGAAGTTGTTGAACGTAGTTCACCTTATCAAACTTAACTTTCTGGTTCCCAACTTCTCCCTGAGCTGTGATATAGCCTCCCTTGTTTCCAGCAAACGAAACATGCCCTCCTTTTATTTGCTTGACGTTTGATAAAAGAGCCCTGTTTCCTGTTATGTGCCTGGATGCTCCGCTGTCTACAATCCACGTGTTGGTTTCAGCACTGTAGCGAACACCCTGCACATACAATGTAAAAGATTAGTTTAGGTTAGGAACCCAAGCCTTTACTGGCTTGGGTTTCCCAGAGGCATCACACATCATGAATTCAACCCATTGACCCTTAGAGGGTGAGGGTAGCTCAGGTTCCTTCTTGTCATCATTATCAGACACGGAGGATGACTTCTCTTTCCATAAGCCAGATTTGTGCAAAGCCTGTTTGTGATAAACAGTCGACTGGCTAATGGGTTGAACTTTAGGTTCACTAGTTCTTCTAGGTGGAGTTAAAGAACTCCTCTTAGAAGACCTAGGCTTTGAATCCTGAAGTTCAATCTTCTTCCTAGGCGTCTGATAGTAAGGACAATAGGAAGCAATGTGTCCACACTCTCCACAGTTGTAGCACGACCTGCTATCAACTTTATGATTAAACTTTCTTTGTGGAGATGTGTGCGACACCCTAGTAATATCACTCAATTTGGGTTTTGACTCTTTTTCTTTTGATGTTTTCTCTTGTTTAACAAAATTAATTGTTTTAACATTTTTAACATCCTTTTCTTTTTGGTTAACTGGTTTTTGACTTGAAACTTGTGAAAGATTAACATTAGAAGTCCTTTTAGGTTCTGCTTTGACTCTGTTTGACCCTGACTTAATATTAACCTTTTCGAATTCTTTTTCCAGATTAACACAAGGCATTTTACCCTTTGCCTTTGAAGTGGTCTCCTTTTGTTTGGTTCCAGATTCTATAGATGAACATGAGGAATCTGGATCACTAACAAGAGGAGTAGACACCACATGATCCTTGATGGGGTTATTATTTATTGGTCTAGTCTTAGTGTTCATCAAGGTCTCAGGTGGTGGTGGAACCACTTTGTAACCCAAACCCTCCCCGTTGTTCCTTTCTCTCACTAAGTGTTGGACAATGTGTGATGAACTTGTCCAACTGTGCAGTTTCTGTTTTAATGAGTTTACTTCTACTTCTAGAACTGCCTTTTGCTTCTTAGTGTCTTCTAGGGAGTTTAGATAGTACCTAATGTCATTAGCTTGGTTAAATGCAACTACTTCAGTTTCCCTAAGCTGTTTAGTCAAAAGGTCTATCTTTTCTTTGTAACTATGCTCATTTTGTTTTAATACTCTATTAGCCTCAGTGCACAGTTGCAAATCTTTTACTAAGTTATCATTATGATCTAATAACCTAGCAAAATTTTCATCTATGCTATTTCTAAAAGTATCACAATCAGAACAAGCATGATTTTTAAACAGTTGGTCAGTGGTACTTACCTGATGAGGTTCAGAAGAGTTAGCCATCAAAGCAGCATCAGATGTCTCTGGTTCTGGTGATTCTGTCTTTGCTGTGGAAGTCCCTTCTTAAGGCTTGTAGCTGACATCAGTTGCAGTTGTCTCTTCAATATTTGACATCGCTATCTCAACTGCAATATCTCCTTCACTCGCGGAATCATCGTCTATGTCTTCTACACTTGCAATGTTTGATTCCCCTGGAGAGACAAAACGAAAGCTCCAGTCCTGTCCTTCATCATCATGAGTAGTCAAGGCTTTTGGATCCTTGCTTGATGAAGTAGAACTGCTAGCTTGTTTGTCTTGACGAGTGAAGGACGAGAATGGGTTCCCGTTACCCGTCTTCTTTGGCTTAACACATTCTCTCTTGAAGTGCCCCTTCTCTCCACAGTTGAAGCAGGTCACTTTGCTCTTGTCAAAGCCAAACGTGGTGTCCTTAGTAGCTACCAAGTTCTGTCCGGTCTTTTTCACAAACTTCTTCGCCCTCCGAACAGCACTAGCTAAGGCCCACCTAATGTCCATCCTCTCAAGCTCCATTTCATCCACCTGCTCGTAGTCCTCATCTGCCAGATGGCAGTTTCCAATCTTCCCAGCTACAAGTCCATCATAAGAATGAACCACTGCTGCCAAAAGATCCATATGCTCTCGAGCTACTTCCACTGTCACATTACCGAGGTTCTCGGTCTTCAGTCTAGTAGTATTCGCTTCAGATCCAATATAATGGGTACAAGAAGACCCCGACGTGTCTGATCCTGAAGGAGAAGCATGTGAAGGACCTGATGAGCTAGACACAAACGCAGTCTGGAGAGGTGCTCCAGATGTCTTAGCTTGAGGCGTGGCATTGTACAAAGCTGGATTCTGAGTGTACGAAGACTTCTGAGCTCTGTACTTCATCCTAAGTGCTTCTTCTCGCAGCTTTAGAATGAAGTCATTGATATCCAGCTTTGCCAACATTTCATTCTGTCTCAGGTTAGACACGAATGAAGCCCACTTTTCCGGCAATCCGTCTACAAAATTAGTAACTTTTCTTCCATGGTAGTAGCAACCCCATGTGTATGCAGTTCACTCATCAGATGGTAGAATCTATCAATGACATCGTCCAAACTCTCGTTTCCCATCGATGAGAAGTTGTCAAATTCCTTTTTTAACTTCTTAGCCTTGATTGCCTTCAGCGAAGCATTTCCGTCGTATCTCTTTTCCAGCTCATCCCATAGTTTCTTGGCCTGCTTATTCTCTGAGTACTGGTGGAAAATGTCTTTAGAGACTGTGTGATCAATGCATAAACTCTCTTCTCTGTATTATACTTAACTTTCTGCGCGTCAGTCATCCCTCCTAAAGTAAGCTTTACTCCATCTGCTCCCACCGGCATACTATATCCAATCTCGATAGTTTCCCACAAATTTGGATCCACTCCATTGAGGTAGATCTCAAAACGTTGTTTCCAGTGGGGAAACTCATCTAAAGTTAAGAGCTTTGGTGGTTTATTATGATTACCCAACTCACTCTCAAGTAACAGCAGGTTCTGGATCCTTGAGTCCTTCCCAGTAGTAAAGGCTGACATTTGATCTTCCATCTCGAATAACTTTAAGTGTACTTAAAACAAACTGTCTACTGGTGCGACTGGAGGATGCGAATGGGCTATCCGTGCGAATGAACTATGCGACTGGTTCAATCGTGCGGCTGAACTATGCGATTGGTTCAGTCGTGCGAATGAAGCTGAGCCGTATGAACACTGCGAACGAATGGTTCAGTCGTATGAATGGAGATGCGACTAGGTCCAATCGTGCGTCTGGGCAATGCGAATGAAGTCCAGTCGTGCGAATGGCTCACTCGTGCGACTGAAGCTGCTGTTTTGCGAAAATTTCTAGGTTAAACGTGTTTTAGCCGTAAAAATTCGAAATTTCGCCAACTCTAATCGCCTAAGTCCGTAGAAACTCAAACTTGATGAGCAGGGAACGTCCAAGATCACTTTTGACACAAAAGATTGCGTTTTTAGTGCAAAAACACAAACTTTTTATCAATCTTGATTGAATCACACGTAATCAAGAGCCAAGGCTCTGATACCACTTGTTAGGACCTGGTATTTGAACAAAATACCGAGTGATTAGCGTGTAAACCAGATCAAATAGTGCGGAATCCTATTTGATTGGCGATCCAATCAGTGAGAACGCACGAAGAATCAATAAAGTATTGAATCTAACGTTAAGAATCGATTGGGAATCGATCTACAGCGTTCTATGAACTTGGAGAACGAATTGGGAGGCTTCTGGATGGCTAGGGTACGTCTGGAGTCGAAATAGAATGAATGTTTACGTTTTTCCACGAATTGGGTTGTATTTAAAGGTTAGTATTGTTCATTCGTGCGACTGGACCATAAGTATGGTTCAGTCGTGCGATTGAACCATGCGGTTGATTCATCCGCACGACTGAGTGTTCAGTCGTGCGACTGAGCCAATCTTATGTTACAATCATACGACTGATCCAGCCTCTTGGTTCAGTCGTGCGACTGAGTCAATCGTGTGAAGTTATTCATGTGTGTGGTCCATTTGCATGGGCCATTTGCATTAGAACTTCATTGTGTTAAGTTTGAATGTATTAATTAATATAACATTATGTGTAACCATTCAAACAACCACAAACCTAATTAACTAATTCAACATCGACTCATTAATGAAATATTAAACATTATAAATCACAAACAATAATATCATTTCATTAATCATTCCAAACATTACATCAGAATCAGATAAACAAGATCTATAACATTCATATCCTGATCTAGGGACATACATGTATCAACAATTCTCCTCTTTGAATTGGAGAAGTAGTCTTGCATCCTCTCCTTCCTTCATCTCTCTTGACACTTCCATGTCAGCCAGTTCATTTTGTTCCTCTAAGGGGAGAGATATAATCTCATCTATGTCATAGTTCCTGGTCTGCAGATAAGTAATCCTGACTGCCCTCAACTCATCGTTTTGAGTGTTTGGTCTGGGGTCAGCCCTGATTGCAGCTTGCATAAAGCCTGAAGACCCAGAGGAACTTTCTCCCCTTAGCTTCCTCTTACTCTCTCTCTTCTCCTCCTCAATCTCCTCAGGAGTTAGAATCTTTTTCCCTTTGTCACCCACAGACCTTTGTGACATAGGGTGGAGAGAGCTTTGGCCTTCATTGCTTGGTGTAGCATCCAAGCTCTGACCAGAGAGAGTTTGTGAGACACCTTCACCAGCAGGTGTTTCACTGAGGGACTGAATTTCTGAAGTATTTGTTGGTATGACAGGGCTCTCAGGCTCTGTATTGGGCCTTCAGCCAAGGTTTTCCCTTTGAAGCTAATCTTAAGGTCTGCCTCAACATCTAGTTTACCAATGACATTACCTGATTGCGTTTGTCTCCTTCTTAGATTGAACTCTTCAGTAATTCTGTCTTGAATCCTTTGTGCTAACCTGTCAGCTTGTCTAGATTGACTTGGGTTGACAAGTGGCATGTTGACCAGGTCAAGACCTTCATAGTTGTTCAAGGTCTGAAAATTGAATACCTCTTGCTATCCTTGAACTCTTTGAAGAATAAGAGCTCTTCTATCAGCATCATACCTCAACCCAATAATGTAGTTTGAAGTTCGTTAAGGTGGGGATGATATAGCCCTTGGAATGCCTTCCTCAAAGAGACTCCTAGTGAAAGAGTCTATAGTGTCCACATCAATGTGAACTTGAGGAAGTTGCTGAGTATGCACAATTGCAAGTGAGGATGGTGAGTCCTCAATGTCCATACTCCCTGAAGAAATCCCAGGTTTTGTGACTGTGATGACTATCTCCCTCTTTTTGGTAGCATCACCCTCTTGCATAGGTGAGCTAGGAGTTAGGTCAATCATATTCACATGTTCTTTTGTTCCTGGTTGAGCTCTCCTTAAAGGTCTCCCAGCTAGTTTTTCACGGAGATAAGATATCTCAAGTTGCTGATCATTCACCCTATTGTATAGGGTAGTCACCTGAGATTCAAGGTGACTAACCTTAGAGACTAAATAGGAGCATGTTTTTTATAGTTTTTGAACCTTAGTCTCTAATTCCCCTCATCTTCATCAGAAGAATCATTGGGGGATGAGATGATTGGACCAAAGTCCTCTCTCTCACCATCAGCTTCTGGTTCTTAGCTGCTGGATTTCCTCTACACATTGACAGCCTCATTTGAAGTGTCAATGGGCTGAGTTGCCATGGTTGAGGTCTTAATGATGTAATCACTTGCAGAAGTGAAAGCCTCTTCCATATGGACTTCATGAACAGGTTTAGAGAGATCCACCTCAGTGATAGGTGACTGATGTGGACTAGACAAAGGAGACTCAGGAGTACTCATCTCTCTTTGAGTAGGGGAAGAGTAGAGAGACTCATGGTACTCACTGAAACCTAAGTCTTCATCAGTATAGAGAGTGGTTGGAAATGGGTTGATTTAAGTCTAAAGGCTGGGGATGGTAACTATCCCTTGAAGGTTGTTCACTTGAGTGTTGAGACTCAGAGTGAAGGCTTAAGGTAGTTGGGCTTGTGAGCTCATCAGGGTGAGCATGAGGAACCTCACTACTGATTCTTGAAGAGATGGAAGTGGTTTGCTCCTCAGGGGAAGTGGGAGCTCTATTGTCCACTTCCTCCTATATGGGTGAGTGTATGGGGGCCTACACAAACTCAATAGCTTGAGCAGGGGTTCGTTTGGATTTTCTTTGGTAGGTGAGGGTGATTTGTGGTCTTTTTGGGTGTTGGGAGGTAGAAGGTGCGGGTTCAACACTAGCTTGTGTGCTAGGTTGTCACCTTGAGCAATAAGCTCTAACATTTTTGGGACAAGGGCTGTTTCTACCCCTGAGAAGCCTACAGTTGGCTTCTTCATAATTTTAAAGAAGTCGGGCTTCATCTGTCCCAATTTAAGAATATTATCTGTTTCCCTCAACTGTGAGCCCAATTCACAGTTGAGAATGTGTTGAACATATCTAGGAAACATATAATACTCTAAGGAGTCCAAGTTAGCAAGCAAATTTGTAAAACAAACTGAGAGTACCTGAACTTGACCCCTTGAACCATTACATACACTATGAAGGAGAGAACCTCAGGAATCTGGTCCCACCCTCCATGCTTGTTTGACAAGCTACGGATAACCACATGAAGCAGGTATTTCCACCGGGATGAGACCTTCCCTTTCCTGAAGGTCTTTACAGAGAAATCTCCCTCATAGCCCATCTGCTCAAAGGAATGATTTAAGCTTCCTTTGGGAAGGACAACTCGCCTTCTTCATCATCCAGCTGCAAGTGAGAGTTGATGATGGCTGGAGTGATGAAGATTGTCCTCCCCTGCACTGTGGCAGACAGTGCCTTCTCCCCATCCATAATGACCTCTTGGCAGGTCTTCCAAATTCAAGTAGATGATCCTCATAGAGAGTAGGATCAATGGTTAGGGAGGTGAAGTAGTTGGATAGAGCCAGGAAACGACAAACCTTTGAGAAACTTTCATCTTTCTCAGAGCTCAACAGAGCAACCTGGTTATGTTGCCTGTGAAGTTGCATGGAGAAATCTGGGTTGTTTCTGCGGTTTAGGTTGGCCATTTGAGAAATCTTGGAAGTCGAGAAATCTTCCAAAGGTTATTCGCTTCTGAAGTTCTGAAGGAAATGCTTCCGAAGGCAAATTGGCTTCGGAAGATATTTCAAAGGTTTTTGAGAATTTTCCTTCGGAAGAGAATTAACACTCAGAGTTTTTATTCTAATGAGAATGAAAACTTCTGAAGGTAAATAGCTTTCGGAAGAAACTTGTTCTTTTAAACATAAAAGTACTTAAGTTGATTTTAAGCTTCAGAAGATATTTCAGAAATTTATTCCGAAGGTAAAATTACCGTCGTAGTTATTTGTTTACTAAGACATAAATTACTTCCGAAGGTAATTTTAAATCTTTCGAAAAGAAAAGAGATCAAAATTTTTAAAAATCTAAGAAAATGTCTTTTGGAAATATTTTTCTTCCAAAGAAAACAAGGGCTTATGAAGGTGATGAAGTAGACAACTTAGCACACACACATATTAGAAATAATATGATTAAGTTTTAAGAAAAGCTATTCAAAGTTAATCATCCCAATAGCTGATACAAGATATCTGAATCTCTACTCATCAAAAGCTTTGGTGAACAGATTAGCATATTGTTCATTTGTGTTAACTTTGACTAGTTTGATTAATCCCTTTTCAAAGTTATCTCTAATCAAATGATACCTGATATTGATGTGCTTTGTCTTTGAATGCTACACAGGATTCTTTGTGATAGAGATAGCACTTTTGTTGTCTATGTGGATGGGAGTCTCTTTGATGTTGAATCCATTGTCCAACATCTTATTCTGAATCCAAAGCACTTGAGCACAACAGCTTACAGCAGCAATGTATTCAGCCTCAGCAGTTGATGCAGACACGCAGGATTGTTTCTTACATTGCCAAGACACTACTCTTCCACCAAGAAATTAACATCCCCTGATGTAGACTTTGCAGTCATGTTGCAACCACCATAGTCACTATCTGTATAAGCATACAGATTAAAGTCAGAATTCTTTGGATACCAAAGGCCAAGTGATGCAGCACCTTTGAGATATCTTAAAATTCTTTTGACAGTGACAAGGTGTGACATCTTGGGGTTGGCTTGATATCTTGCACAAATGCATGTAGCAAACATGAGATCTGGCCTGCTAGCTGTGAGGTACATAAGAGACCCAATCATTGCCCTATAGAGATGTTCATCAACACACTCCCCCTCAAGATCAGGTCCAAGGGAGTGATTTCTGGCTATGGGTGTCTTAGCAACCTTACAATCAGTCATGTTGAACCTTTTAAGTATGTCTTGTACATAATTTGACTGACTTATGAAGATGCCATTGTCCACTTGCTTCACTTGAATTCCTAGAAAGAAATTGAGTCCCCATGGCACTCATTTCAAACCTGTCCTTCATCAGCTTCTCAAAGTATTTGTAGAGCTTTGGATTAGTTGACCCAAAGATAATGTCATCTACATATACTTGAACTAGCATTATGTCATTTCATGTTCCTTTGATGAAGAGAGTTCCATCAATAGTACCCCTTTTATAGCCATGCTGACAGAGATACTGAGATAGAGTCTCATACCACTTCCTTGGTGCTTGGTGCAGCCCATAAAGAGCTTTATCAAGCCTGCAGACATAATCTAGATGATCAGGATCTACAAACCCAGGTGGTTCTCTGACATACACCTCTTCATCAATCACCCCATAAAGAAAAGCACAGTTGACATCAAGTTGGTAGACCTTGAAGTTCTTAGATGCAGCAAAAGCTAGGAATATCCTAACAACTTCAAGTCTTACTTTAGGAGCAAAAACATCTATGTAGTCAATTCTTTCTTCTTGAGTATATCCTTGAACAACTAGTCTTGCCTTGTTCTTGATGACAAGTCCTCTATCATCATTCTTATTCCTGAACACGCATTTGGTTTCTATGGTAGTCTTCCCTTTAGGAAGAGGACATAGCTTCCATACTTTTTGCCTTTTGAATTGAAGCAGCTCCTCTTGCATAGCTTCAACCCAACTTCCATCATTTAGAGCCTCATCAATTTTCTTTGGCTCTATCTGGGACAAGAAACAAGAGTGAAGACAAACATTTGCATCATGGGTTTGTTCTCTTGTTCTCACCCCTGAATCAACATTTCCAATGATGTTTGTGGTAGGATAAGACTTGTGGATCCTTAGCTGAGGGATCACAGCAAGTTGCTTAGACAGATCTAAATTTGAGAAATTCTGATCTGGCAAGGAAGATTCATCCTCCACATAGCACACTTATCAAGATTGACTTGATCCAATGACTGTGTGACATCATTGATGTTGTCTTCAATGGAGTGGTTATCAGCATCAAGAAATTCCTGATCACTTTCACCACCACCATTTTCTCCCACATTTGAAGCTCCTTCTTCTGAGTTTTGTGCCTCTAAGCTGGAATTTGAAGGTACCCCATAAGTATCAGCAGGATTTGTCATTGATGTGCTGGTAGAAACTTCATTGCAGGATTGGTTACCAGTGGAGCTAAAGATGTGTAGCTTGAAGGTCTTCTTAGCTCAAATCTTGGGTCAGGATCACCTGTATGTAGTATATCTGTGGACCTTGAAACATTCTCAAAAGATTTCTTAAAACAGTTGGTAACTAAATCAAGATCAAATAGCCAATCCGGACCATAACCTTTCACACTGGGAGTGTGCTCATTGAAGGTCACATTGGTTGAATCCTCAACTACTCTAGTTGTGAGATTGTATACTCTATAAGCTTTAGCTTGAGAAGAGTATCCAATGAAGTGTCCATCATCTGATTTCTCAGCAAACTTGGCAATTTGATCTTTGGTATTCAAGATGGTGCAAGGACATCCAAATGACCTGAGAAAACCAATGAAAGTTTTTCTCTTGTGCCAAAGTTCATAAGGAGTCTCACCATGTGTCTTAACCACTAAAACATTGTTTTGCACATAGCTAGCAGTGTTCACTGCCTCTGCCCAGAAGGTGATGGGCAGTTTAGAGTCAGACAACATAGTTCTTGTAGCTTTAATCAGTGTCATGTTTCTTCTCTCAGCAACACCATTTTGTTGAGGAGTCCTGGGAGCACTATATTGTCTTGTAATACCTTTTTCATCATAAAATGTATCAAGGATTTGATTCTTAAATTTAGTTCCTTGATCACATCTTATGGTTTTGACCTTGTGATCACATTGATTCTCAATCTTAAAGATGAAATTCTTTAGAATCTCAGGGGTCTCATCCTTAGTTCTAAGAAAGAAAACCCAAGTGAATCTTGTAAAGTCATCTGTGATCAACAAACAATAAAAGGTCATTCCTAGACTCATTACACTGGTGGGGCCAAAGAGATACATATGTAATAAGTGTAGGGAATTAATGATGGAATTTCTTTCCTTTGGCTTGTGAGATACCTTGTGTTGCTTCCCTTTCAGGCATGAAACACAGTGGTCATCACTTGTAAACTCTTTCTCTGGTATTCCAGTTACCAAATCATTCTTAATTAGTTTAATCATGTTTTTAAAGTTTACATGGCACATTCTTTTATGCCAGAGGAAAGACTCATCATTATTTGCTAGACAGAAAGCATGAAACTTCTCCTGAGGGAGATGTTTCTTGCAAGTCCATCTTGTACATGTTCCCTTTCCTGGGGGCTCTGAGCAGGATGTGCTCATGAGGAATGACCAACCCGGGCCTGAGAACAATGCACTCATGCTCAGTGAAGAGCATGTTATGACCCTGATCACAAAATTGGGATACACTTAGAAGATTGTACCCAAGCTCCTTGACGAAGTTTACCTTCTCAATACTGAGCTTACCATTTGTGACCTTGCCCCTACCTGTAATGTAACCTCCTGCATCTCCTCCAAAAGAAACTGGTCCTCCATCAATTCTTTTAAACTTTTGGAGTAGTGACCTATTGCCTGTCATGTGCCTGGAACAACCACTGTCAATGTACCATACATTTTTGTTTGTCTTGAGCTGTTCCTGCACAAAAGAGATGGTTAGTTGCATTTTGAAACCCAAGCCTCATTGGTCTTGGGCTCATCAAAAGAAGTTGAAGACAATGCAACAGTAATTGATCCGATAGTCATGATAGAAGGATCATTTGCTAATGTTGATGAAGAACTTTCAGCCGCTTTGTCTTTCTTTGACTTCCACACCACCTTTGGAAGCTTAGACTTGACCTTCAATACTTCGGAAGTTTTGATGACTGGAACTTCGGAAGATCTTGCTTTCACTACAGCAGGCTTTAGTGCTTCGGAAGTATTCCTTTCTTCCGAGACCAAATTTTCTTCCGAAGGCAAGTTTCCACTTATCTTCTTCTTCATTTTGGAGCATCCAAAGGAAACAGATTTTCCTTCCAAAGCTTGCTTCTTCTTCTCCAAACTCTTAAAAGTTTCTTTCTTGGTCATGTGGAGAGTACTTTTTGGATTGTAAACACAATCCTTAGCAAGATGAGAAGTACTCCCACACATAACACAGTCCATTTTCTTCCTTCTAGGAGTTTTCCTTTGTGAACAAGGCTGAACTTGATCACTTTCCTTCTCCATCTTCATCTTTGCAGATGCTTTGGCAATTCGTGTGGGGATAGAACTACCTTTGGAGCTGGATGGTTCAGGTTGTACAACAGTGATGCACAACTGATCAGCCTTCTTCTTGATGATGGGATGATTTGAACATGAACCACAACTCATGTTGATGGAGTTCAAGTTGTTGTCTTCAGCCTTCACCACTTCAAATCCTTCAGAGATGAAGACTTGTTTCTGTGCAGAATTGAAGGTGGCCTTGATCTCCTGAGCCTTTTTGGACTTTCTTTTTGCCTTCCTGATCAAGTTCTTTCTCCTTGACTTGGTCATCCTAACAGCTATGCTCTCCTCAGAGGGATGGTGACCCTTCTTAGAACACTCCTCTTCACTCTTCTCAGAGCCATTCTCCACCATCTCCTCTTCATCCTCTTCAGTCACAGGATCTTTGAGGGGAAGCTCATCTTCACAAGTTCCACACCTAGGAGATCTTACAGACAAGATTGTGTGTGCAGGAGCTATCTCACAAGATCTCCATCCCTGCTTATTTTGATAACAAACTTTTGCATGCAAGGATGAGGATATTATGTTCTTGAAGGTCTCTTCTTCAAGAACACATTTTTATGCCTTGGCTTTGCTGATCACAAGCTCAGCTTGGCATTCAGTTAACTTAGTAATGAGGTCTTTGATCTGAGTCCTGTAGTTTGTGTGCTCATGTTTAAGAGTTGAAATGGTTTTCTCTAAGTCCTCTATGTTTAGTTTATAATCATTTTTAGCTCTTTTAAAATCAACTTTTAAGATATTTAAGGACTCAAGATCAGATCTCATTTCTAAGTTATAAGACCTGTATCTATTGACTTTAGCAATGCATTCAGGAGTACAAAGATGTTCCAATACCTTGGATTCATCGTGGTCTGCCATGAGTGCTTGGTTTGGAGATGCATCTTCTACCTGAAAGCTCCAGTCAAAGCCTCCTTCTTCAACAACAACTGCAGCTTGCTGCTTTGGCTTCTCATTCTTGGGGGGTTTCTCAGTGTAGTTTGGTCTGGTTTGTGCTTGGCCACCATTTGTCCTTGGTGCCTTACACTCCCTTGCAAAGTCCCCCATCTGGTTACAGTTGTAACACTTTACTTTGCTTTTATCCAGCCTAAACTTTCCACTAGCTGTATTGCTTGGAAACTTTCTCCATGTCCTCTTGTAGAACTTCTTGGCTCTGTGAGTGAGAATAGCCATCTGCTGGACTATCTCCATGTACTCCAGATCATCTGGAGGGATACAATCCAAATCTTCAAGGGTGAAGAGAAAGTTGCTTGTGGTTTCATCAGCAGAGACAAAAGCATGAGAAGAACTTGTCTCTTGGAAAGGACTTCCTTGAGTGTAGCTTTCCCCTTGGAGTCTCTGGGAAGGTGATGAAAGGGCCCTTTTGTGAGTTGTCAGGGTAGCATATAAGATGATGTTGTGCTTCAATGCTTTCCCTTTCAACCACATGGAGGGCTAAACTCAGTTGATTGCTGGACTTACCAGATGAGTTTTGCATGTTCATCTCCATCTGGTAGCCACTAAGAATACCATACAACTCTGTAAAAGTAAGAGTCTTAAGGTTATCAGTCCTCTTGATAACAACACAGTAATGTGTCCATTGTCTAGGAAGAGAGGACATAAACTTGTAACACCCGGATATCTAATATTTTGAAGCCGACGAAGGAAAAAAATAAATAATGTCCAAAAGTCGAGGGACCAAACTCGCCAACAAAAGAAAGTCGGGTGAGTGGGAGTATATAAGGGAGAGGGCAGCCCTTACCCTCTCCCCCACACTCACATTTTCAGCTACCAAAGAGAGGAGAAGAGAGAAAGGAAGAAAAGAGAGAAAAAGGGTCGGTTCGGGTGGTTCGAGTGGCCAAAATCGTTGTGTAGCAAGCCAAATCAAAGCCCTTGTCGTTGTGCTCGTTTGTGTGAGTTCTAGGCCCCCACTTTTACTTGTTTTCAACCGATTTTGAGGCTGGAAACCATCAAAAACCCATTTTTGTATGTGTATGTGTTTGACCCATTTGGGTGTGATGTGTGTGATGTGTTTCGTGTATGTTTCCGGGCTTGTGTGTGCTTGTATGGTGTTGTGGTATGCATTCCTAAGGTCTAGGATGGTTGATTTGGGCTTAGAATGGGTTTGGATGAGCTTGGAGGCTGAAAATAACAGATTGGGTTCGGGATGAACTCCATTCTTCATCAGCTAGGGCTATGCGACCGAATGAAGGCCATACGTCCGAATGAGAGGCGATTGAGGTCCATTAGCACGATTGGGATTCATTCGCACGATTGAGGGTTCAATCGTACGACTAAGTGTTCATTCGCACGACTGAGGGTCCAGTCGCATAGGTGTTTAGTCGCATGAGTCCAATCGCATGAGGTCAGTCGCATAGGTGCTCATTCGCATTAGTTCCATCTGCATGAGGTCCATACGCACGACTGGATGTCCATTCGCATAGATGTTCATCCGCATGAGTCCAATCGCATGATGTTCAGTCGCATGGAGGCCATGCGACCGAAGGGTGTCCATACGCCCGAATAGGGCTGTTGCACTTGAAAGAAAGTGTAGTTCAACTTCTGACTTTCGGGGGAAAGTGCAAATGAATGTTTTGACGTAAAGTTCCCGTAAGAGCAAGTAAGATGACTGTTATGTCCTTGGAGTGTATGTTGGGCATGATGTTGATGAATGAATGAAGTATTATGTAACGTAATGTGAAAGATAATGAAAGAGGAACATGAAGTAAAAATGCATGCATTAATGAATGATGAATGAACGAAGGAAAGGCTTGCAAGCACATATATGAGGTGAGCAACTCTGTGTTGCAAGAGACTCAGATGACGTACAATCATTGAGATTGCCCATGGGGTGAGCAACCTTGTTGTTGCAAGAGACTCGAATAGTGTGCTATCATGATGTTGCCATGAGGTGAGCAACCTGGTTGTTGCAAGAGACTCGGATAGCGTGCTATCATTGAGATTGGCAATGAGGTTAGTGTTGGAGCTGTAAAAGATAGTCTATATTATCAACACAGTGAAAGTCAACAAAAGTCAACGTCACGGTCAAAGTCAACAAAAGTCAAACCCAACACGTTCGAGACGAGGAAACGAGACGAGACGTTGAAGATTTAGATGACTAGGAGTTTTATTGTAATAAATATATTTTGTGTGAACAAAATATATTTTACTTTGTTTGAGTCATGTTTTAGTCTAAATATATAGTCTAGGGGGTTATGTGTAAATATGGAAGCTTAAACTAGACTATAAATAGCCTAATTGTAATTAGAATTAGGTTAATGGTTGCATGACCAAGAGATTGAGGGATTATTTGTAAACACACATTTTGCAATCTAATTGAAGATCAAAGGGTTTTCATTGTGTTCATCATATTTTGATCTAATTCTTCATGTTATTTGATTCAAGTGTGTATCCTGGAGTTACAATTTGGTATCAGAGCCATTTTGGATCAAATTCACTGAAGATTTGAAGATTTTTAGAGAGAGAAGTTGAGGTTTTGGTTGTTTTTGTTCAATATCAAGTTTTCATCAAATTCGGATTAGATTTGAGTGTTATTGATATGGAAATTGATTGAAGTTTGCTTGTTATTGGTTGGGAAAGCTCTGTTAATCATCAGATTTCAAATCCGTTGAGATTTGGGCGATTTCAGATTGATTTCGTGTTGAAAAAGGGTTTCAGCTTCGTTCAGCGAAATTACCAGTTCATCCAGCGAAACTACGAGTTCTTCCAGCGAAACTACATCGGTTATCCTCATTGAAGTTGTTTTCTACTGTCCTGCGAAACTAGTTTCATTGAACGAAAGTTCAACAGTGATTGTGGTTAATTACAAGCGAAATTGCTGCCGAAAGTATCATTGAACGAAGGTTCAAGCT
Source organism: Flaveria ramosissima (assembly GCA_025215565.1). Taxonomy (NCBI): domain Eukaryota; kingdom Viridiplantae; phylum Streptophyta; class Magnoliopsida; order Asterales; family Asteraceae; genus Flaveria; species Flaveria ramosissima. The sequence continues at coordinate 17,964,149 of CM046031.1, read as the reverse complement.
TGTTTTGTGCGAAATTGTCGGCGAAACTAAGCAATTTAAAGCATTTGGCTAGCGAAACTATAATTTCGGCGAAACTATCATTTCTTCAGCGAAATTCGAATGTTAAAGATGACTTTTTCACTTTAGTTGGGATTAATTGAGTTATTCATTTCTTCAGCTTGACCCCAGTTGCTAAGATTGTCTAGCGTGACATTTAAAAAAATTATATATATATTTTTCCTGGGGGAGAATTATTCTCAACTTTTTGGGAAAAATATTTTTGGGACATTTAATTGTTCAAGATTTTTACAATCATGTCATCTTCAGAAGATTTTAAATCAGATAATCTCACAACGGCACAAAGCCGGTTTGATTCTTTTGCAGCAATGAAGAAAGAAAATTTGTCAGATTTGATTGATCGATTCTTAAAGGTGGCAAATAATCTAAAGAAGCATGTTCCTGATCTCAGTAATCATGAACAGATTCAAAAGCTTCTAGACTCTCTTCCGTCTGCATAGAATCATCAAGTTAAAATGCTGAAGCAAGAAAGAGGTTATGTCGACACAAAACTTATGGATATGATCAACAAGCTAAAATCTCTCGAGTTGGATATCCAAAGAAACAAATTTCAGCAAGCCGTGTTCTCACATCAAACCCACGCGCTTAATACTGATCTTGTGTCTTCTGTAACAAGCATACTTGATTACAAAACAGAGATGATTGAAAAGTTGAAGTTATTGAGAACTGATTCAGATTTAAACTCTAAATTTAGAGAAACTGTTGAAGAGAATCGTGAAGCTTTAAGAGTCGACAATGACAATAAACCAGAGTCTATGAGAACCGATGATGATAAGGCTGGAAAAGCTGATAAAAGAGAGAAAGAGTCTGAGGTTGACAAGATGCTAAAGGTCAAAGAAGAGGAACAACAAGAAATCACATGGGCTTGCAACTGTGAAAAGAGCTTAGCTGCAGAACGAACTATCATGGGTCTTCCTTATGAGACTGTTCAGGATATGTGTTCTTCGTCATGCAAAATCCGGTTATTTGGGATTTATAAGGCAAACAGATTGTTATTGGATAATGAAAAAGAATTAAAAACAATCAATCAGGAATTAAAGAAAAATGAAATTGCTTTTTCAAGAAAACTTAATGAAGCATTGGCTGAAAATGATCTTTTAAGAAGAACCATTTTGGAGCGTAACGTTGAAATTAATATTTTGAAAGAAAGGGCTGTTTTAGCTCAACTTGAAACAACTCAGCTTCAAACAAAGCTTGATAAATGGACCCTTTCACACATGAAAAAGGATGAGCTTATTCTAAACAACAAGGGGTGCGGGTAAAACATGGGATTGGATATAAATCTGATGGTGAAACTGTATTTAATTCAGTTCCACCTCCTTCTACTTTATGTTATTCACCAATTCCCAGACCTCATTCAACAAATGATTTGATTGAAGCTGCAGAAACTAATCGTTTAAATGCAGGTCTAAGCAGTGTTAATCTTAAAGTGGTTAGAGATGTGCAGGATTCTCCTGTAGGTTTGGGATTCCTCAAGCAAGGGTCTGATAAGAAGATTAATGACGATTCCACTTCTGATGCTCAAACACCAATATCAGTTTCTTCTCCAACTTTCTTCAACAAATTCAAATCAGGTAACATTCCTTCGTTTGTTCCCGTCAGGTTTGTCAAAGAAGGAACAGTTGTTGAATCATCAGGCAATGAGAATCCTACAAGTGAAGCCAACACGATAAGAGATGTCAATCAAGATCCGTTGGAGAATGATCTGTGTATACGAGACTGGATAAGCTCAGATGATGAATCAATCACAGAGGAGCGTGTTGGTTCCTCACAGATCAAGATATCTCCTGACATTGTCAAGTCACAAAAGCTTCCAAAAGCTGAATCAAGACAAATACGGATCTCTTCTCCAATTGCAAAGCATCCCAGTAAATCAGAAAAGATCTCATTCACTGCTCAGCACGAGAAACTACAGAACAAGCAAGAATCTGCTACAAGTTCCAAGCAATCCTCATCACCACCTCCACAACACGGGACTACAAAGAATCAAAAGCTTTTCAAGGCTTGTTTTGAGTGTGGAAAAGAAGGGCATGTGGTAAAGAAATGTCCTCAAAGACTTGTTTCGGATGGTAAAGGCAAACCGAATTGCTTCTCCGGATCACAGTCCACAAAGAATGTTCAAGTTGGTAAAGGCAACACGGGTTGCTTCTCTGGTTCAAAAGGTAAAAAGCAACCATCTTTGAATGGTTGGATAAAAAATCCTCCATCCAAACCTTTTCATGTGAAGCCGGTTTCACATGATTCAAAGATGAAAATGACCAAAGGTTTAAAACCAAATTCTTTTCCTTCCGGTCTTAAACAGAAAATGATTTCCAAATTTAATTCATTTAAATCCAAGTTAATTGAACCGAAACAAATTTGGCAAATTAAAAAGAAGGATACAACAATCCCCGATTGTTTAAACGGTTGTGTGCAGAAGCTTGTTACTTATTTTGATGAAAAAGGAACTTCCAGGACTACGATGGCCTGGGTTTCCCTTTCTAACTAATTTGTTAATGAGTGCAGGAACAATTCAGGAGGACTGTTAGTAATCCGGTTTACTGACAGAGATTGTTCTTGATTCAAATTTGAGGCGGAACAAACAGGTTAAGGTCATGGTATTTTATCCACAATCTGGATATTTATATGCAAAATCACCGTTCTCACTTCACAATCACTGCATATTTCTTGAGAATTCATTTCTTATCTTCATATTAGTGTAGTTTGGAAGACCATCTTTGATAAATTTTTATTTTTGTACAGTTTAAAAAAATTTAAAAATAAAAAAAAAAAAAAATAATTAAAAAATAATAATAATAAAAAATAAAAAAAATAAAAAAAATAAATACAAAATAAAAAAATTGCAAAAATAAAAATTTAGGGGGAGAGTATAAGTAAATAAAAATGAAAAGAGAATTGAGAACTTGATTTGAGATGATTGAGAAATGATTGTATATCTTCTTGCAATGCTTGTTTTTGCATGACTTGCGTTTTTAAAATGAGAAATGATAGTAACTGATGCTGTTATCTGATTGACATCTTATTTTTAATTGTAAATAAAAGAAAAACAATCAGATTCTTTAATGATATGCTTGGTAGACTCAGCCTGAAAAATAAAGTAGACAGCAGTATGATGATTTAAATTAAAATATATGCTTAAGAATGTCTGGATTTACGCAATCATTTTGGCCTGCACAAAAACTGAGTCCTGACAAAAATTGGATTGAGAATTGATCTTTCTCCCACCATGATACAAATCATATAAGCCATATCTTTGGGCCGTGATTGGTGTATTTATGTGTCTTGTGTTTGTGCTAATCTCCTCTGCTGTACGGAAGTACTGACCTGGAGTGATGATCTCCTCTACTGTACGATAGTACTGACCTGGAGCTCTCATCGGCACATGATTAAATGGTCATCTCCTTTGTTATACGTGAGTATAGACCTGGAGCTCTCACCATTTTGCTCTAAGTAGTGTCAAATTATCTAAATGATGAATTCATCACAGAATGCAATATTCTGTCGATAATCACTTGCACACTAATGTACAAGCCTTGCTCTGTAAAGATCGTTACAAAATTCAAGAAATCCTGAGGTTGGGTGAGGGTTTTTGCCAAATGATTGTGGGGTCCTAGCATTCTAAAGCATTTAATCGAAACTTAACGAATCATCTTCTGCTTGTTGAAAAAGATAGGGCATGAGTTTAAGTGGACAAACATACCAGCAATCGTTATTGATCTGTTTGACAATTTCAAAATCATTTAAAGACTGTGATTAGATTTAGTTATCAGTGTGATCTCATTGCTTGTCGATGATTTAGTTCATCTTTGTGCTAAAGTATATCTTGAGGATATGATCTCATGATCGATTCAGTTCTCGTTTAAAAAAAAAACACACACACAATTATATAATAGATATAAAATATGTTATAATACATGTATACAATAAAAAATAGAAAAATATAATAAAATTTCTTTTCAAATTTTTTTTAGGTCTTCCATATTATGCTAATACAATTTTATCATTTTTCAAGCATTTCACAGAAATTGCGTACAAACGAACACGAATTCGCTTGTTTTTCACACACAGATAAACACGGGTTTATTTTGTTAAAATGAAATGATCTAATTAGAAATGTCGAGATTGTGTTTGAGAATGTGTTTCAGATTTTTGCTGTAAGTGATGGCCGATCATCAGTTGAGCAGTGTACCTGATCAGAGAACCTGTTCCTCAAGTTTGCAGAAGATACCGAGCTAGGAATCCTCCTCCTACATCTTCTGAAGCACTCGAGATTAGAGATTTGGGAAAGTTGTTCCAATATCCTCACAAAGGATGCACTCAAAAAGGGGGAGCATATAAATAGGGGGAGCTTATGAGATGAATAACTTTTCTCATCAAATTCAAAAGGCTTTAATTTGAAGATCTTTCTACTGTTGATTTCTCGGGGCTGAATTCATTTGAAGACGTTGATAATGATAGACTAAGGGGGAGTATTGTGGGAGCTGTAAAAGATAGTCTATATTATCAACAAAGTGAAAGTCAACAAAAGTCAACGTCACGGTCAAAGTCAACAAAAGTCAAACCCGACACGTTCGAGACGAGGAAACGAGACGAGACGTTGAAGATTTAGATGACTAGGAGTTTTATTGTAATAAATATATTTTGTGTGAACAAAATATATTTTACTTTGTTTGAGTCATGTTTTAGTCTAAATATATAGTCTAGGGGGTTATGTGTAAATATGGAAGCTTAAACTAGACTATAAATAGCCTAATTGTAATTAGAATTAGGTTAATGGTTGCATGACCAAGAGATTGAGGGATTATTTGTAAACACACATTTTGCAATCTAATTGAAGATCAAAGGGTTTTCATTGTGTTCATCATATTTTGATCTAATTCTTCATGTTATTTGATTCAAGTGTGTATCCTGGAGTTACAGTTAGCAACCCTATGGTTGTAACAGACTCTGATAGCGTGCAATCGTTGAGATTGCTATTGAGGTGAGCGGCTCTGTCGTCGCAACAGACTCAGAAGAAAGAACGTATGAAAAAAACGAAAGATAACGAATGTGATGAAAGATAATAATGACATTATCTGTGTATACGTATGATGAATGATCACATGAGAAAAGGAATAGTTTTAATGAAAGTAAAGTATGTTTTATTATTAAACTAGAACTCACTCAGCAACGCTGACTTTTTATATGTTTTCTAGTTGGCAGGTAATGATTGCTGAGGATGGCACTGCAAGGCTACTCGGCTCTTTTGGGATGGCATCCATTTATAAAGCTTTTGTGATGTAATGCAAACATGTATTTTGTAATCGGATAATGATGTATTATTTGGCAAAAGTGTTTATAATGAAATGAGATGTCATTTTTGAATGTTTCCGCTGCAATATTTTCATGAGACATATGTAATTATATGTTTTATGCGCGATGAATGACCAACTGTAAGCATCCTGGGAACTAGGCCTTACCAAACTTCCTTACAATGTCCCTGTTCTCAAGAGTTACTCCAACATCCATTAGAGTATCCATAATCTCAACATACCTGAATTATTATTGAGTCATGGTTTCACCTACCTTGAAGGTGAAGTTTTCAAACTGCTTCTTCAGGAGATCGTTCTTGTTCTCCTTTGCTTCAGTAGACCCCTCATACATCAGCTTCAGCGCTTCAAGACCTGAATGTATAGTTACCAAAAGCATGGACCTTTTCACCAACTCATGTAAGTTGGTGACTTTACAGAGTTGCATCGGAAAAGTGGTCCAGCTTTATGATAAAGTACATTGGATAAAGACATGTCTCTAAAAGTCTTCGGAAGAAATCTATCTTCACTCTTTGGCTTCGGAAGATTTTGTCTTTGAAGCTTCAGAAGACTTCACTTTTGTCTTCGGAAGATGTTGGTCTTTGCTTTGGAAGATTTTACACTTAGAATATTTCTAGTGCATGGTGTAAAACTTCTGAAGCATTTCTACTTATGTTCTTGAGTGCATGCAGGCAGAAAGACTTTGGATGTTTTAGCTGCATCAGACTTATAGGAATCCTTACTTTTTACTTTTGATGATTATTGTTTAACCTAGGGTTCTAAGTTCATCAAACGTCCGTCGGTTTAGGTCATGAGGTTTTTGAATAATCACCTTATTTTAATACTACTGTAGTTAAGAATCGAAATCGAGGAGAAATTGTGATGTATGAACTTAAGAATCACAGATATATGATGATAAAAATGATGATGATGGATGAAGAACAGTAGGAAACGCTCGTCGCACTTTTAAGTCTCTCAAATTTGAAAAGTACTAAATGACCTTTTCAACTCTATTTAAATAGCCAAATTAATAGCTTTAGCAAACTTAACAAGTTTTAAAACAAATGCGGTTGTTTTTTCTATTTTTACTGTGGAAAACGTGGTAAGGAATTGTTTATCAGCATTTGTTTACTGTTACAAATATGGAAGTATAAAACTTCACAACATTTGTGTACTGTGACAAATACAGATGTTTTAAAACATTGCCAGCATTTGCACAGTGTAGCAAATATGGTAAATCAAAGTTGGACAGCATTTGTACACTATAGCAAATGCGATAGAACAATTTCACTTTTACAGCATTTTCTTCAACAAATGCGAATGAACACTTAAGTAGTTTGCATTTCTTGATATTCAACCATCATGACAAAAGAGTGTAAGCACACTTTATTTAATATTTTATACTACACAACAAAGTTTCAGCACTGATTATCAGCATTGAAAGAAATGCGGTTATCAAACTTGTCAACATAAACAAATGCGGAAGAACAATAAGTTGTCCGCATAAACAAATGGAGAAGAACAAATTTGTCTGCATAAGTTTATATTACTTAAAACTTGTTGTACGCATTTGTGCTGAAAGAAATGCGGTAGAACTAAGTTGTCCACATTAATTTCACTTGTGATTTTCTTGAATTAAATTAGTTACCCGCATTGGTTATATGGTAGGGTCACCTTCACCCGCATTAACCAATGCTCTTACCCGCATTAACTTTTGAACTTTGTTAAAAATTAATGTTTCTACAATTGATAGATTTGACTGATTTTGAGTTGTTTTTCTAATCTCTTATGAAGATGAGTCTTCCAATATTTGCTGTTATGAAGATGTGTCAGATGATTTGATATTTATGAAGATTTTGTCTGTTGATTGGATTGTTAATTCTTGCTTGGATTGAATTGAACACCATATGTGATTCAATTTTCCTAGATTTGACTGATCTTGGACTTTTGTGCTTCCATAAATCTGCATACACTGAGATACTATGGTATAACTTCTACACCAACACAGTCAATTTCTTTTTTTTATCTTATATTTTTCAGAAAAAGGACACAACTATACATAATGATCATATCAAAATTTTAAATTACTCCCCTTGAAGTTTATATCCATAAAGGATAAAAACTTTACAGATTTTAAAGTTTTTGAATGAAAAATATATCTGTGATTTTTGATTTCTTATCTATACATGAAGAGGAGATATACTTTTCTTGGGATCATATCAATCTTACCTTTCACAAGTGCAAGCAATTGTTAGTAAAACAGATATAATCATGAACATATTGATTGCAGGTATGTTTGTCCTCTTAAACTCATACTTGGTTAATATTTTGATGCTAGTGATTATTATCAAGTTTTGATTGATTAAGTATTCAACATGTGCCTCACACTCAAAAGCATGGTATGATTAACCATCCTCATGATATGCATAATGTGACTTTATCACAACTTACATGACCAGCTTATTTAACTTATGAAAACTCATTTTGATTGACCCACATTGGATTCTTTTACTTTGATCCTTTTGATTATTTGATCCTCATTGGGATTCTTTTTCACTTCACTTTGGAAGGTGATCCTTGGTTGGATTCTTTTTGTTCATTCACAAGGAATGTATTTCTTTTATTGATGCATCCAAGGTGGATGTGTTCCATATTGGGAATCTTTTTTGGATCATGACATCAGCACTATGTGCTTGTTTCCTTAGATCTTTGCTCAGCAAAACAGATAAGAAACTAATGTTTGAATGAGTTTCATAAGATATCATTACCTAGTGTGCTTAGGTTACAACACACACACATTAAGATAAACTAATACTTACTAATACTCTGAGATGAATGCTTCACAGTTGAATGTGAGTTTTAATTTGTCACAGCATTTATCTTCTTTTCCAAGTTGAGCCTACCCATATATCAGATAAGTCAAGACAGTCTTTTAGATTTTTAAATAAGCACAGTGAATGACATAACGACTGTAATTATATCATTTCCCAAAAGTATAAAACACAAACTTCAGCTAAATGACTTCTTTTTGTATGTTTGTTAATATTTGAATGCTTTTGAAATTTTGAATTTTACTCAACATTAATCATGCCAATTGATTGAACTAGGTTTTCTAACCGACTAGGTTCAAATGCCTTGGTGAATAAATCAGCTAATTGATTGTTAGTGTGAACCTGGATCAATTTAAATAACCTTTTTTTAGCACAGTCTCTCAAAAAGTGATATCTAATTTCAATTTTTTTGTTTTTAAGTGCTGAACAGGATTATTTGTGATAAACATAGCTGTTGTGTTGTCAATATGAATTGGAGTGTGCAAGAAGTTAAAACCATAGTCAAGCATCGGGTTTTGAATCCAGAGTACTTGAGAGCAACAAGCTGATGCTGCTATATACTCAGCTTCTACTGTTGAAACAGCCACATTTGTCTGCTTCTTGCGGTCACAAGAGACCAGTCTTGGACCAAGAAATTGACAATCGCTAGAAGTGGATTTCCAGTTGAAGTTGCATCCCCCGTAGTCACTGTTAGTGTAGGCATAGAGATTGAAGTCTCCTTCCTTTGCATACCATAATCCGAGAGCATGCTTACCCTTAAGATATCTGAATATCCTCTTGACAGCATTAACATGTGATTCCTTGGGATCTGCTTGATATCTGGCACATGCACAAACACCAAACACAATGTCAGGCCTACTGGCTGTTAGATACATAAGTGAACTTATCATAGATCGATAGTGAGTCGGATCCATTGATTTGCCTTCTGGATCTGGACCAATCTTCAGTTTAGTATCAACAGGAGTTCTGATGGACTGACAATCAGCAAAGTGGATTTTCTTCAACATTGTATCCACATATTTTGATTGATTGATGAAGAGTCAATCTGGTGTTTGTTGGACTACTAAGAAGAATGTAAGTTCTCCCGTAGCACTCATTCGGAATTTTGAATGCATAAGGTCTTTAAAGTCCTTACAAAGTTGCTTGTTTGTAGAGCCAAAGATGATATCATCCATATAAATCTGGACCAACAACATTTCTTTTCCTCTTATTTTTCTGAATAGAGTCTGATCAATCTTTCCTCGTTCATACCCGTGTTCAAGAAGGAAAGATGATAGAGTCTTATACCACTTTCGTGGGGCTTGATGAAGACCATACAATGCTTTATCAAGCTTGTATACTCTATGTGGGAATTATGGGTCTTCAAAGCCTGGTGGTTGACTCACGTAGACTTCTTCAGCAATCTTACCATACAGAAAGGCACACTTTACATCCATTTGATAAACAGTAAATTTCATGAATGCTAAGTATGCAAGAAAGAGTCTTATGGCTTTTAATCGGCCAACGAGAGCTGAAGATCAAGTGTAGGTTGGACTCACCTTAGATTAGATTATGTTTATATTACTTTGTAATAGGTTTAATGTTAGTTTACTTTTGAATGTAGTTCATTTAGTTTAGTTTTGTAGTCCAGCGAAACTATGAGCGAAACTGTAGTTTCGCTCATACTCAGCTATTTAGTTCAATCGGCAAAACTATTCTTTCTGTCGGGCGAAACAATAGTTTCGGCATCACAGTTTCGGTGACAGCGAAACTGTTTGCGAAACTAGGACTGCTATATATAGATTTGATCTTGTTCATTGTTGGGGATCCTTGCAAAAACCCTAATCGATCATTATTGTTGCAAGACACCTTTTGTAAGCTGTTTATTCACTGAAATACATTTGAGCTTTGTTTATGTTGATTGTATTGATCATTATTGTTCATACTTTGATATATTGTGGTTGTTCTTAGTGTTCTTCATCTTTGTTATCTCTTTGTTGTATCTGATATAGAACGAATCAACATCTCATTTGTATTGCAAATCAATCAAATGGACGAACAATATGGTATCAGAACCTTAGTGCTAATGATTTGTTGAGGTTTTTGGTTGTTTTTGTTCAATATCAAGTTTTCATCAATTCCAGTTCAAGTTCGAGTGCATTTGATATGGAATTTGCTTGAATTTTCTTTGTTTTTGGTTGGGGAAGCTCTGTTAATCATCCGATAGTTGGATTCTTTATGCCCAAGACACATAGAATATTGATGTGGTTAGTGCGTCATGATCCAAGTCGGGTCATACCCATTAACAAGTTTAGCAAACACCAATATGTATTTAATTGATGATATGATCATGCAATTAAATCATTGCACCAATTTCTGAAAAAGGGTTTTCTAAAATAAGTTGTATGTGAGAAAGAACAACTTATAATTATATTTTGTTCATGGACATTATTTGTAATGTTATTTAAGTTTGTTAAATAACATCAAATAATAAGAGTGTGTGTTTAAGTTATATATTTAAAAGGTTAAACTATATAACTAATAATAATAATACAAAATACAACTAGTAACCTTTTGGTGGGTTTTAAAATGAAAACCCAATTTTGAAAGTGGTGTGGCCGCCCCCTTGAGGGCATTTTTGGTCATTTTGTTTTCTTGAAAACACACACCCATTAACACAAAACACACTCTCCAAAATTCAGCTCTCTCTCTTACATGCAAGGGCCAAGAACACACACACTTTTCTCTCAAAACTTCTTGAAGAAAAGCTGCTGAAAATTCGATTTTCAGCATCCATGGTCCGATTTTGGTGCACAAAGCCTAACAAAGGGGTGTTTGTTGGAGGCTTGTGGGTATGAACACTTGAGGACATCTATTCTTGATGTTTTGGTCATCCAATAGCAGCTCCATCTACATCTTTATCCACGTTTTCCAGCAGTCTTTTGGATGATGTTTCAGCCTCGGTTTTAACAGCATAACTAGAGGTAGTTTGTATGTTAAGATTTGGTTGTTATTTCTTGTATATAGCTAGTTCAAACACATATTAAAGATCCTTATATTCTTGGGTTTGTTGTTACTATGAAATGAACCTTAAATTTCAGTTTATAAAACAAGAAATTAAGCATTTAATCCACTGCGTTTTCCTTGTTTAAATGGTTAAACTACGTTGTAAAGGTCCAACAAACCCAACATTGGCATCTAGAGCCGGATATGTGGTTGACTAGCTTCATGTGTTCTTGTAAAATTGGTTTTATGAGGCTTTAACAACCAAATTAGGGCTGTTTTGAGATGATATGATGATACCCCAACCTTTCAAGGTTATATCTTGCATGCTTCTGATTAAATCTTGAAAGGAAAGATATCAAAATGGTTGATTGTGCTTTGTTTGGACAAAAGACCCTAAATTCTTGGTTTATGTTGGCTGAAAATTTAGGATCAAATGGGGTTCATTTTGGTTCTTAAGATGATGTATATGGATACATATATTAGTGCATAACATATCCTTGACCATGTGTGTTTTGGATTTGGTTGATTGTAATCTTGTCATGTTGGTTGTATTCATTCTTTATGGGTTGTAATAATTTCTTTTGCGTTTCTATTTGGGTTGTAATTTGTTTATTCATTTGGCAATGTAATATATAGATTAGGAGTATTTTTCTTTTACTAGAAAATATGTATTAGGATATATATTTTGTAAAAGAAGATGCTCGAGAAGAAAGCACAAAAGGAAGACACAAGGGATGAACTTGAAGCATTTGGATGCAAGTTCAAGTGGGGTCTTTGGAGATCTCATCTTTTGTGTTGTGTTCAACCCTTAGGAAAGACCTTATGACAACACTTGTGATGGCAAACAAGTGTAGTCAACTTAGTGGCTATGGTTATGCACATATGTTTGTATGATTATGCTTGTTTGGTTGTTTGTTGTATGATTGTTGTTTGATATTTGGATATGCAAAACAAACTCATTAGCAAACTTAACAAGCTAAAAATTTATGGTTTCTAATCATTAAGTGGTTAATAAAAGGTTATTAAAAGGATTAATGATTTAATAAAAGAGGTTTTATTAAAAATAAACCATAGGGTACCATGTATTTGAAAGCATGCGAATACAAGGTACATAGAGTTTTCATAACTAGAATTAATGGAAACTTAAATCCCTTTGGTAACAAGTCTAACACCATCCTTTTACACGACACTCAAATCTCTTGGGAACTATTTGTGGGATAAAGGTCACCTAACCACTTGTAGGGAACTTGTATCTTTGAGGTGAGTCTAACGTACTTGTGGGATAAAGGTCACCTAACTGCTTGTATGTGAAAACTCACACGTGTGTGTAAGTAGGACGACTTGAATTGGAAACCATGTGATTAGGGCCACCGAAGCATGGCATACAATGGTGTTGATGGGATTAAACATGCCGACTAAACATATGATGTTTAACCGATCCCATAAGACTAGAAGTTGCAATAGGTTGCAATTGTCAACTGTTGACTACCTTGTTAATTTAAATAATGGGATGAAGGTCACCTAACCATCATTTAAATGTAACGTTGGATTCTAGATTTTAATTATTAATTGTCTATGAGACATGTAAAGGGTATTAATAGTTAAAATGCAATTTTTCAGAAATACTAAAATGAACTTTGTAATTTTGTAGTAATGGCCGCAAACCACGATGCTACTACCGCGACCGTCCCTACCCTATCACCGAGAACCATCTTAAAAGGGGATCGTCTTAACCATAATAAACTTATGGACTCAATTTCGAAATTTGAGAATCGTTCTCAAAAATGAGTAAAGGCCTATGTCCTTGACGATCCCATACCTCACCAACCAACGCTGTTGATGTTAAGGCCTTTTCACGATTGGCTTAGGCACACTAAGGATTCTGTGCAAGTATCCTACCTCATGTTGGGAATATGATTCCCGAACTCCAAAAGGGTTTGGAGCATCATGGGGTATATGACATGATAATCTAGTTGAAGGAAATGTTCCTTCAACAAACTTTAGTAGATTGCTACGAAACGGTTCGAGCACTTTATACATGTCACATGGAAGAAACCCAATCGATATCATCTTATATTCTTAAGATGAAAAGCCACATTGATAGCCTCAAGATGCTTAACTGTCCTGTCTCAAAGTAGTTGGCCAAGGATTTGATCCTTGATTGCCTAACTACAGGTTTGAGACATTCATAATAAACTGTAATATGAATGGGTGGGACAAGAGCATTGGTGAACTTCACGCAATGCTCAAAGCAACCGAGGCAGGGATGGGTAGAGAGGTTCTACCTATTCTCTCGATCAATGAGGGAGGCTAAAATAAATGGCCAATCCCGATCCTAAGGCAATTATTGCCAAAGGAAAGGAATACATCAAAGCAAAGGTTAATGCGAAACCTCAAAAAGCCTAAGCTTATGAAGCCTAAGGTAACGAAGAACGTTCCATGCTTTGAGTATGGAGAGATAGGACAATGAAAGGAATTGTCCCTCCTATCTCAAGGAGTTGAAAGACAAGAGGGATGTTGAGCAAACCTTAAATACAATTTCCATGATTCACACATTGTATTAAATGTCATTTCTTCAAACACATGGGTATTGGATACCGGATGTGAAACTCATTCTTGCAATTGTTGCAAAGGGGTTCAAAAGAAATGTGCGCTTCAAGGAAGGAAACTCTATTTTGAGACTTTCAAATTGTTTGGAAGTTGTTCTCAAACCCTTTTGTATGCATCTAGTTTGACTAGGAACATAATTAAGGTTTCCTATTAAAACAATGTGATCATGATTTAAAGTTTGTAAATAATGGTATTAAGTTTTATGGATGATGTATTTCATTTTAAGGACATACCTTTTAATGATATCCATGAATTGGTTCATGATAATTCGTCCTACAATGACTTATTATACACATTAAGCACCAAGAAACTTAAAATGGGTTTAAGTTATTATTATCTTTGACATTATCGTATTAGTCACATAAACAAGAATTGGATTCAAACACTTCAAAAGAATGGTCTTTTGGAAACAAATGAAAATGTTTCATTTGATAAGTGTGAACCAAAAGACTTATTAGGAATGATACATTTGGATGTATGTGGTCTTTTTAAGACAATGACAAAGATTGGTGATAGATACTTCATTACTTTTACCGACGATTACAGTCGCTATTATTGTGTGCACTTGATGACACATAAGTATGAAGCTTTTGAAATGTTCAAAATCTTCAATAATGAAGTAGAATATCAACTCTACATAACTATCTGTGTTCTTCATTCTGATAAAGAAGAAACTGAACCCTATTTGGATATGGTTCAATTTATTATGGCTATGAGCTTACCATCTTTATCATTTTGGGTTTTCGCATTGCTCTTTAAGAAGTCTCATATTTTGAATATGACACGGACCAAGAAAGTGTAGATTAGTTGAGAATCCACATAGACTGTATGGAATACTGTTTCTTTGACTCAACAGAGCAAAAGTATTTATTGCTCGGAAGGCTAAGTTCTTGGAAACCGAGTTCTTTATGGAAGGAATGACGTATAGAACTATGGAACTTGATAAGAATCAAAATCCACAAGCCGGTACACTTTTGGTTGACACTAGCTACCAACAAGAGGTTGTTGATGATAATCAAGAGGTTGATAAATATACACAAAACGTTCACAATCTTGTAGAGTTAGTATTCCATCTAAGTGATATGAACATTCCAAGAATGGATGCTATGTGGTTGACCCCTGTAGGCTAACCATATACCAAGATGCTATGTCCAATTTGGATTGGGACGAATGGCTAGAAGCCATGAACGTAAGGATGCAATCCATGTATAACAACCAAGTTTGAGAATTGGTTGACCCTCCACTTAACTCCAAACTGGTTGGATACAAGTGGGTTTTCAAGACGAAAACAGATATGCATGGAGACTTGAATACTTATAAATCAAAGACTTATAGCATAAGGTTTCCATCAAACTCAATTGGTTGATTATGATGAAGCTCTTGCGCCCGTGGCAATGCTAAAGTCGATTAGGATATCATGTGCCATAACTGCATATTCTGAATATGAGTTTTGGCAAATGGATGTCAAAACCGCTTTTCTTAATGAACATCTCGAAGAGATTGTCCATACAGTTCAGCATGATGGTTTTGTCGATCCATGACATCCTAATAATGTATATAAGTTAAAGTGATCAATCTATGGATTGAAACAAGCATCGAGAAGGTTGTGTATATATATAAAGGCTAGTGGGAGCATAATTGTATACTTAGTGTTGTATATTGATGACACACTACTATTTGGAAATAATATTCCAACCTTGGAAGGTGTTAAAACCTAGCTTGGAAGATGTTTTTCATATAAGATCTCGTTTAAGCCACCCATATTTTGGAATAAGGATCTATAAGGATAGATCGAGGTGGTTGATACGGTTAAACCAAAGTGCATATATATTGATAAAATCTTGAAAAGGTTCAAGATGAAAAACTCTTAGGAAGGTATGGTACCTATTCAAGGAGGGACAGTGTTGACTACGTCTCAATGTCCAAGCTCATAGGATGAGCAAAATCAAATGAATGATATCCCATACGCATCTGCTATAGGATCCATCATTTGTGTGATGATATGCACTAGGCCGGACGAGTCATACTTATTAAGTATGACAAAGTAGATACCAATAGAAATAACCATGGATGGCTCTTAAAAGTATATTGAAATACCTTAGTAGGACTAAGGATTTGTTTCTAATATACGGATCTATTGAAAAGGAAGTCGTTGTAAAGGGTTACACGGATGCAGGTTTCCAAAACTGATCGAGATGATTATCGATCACAATCGGGGTATACTTCCATTATGAATGGAGGAAGTGTCCTTGAAAGGTTCAAAGCAAGACACGGTAGCATTGTTCACTACAAAATCCGAATACATAGCCGCTTCATTGGCAGCTTGGGAAGCTGCATGGATAAATTTGTCCATTGCTTATCTAGGGATGGTCTCTACCATTCAAGACCCCTAGAAATCTTTGGTAATTACATGGGTGGGATTGCTCAAATCAAGGAACCCCGTACTCATCAAAGACTAAGCACCTTGAGCGGAGATTCAACATCATAAGGTATGGAGTTGAAAAGGGTAAAGATATATATTTGTAAAGTTCATAAAGATCAAAACATTGCTGATCCACTAACGAAGCTCCTTGATGAAGGCAAAGTATGAGGGTCATACTTGTGCCTTAGGACTTTGATTTACTGGTGATTAGAATTGATCTGTTTAGCATATAAAACATGGAACAATTATAATATTTAACTCTTTTATATATTTGAGTTATTTTCCTTTTTAGCATGTTTACATCCATGAATAATTCTTTTATTCTAAATGTCCTTAGTCGGTCATATTTGTGGGAACAAATATGAATGTAAGACTATTATGAACTTGGATTGGTGGATATTCATAAGGCATGAATATAGAGCAATTGGTTGCTGCCAAGTTCATAGATATTCGTGGGATACGAATATTGGACTGACCCGCGTCTCAAATCTTACTACATGGAATCTTATTGATTGATCATAAGTAATTTGAGTAAGGCGAATATCATTTGGTATCCTCTGACTTGAGATACATATTGGTTTTGATATTCACCAAGTGTTATACCTTGAGCTAGTTCTTCGCTGATATGAAATAATGGTCAGTACATAAGGCTATGTTCAGGTATGACATAAGGTGATTGTGAGAAACGTATGTAGTCAAGATGGGATTTGTTCCTCTTATTCATTGAAGTATGATGTCTAAGGCCTGATTAAGTTAAATCAACAAGGAATGATCATTCTGTGTCCTTGGATTTAACATGACATCTGTAACAAAAGGATAAATGATTGATTCACCTAAAACATTTCAAGTTGGATACTTGAAGGGGATATGTTATTGAATGGCCTTCTAAGTCATGCGTATTAGGGTAGTAAACCGTTGTTAGGCGGTATTTACTGCTTGCATCAATCTTCTATGAATCTTGGTGCAAGTGGGAGATTGTTGATTCTTTATGCCCAAGACCATAGAAATTGATGTGGTTAGTGCATCATGATCCAAGTCGGGTCATACCCTTAACAAGTTTAGCAAACACCAATATGTATTTATATTGATGATATGATCATGCAATTAAATCATTGCACCAATTTCTAAAAAGGGTTTTCTAAAATAAGTTTTGTATGTGAGAAAGAACAACTTATAATTATATTTTGTTCATGGACATTATTTGTATGTTTATTTTAAGTTTGTTAATAACATCAAATAATAAGAGTGTGTGTTTAAGTTATATATTTAAAGGTTAAACTATATAACTAATAATAATAACAAAATACAACTAGTAACCTTTTGGTGGGTGTTTTAAAATGAAAACCCAATTTTGAAAGTGGTGCCGCCGCCCTTGAGGCATTTTTGGTCATTTTTGTTTTCTCGAAAACACACACCATAACACAAAACACACTCTCCAAAATTCAGCTCTCTCTCTTACATGCAAGGGCCAAGAACACACACACTTTTCTCTCAAAACTTCTTGTTGAAGAAAAGCTGCTGAAAATTCGATTTTCAGCATCCATGGTCCGATTTTGGTGCACAAAGCCTAACAAAAGGGGTGTTTGTTGGAGGCTTGTGGGTATGAACACTTGAGGACATCTATTCTTGATGTTTTGGTCATCCAATAGCAGCTCCATCTACATCTTTATCCACGTTTTCCAGCAGTCTTTTGGATGATGTTTCAGCCTCGGTTTTAACAGCATAACTAGAGGTCGTTTGTATGTTATGATTTGGTTGTTATTTCTTGTATATAGCTAGTTCAAACACATATTAAAGATCCTTATATTCTTGGGTTTGTTGTTACTATGAAATGAACCTTAAATTTCAGTTTATAAAACAAGAAATTAAGCATTTAATCCGCTGCGTTTTCCTTGTTTAAATGGTTAAACTACGTTGTAAAGGTCCAACAAACCCAACACCGATCTCAAATCCATTGAGATTTTGGTGATTTCAGATTGATTTCGTGTCGAAAAAGCTTTTCAGCTTCATGCAGCAAAATTACCAATTCATCCAGCAAAACTGTACTGATCTGTAGAGATTCCTATAAGTCTGATGCAGCCAAAACATCCAAAGTCTCTCTGCATGCATGCACTGAAGAACAGAAGTAGAAATGCTTCGGAAGTTTTACACCATGCACTAGAAATATTCTAAGTGTAAAATCTTCCGAAGCCAAGACCAACATCTTCCAAAGCCAAAAGTGAAGTCTTCCGAAGCTTCAAAGACAAAGTCTTCCGAAGCCAAAGAGTGAAGACAGATTTCTTCCGAAGACTTTTAGAGATATGCCTTTATCTGATGTACATTACCATAAAGCTGGACCACCTTTCCGCTGCTACTCTGTAAAGTCACCAACTTACATGAGTTGGTGAAAAGGTTCATGCTTTTGTTAACTGTACATTGAGGTCTTGAGTTCATGCTTTCTACTTTATGTACTTGTATCCTTTTTGTAATATATTAGGATGTGAGCTATGGCATGTCATAGTCACTAGTCAAAAGGCAAATCTGCCTTTTGACTCTACATTTGATTTTGTAGTTGTCTAGTAAATTGTATCCACCTGGCCTTCAAAGTATGGCCGGCTGTAGGATGTAGTATAAAGTATCTCAAGTACTTGTAACTTTCCACTGTATGCTTTGTAACACTTGTAATAGAACTTGAGAAGCAATATACAGCATTCTTGAAAACCAATTACTTGAGTTGTTTGCCATCTTGTTCTGTCTTATATTTATTTGTGTTCTTAGCATCTTTCATTAACAAGTTAACCAGTTCCCTATTTGATTTGTTAAGTGTTCTAAGCAACTCTCCTCTTTGTGTTGTTGTGTTGTAAGTGCATACCCTTCACCGGTCCTGCATTTGGTATTAGAGCATTTCAGGCTCTTGATATAAGATCTCACTATCTTAAGAGCCCTCACACACACAAAATACTTAACAACTTAAATGGCAGCTATTACCAAAGTTGATATGAAAACTGGAACTATGACAAAGTCTCCACTGATCACTCCTGAAGACTTTGATACTTGGTGTCAAAGAATGGAAGGCTTCATCAAGTCTCAAGACTCTAGGATGTGGGACTCTGTTGTTGAGGGACCTTAAATACCAAGCACCACTTCTGCTACTAGTGGTGGTATAATTCCTAAGGCTGTGGCTGATTACTCTGAAGCAGATAGTAAGAGAATAGAGATTGATCAGAAAGCCATGACAGCCCTTCAAACTGCTCTTCCAAACTCCATCTACAGAGGCTTCAAGAAGGGCAAAACTGCCAAGCAACTATGGGAAGCACTGAAGCTAATGTATGAGGGGTCTACTGAAGCAAAGGAGAACAAGAAGGATCTCCTGAAGCAGCAGTTTGAAAACTTCACCTTCAAGGTAGGTGAAACCATGACTCAATAATACTTCAATTATGTTGTAATTGTGGATACTCTAATGGATGTTGGAGTAACTCTTGAGAACAGGGACATTGTAAGGAACTTTATGTCCTCACTTCCTAGACAATGGATACATTATTGTGTGTTATCAAGAGGATTGAGACCTTAAGACTCTTACTCTTACAGAGTTGTATGGTATTCTTAGTGGCTACCAGATGGAAATGAACATGCAAAACTCATCTAGTAACTCTAGCAATCAACTGAGTTCAGCCCTCCATGTGGTTGAAAGGGAAAGCATTAAACCAAAGCATCATCTTATATGCTTCCCTGACAACTCACAAAAGGGCCCTTTCATCACCTTCCCAGAGACTCCAAAGGAAAGCTACACTCAAGGAAGTCCCTTCCAAGAGACAACTTCTTCTTATGCCTTTGTCTCTGCTGATGAAACCTCAGGCAACTTTCTCCTCACTCTTGAAGATTTGGACTGTATCCATCCACATGATCTGGAGTACATGGAGATAGTCCAGCAAATGGCTCTTCTCACTCATAGAGCCAAGAAGTTCTACAAGAGGACAGGGAGAAAGTTTCTAAGCAATGCAGCCAGTGGAAAGTTTGGGCTGGATAAAAGCAAAGTAAAATGTTACTTGTAACCAGATGGGACACTTTGCAAGAGAGTGTAAGGCACCAAGGACAAATGGTGGCCAAGCACAAACCAGACAAAACTACACTGAGAAAGCCCCCTAGAATGAGAAGCCAAAGCAGCAAGCTGCAGTTGCTGTTGAAGAAGGAGGCTTTGACTGGGGTTTTCAGGTGGAAGATGCATCTCCAAACCCAGCACTCATGGTAGACCACGATGAAGCCAAGGTATTGGAACATCTTTGTACTCCTGAATGGATTGCTAAAGTCAATAGATACAGGTTCTATAATTTAGGAATGAGATCTGATCTTGAGTCCTTAAATATCTTAAAAGCTGATTTTAAAAGAGCTGAAAATGATTATAAACTATAGAGGACTTAGAGAAAACTATTTCAACTCTTAAACATGAGCATACAAACTACAGGACTCAGATCAAAGACATCATTAATAAATTAACAGAATGCCAGGCTGAGCTTGTGATCAGCAAAACCAAGGCAGAAAAATGTGTTCTTGAAGAAGAGACCTTCAAGAACATAATATCATCATCCTTGCATGCAAAAGTTTGTTATCAAAATAAGCAGGGACTAGGATCTTGTGAGATAGCTCCTCCACACACAATCTTGTTTGTAAGATCTCCTAGGTGTAGAACTTGTGAAGATGAGCTTCCCCTCATAGATCCTGTGACTGAAGAGGATGAAGAGGAGATGGTGGAAAATTGCTCCGAGTAGAGTGAAGAAGAGCATTCTAAAAAAGGGTCACCATCTCTCTGAGGAGAGCAAAGCTGTTGGGATGACCAAGTCAAGAAGAAAGAACTTGATCAGGAAGGCCAAAAGAAAGTCCAAAAAGGCTCAAGAGATCAAGGCCACCTTCAATTTTGCACAGAAACAAGTCTTCATCTCTACAGGATTTGAAGTGGTAAAGGCTGAAGACACCAACTTGAACTCCATCAACAAGAGTTCTGGTTCATGTCCAAATCATCCCATCAACAAGAAGAAGGCTGGTCAGTTGTGCATCACTATTGTACAACCTGAACCATCCATCTCCAAAGGTAGTTCTATCACCACAAGAACTGCCACAGCATCTGCAAAGATGAAGATGGAGAAGGAAAATGATCAAGTTCAGCCTTGTTCACAAAGGAAAACTCCTAGAAGAAAGAAAATGGACTGTGTTATGTGTGGGAGTACTTCTCATCTTGCTAAGGATTGTGTTTACAATCCAAAGAGTACTATTCATATGACCAAGAAAGAAACTTCTAAGAGTTTGGAAAAGAAGAAGCTAGCTTCGGAAGGAAAATCTGTTTCCATCGGAAGCTCCAAAATGAAGAAGAAGACAAGTGGAAACTTGCATTCGGAAGAAAATTTGGTCTCGGAAGAAAGGAATACTTCCGAAGCACTGAAGCCTACTGCATTGAAAGCAAGATCTTCCGAAGGTCTAGTCATCAAAACTTCCAAAGTCATCAAAACTTCCGAAGTATTGAAAGTCAAGTCTAAGCTTTCAAAGGTGGTGTGGAAGTCAAAGAAAGACCAAGTGGCTGAAAGTTCTTCATCAACATCAGCAAATGATCCTTCTAGCATGACTATAGGATCAATTACTATTGCATTGTCTTCAACTTCTTTTGATGAGCCCAATACTAATGAGGCTTGGGTTTCCAAATGTAACTAATCATCTCTTTTGTGCAGGAACAGCTCAAGACAAACAGAAATGTATGGATCATTGATAGTGGCTGTTCTAGACACATGACAGGCAATAGGTCACTACTCTATAAGTTTGAAAGAATTGATGGAGGACCAGTTGCTTTTGGAGGAGATGCAGGAGGTTACATTACTGGAAGGGGCAAGGTCACAAATAGTAATCTCAGCATGAAGAAGGTAAACTTTGTCAAGGAGCTTGGGTACAATCTTCTGAGTATATCCCAATTTTGTGATCAGAGTCATAACATGCTCTTCACTGAGCATGAGTGCATTTTTCTCAGACCCGGGGTGGTCGTTCCTCATGAGCACATCTTTCTCAGAGCCCCTAAGAAAGGGAACATGTACAAGATGGACTTGCAAGACACATCTCCCTTAGGAGAAGTTTCATGCTTTCTGTCTAAAGCAAATAATGATGAATCTTTCCTCTGGCATAAAAGAATGTGCCATGTAAACTTTAAAAACATAAAAAAATTAATTAAGAATGATTTGGTAACTGGAATACCAAAGAAAGAGTTTACAAGTGATGACCACTGTATTGCATGCCTGAAAAGGAAACAACACAAGGTATCTCACAAGCCAAAGGAAAGAAATTCCATCATTAATCCCCTACACTTATTACATATGGATCTCTTTGGCCCCACCAGTGTAATGAGTCTAGGAAGGACCTCTTATTGTTTGGTGATCACAGATGATTTTACAAGATTCACTTGGGTATTCTTTCTTAGAACTAAGGATGAGAC
Organism: Flaveria ramosissima; assembly: GCA_025215565.1. Taxonomy (NCBI): domain Eukaryota; kingdom Viridiplantae; phylum Streptophyta; class Magnoliopsida; order Asterales; family Asteraceae; genus Flaveria; species Flaveria ramosissima. The sequence goes on along the minus strand of CM046031.1, from coordinate 17,941,508 downwards.
CCCTGAGATTCTGAAGAATTTCATCTTAAAGATTGAGAATCAATGTGATCACAAGGTCAAACCATAAGATGTGATCAAGGAACTGTTGGAGCTGTACAAGATAGTCTATATTATCAACACAGTCAAAGTTAACAAAACGCAACGTCACGGTCAAAGTCAAACCTACACGTTCGAGACGAAGAACCGAGACGAGACGTTGAAGATTTAGATGACTAGGAGTTTACTGTAATAAATATATTTTGTGTGAAAAAATATATTTTATCTTGTTTTTAGTCATTTTTATGTTTTATATGTAATTGCATAAATAACCTAAGTTTAGGGGAATAAATGCAATTAGTGAATATTATATTCACTATAAATAGCCTAAATGTAATTAGGATTAGGCTAATGGTTGAATGACCATTTGATTGGGGTTTCCTCATTATTCAAATCATATGCAATCATATCATATCAAAGGGGATTTATTGTGTTCATCATTGTTTGATCTCACAAATCTTCATAATATTTGATTCAAGTGTTCATCCTGGTTTTACAATTTGGTATCAGAACCTTATTGGACCAAATGCATTGAAAATTTGAAGAATTTGTTGCTGACTTTGTTGCTGATTTTTGAAGGTGTTCATCAGATTTTTAGAGAGAGAAAGTGGGGGTCTAGAGAGAGAAAGTAGATCTAAAATTCAAATTTCATCCCAAACACAATCAATTCATCAGAACTTCAACAATCTACTACAAATTGAAGATATACAACATAAATTCCTAATCTACAACATATTTTATACAAGAAATTGAAAGAAAATTCAGAACTGAAGAAGTTTCTCTCACACACACTAGTGTGTGTGTTCTTGGTGTTCTTGAGCCTCAACATCTTCATCCGGCAAAACTAGATCTGATCTTGAATGAAAGTTCAATGTTTTTGGCGAAATTACAGTTTCGTCCGACGAATGTTCGGCGAAATTCCGGCGAAACTATCAAATTCCGGCGAAACTATCAAACTCTGGCGAAACTGCAATTTTTCCAGCGAAATTACACCTGCTAAAGTAAAGATTAATATGCGAAATTAATATTAAAAAAAACACCTGCTAAACCCAAGCCGCCGGAAGCGAATAGCTCCATTTCTCCTGCCAATTCTTTCGAGGCGAATCATCATCAACTCCTCTAATAAAATTCACTTCAGGTGACGAGATATAACTAATCAAAATGTTTCTTGCAGCAGCCAGCATATAATTTCTCATACTCAAATTATGTTGGCTGTAAAAAGCGTCATGCTGGATATTCAACCATAGTCCCGGTGGCTTTATCTGGTTAGGACCTCATCAGCCGTAAGAATGTTATAAGCATCATCAAAAACTGGAGGTCTAGAGTAGATCCCCTGTACCAAGAACACTTTGTTAAGATCAGCAAGAGTGAAATCAAAAGGAAAATATCCTGTCACATCTAGACCGTTGACATCATAGGTCGTTTCATTTGCAACAAGAGTTTTACCAATTGTAGACGAATTCGCCAGATTCAGATTCGGAAAACAGATCTCGACGTTATCCTTCGTCAATTGCACATCACACCACAAAATCAAATCGAATACACTAATAAGCACAGCAAACGAGTACGCATTGAAACTAGAACTCGGAAATAGCCCCGAAAACCCTTCGTTCGCCACCACCAACGGCGGATCTCCTCTTAAGCTCATCCAAGGAGAAGGTGGAGCATCAGATCCCTGAGCAGCGGCAAAGGATATAGAAGAGATTAAGGTTAAGATGAAGAAGAGAAGCTGCCGGAGATTCCACATTGCCGGCAGAAAGTAGCCGGAGGTGTCGTTGACTAGAGTTTTGTGGAAGTGAGAGATTTAGGGTTTGAAGTTGTGTTTGGGAGTAGTTTCCAAAGATCAGATCTGAAGTGTGTGTTTTGTTAGTGTTTGACAAATGATTTAGGGTTTTCAATTCGTAATTGGGTTAATTCTCATTGGGTTGGGTTTTCAATTGGGTTCAGCAAATTGGGCTGAATTTTTTTAAAAAAAACATTAATGTGTGGGCTCATTAAAAATCAATAAAGACAAGATTGGGCTCATTAAAACTCAAAGAAAGTGTTCATTTTTGAAATTCTGATGAAGAAATATTCAACGATTTTTTAAATCCCAGTTGCTAAGATTATATAGCGTGACATTTAAAAAATAATATATTTCCCGGGGGAGAATTATTCTACAATTTTTTGGGAAAATATTTTTGGGACGTTTAATTGTTTACAATTTTTAATAAAATGTCATCTTCAGAAGATTTTAAATCAGATAATCTCACAACGGCACAAAGCCGGTTTGATTCTTTTACAGCAATGAAGAAAGAAAAATTATCAGATTTGATTGATCGATTTCTTAAAGGTGGCAAATAATCTAAAGAAGCATGTTCCAGATCTCAGTAATCATGAACAGATTCAAAAGCTTCTAGACTCTCTTCCATCTGCATGGAATCATCAAGTTAAAATGCTGAAGCAAGAAAGAGGTTATGTCGACACAAAACTTATGGATATGGTTAACAGACTAAAATCACTCGAGCTGGATATCCAAAGAAACGAATTTCAAGAAGCCGTGTTCCCACATCAAACCCACGCGCTTAATACTGATCTTGTTTCTTCTGTAACAAGCATACTTGATTACAAAACAGAGATGATTGAAAAATTGAAGTTATTGAGAACTGATTCGGATTTAAATATTGAATTCAGAGAAATTGTTGATATAGACTGTGAAGCTTTAAGAGTCAACAATGACAGTAAACCAGAGTCTGTGAGAACCGATGATGATAAGGCTAGAAAAGCTGACAACAGAAAGAAAGAATCTGAGGCTGATGAGATGTTGAAGGTCAAAGAAGAGGAACAACAAGAAATCACATGGGTTTGCAACTGTGAAAAGAGCTTAGCTGCAGAACGAACTATCATGGGTCTTCCTTATAAGACTGTTCATGATATGTGTTCTTCATCTTGCAAAATCCGGTTATTGGGGATTTATAAGGCGAACAGATTGTTACTGGAAAATGAAAAAGAATTAAAAATAATTAATCAGGAATTAAAGAAAAAGAAAATTGCTTTTTCAAGAAAACTTAATGAAGCATTGGCTAAAAATGATCTTTTAAGAAGAACCATTTTGGAGCGTAACGTTGAAATTAATATTCTAAGAGAAAGGGCTGTTTTAGCTCAATTTGAAACAACACAGCTTCAAACGAAGCTTGATAAATGGACCCTTTGACACATGAAAAAGGATGAGCTTATTGCTAAACAACAAGGGGCGCGAGTAAAACATGGGATTGGATATAAATCTAATGGTGAAACTGTATTTAATTCAGTTCCACCCCCTTCTACTTTATGTTATTCACCAATCCCCAGACCTCATCCTAAAAATGATTTGTTTGAACAACCTACTAATAGTTTGCATGCAGGTTTGAGCGGTGTAAATCTTAATAAGGTGCGAGATGATTATGATTCTACAATTGGTATTGGATACAATAAACCGAATGCTGACAGTCAAGCTAACGATTGTTCAGTCCCGGTTGTTTTTAAATCTATATCTACTATTTCTTCTAACTTCTTTGATAAGTTTAAAGTAGGTGAAGTTCTTACTTTTGAGCCTGTCAAGGTTGTGACAGAAGAGATAAATCAGGAATCACCTAATCATCAAGTTCCAACAACAACAACACATTCTATTCCTGTCAATCAAGATCCATTGGAAGCAGATCTGTGTATACGAGACTGGTCAAGCTTAGATGATGAATCAAACACAAAGGACCGTGTCAGTTCATCAAAGATCAAGATATCACCTGAAATTGTCAAGTCTCAAACGATTCCAAAAGCTGAATCAAGACCAATATAGATCTCTTCTCCAACTGCAAAACAAGCTAGTCAACCAGTGAAGATCTCATTCCCTGTTCAGCACAGAAAACTTCAGAACAAGCAAGAATATACTAAATGCTCAAAGCAATCCTCATCACCACCTGCACAACATGGGTCAGTCAAGAATCAAAAGCCTTTCAAGGCTTGTTTTGAGTGTGGAAAGAAGGTCACGTGGTAAAGAAGTGCCCTCAAAGACTTGCTAAGGATGGTAAAGGCAAAACGAATTGCTTTTCCGGATGTAAGTCTACAAAGAATGTTCCAGATGGTAAAGGCAACACGGGTTGTTTCTCTGGTTCAAGAGGTAAAAACCACACATCTTTGAACAATTTGATGAAAAACCCTTAATCCAAATCTTTTCATGTGAATCCGGTTTCACATGATTTAAAGATGAAAATGACCAAAGGTTCAAAACCAAATTCTTTTCCTTTCGGTCATAAACAAAAAATGATTTCCAAATTTAATTCATTCAAATCCAAATTAATTGAACCGAAACAAATATGGCAAATTAAAAAGAAGGATATAGCAATCCCCAATTGTTTAAACGGTTGTGTGCAGAAGCAGGTTATGTATATTGATGAAAAAGGAACTTCCAAGACTTCGATGGCCTGGGTTCCCCTCTCTAACTAATTTGTTAATGAGTGCAGAAACAATTCAGGAGGACTGTTAGTAATCCGGTTTACTGACAGAGATTGTTTCTAATTCAAATTTGAGGCGGAACAAACAGGTTAAGGTCATGGTATTTTATCCACAATCTGGATTTTTATTTGCACAATCACGGTTCTCACTTTACAATCACTGCATATTTCTTGATCATTCATTTCTTATCTTGATATCAGTGTAGTTTGGAAGATCTTCTTTAGTAAATTTCTATTTCTATACAGTTTTATAAAAAATTAAAAAAATATAAAAATATAAAATAAAAAAAGAAGAATAGGTTTGCAAATAAAAATTTAGGGGGAGAGTATAATACATAATAATTGAACAGAGAAATGGGAACTTGATTCGAGATGACTGAGAAATAATTGTATATCATCTTGAAATGCTTGTTTTTGCATGAGTTGTGTTTGTAAAATAAGAAATGATAGTAACTGATGCTATTATTTGATTTACATCTTATTTTTAATTGCAAATTATAGAAAAACAAACAGATTCTTTAATGATATGGTTGGTAGACTCAGCCTGAAGAATAAAGTGGACAGCAGCATAATGATTAAATTAAAATATATGCTTAAGGATCGCAATCATTTTGGCCTGCACGAAAACTGAGTCCCGACATAAATTGGATTGAGAATTGATCTTTCACCCACCATGATACAAATCATATAAGCCATATCTTTGTGCCATGATTGGTATATTTATGTGTCTTATGTTTGTGTTTGTGCTAATTCCTCTGTTGTACGGAAGTACTGACTTGGAGTGATGATCTCCTTTGCTGTATGATAGTATTGACCTGGAGCTCTCATCGACACACGATTAAATGGTGATCTCCTTTGTTATACGTGAGTATAGACCTGGAGCTTTCACCATTTTGGTCTAAGTAGTGTCAAATCATCTAAACAAGGAATTCATCACAGAATGCAATGTTCTGTTGATAATCACTTGCACACTAATATACAAGCCTTATTCCATAAAGATCGTAACAAAATTCAAGAAATCCTGAGGTTGGGTGAGGGTTTTTGTCAAATGATTGTGGGGTCCTAGCATTCTAAAGTTTTTAATCGAACCTTAACGAATCATCTGTTGCTTGTTGAAAAATATAGGGCATGGGTTTAAGTGGACAAACATATCAGCAATCGTTATTGATGTGTTTGAAAATTTTAAAATTCATTCAAAGACTGTGATTAGATTCAGTTATCAGTGTGATCTCATTGCTTGTCGATGATTAAATTCATCTTTATACTAAAGTATATCTTGAGGATGTGATCTCATGATCGATTCAGTTCTTGGTAATTAAGAATATATATACATATATATATATATATATATATATATATATATATATATATATATATATATATATATATATATTATAATAAATATATACATTAAAAATAGAAAAATATAATAAAATTTCTTTTCAAATTTTTTTAGGTCTTCCATATTATGTTGTTACAATTCTATCATTTTTCATGCATTTCACGAAAATTACGCACAAACGAACACGGGTTCACTTGTTTTCAAACACAGATAAACACGGGTTTATTTTGTTAAAAATGAAATGATCTAATTAGAAATGTCGAGATTGTGTTTGTGAGTGTGTTTCAGATTTTTGCTGTAAGTGATGGCCGATCATCATTTGAGCAGTGTACCTGATCAAAGAATCTGTTCCTCAAGTTTGTAGAAGATACCAAGATAGGAATCCTCCTCCTACATCTTCTAAGGCACTCATGTTTAGAGATTTGGGAAAGCTGTTCCAATATTCTGACAAAGGATGCACTCGAAAAGGGGGAGCTCATAAATAGGGGGAGCTTATGAGATTAATAATTTTTCTCATCAGATTCAAAAAGCTTCAATTTGAAGATCTTTCTATTGTTGACTTCTCGGCGCTGATTTCGTTTGAAGACGTTAATAAGGGGGAGTATTGTTGGAGATGTACAAGATGGTCTATATTATCAACCAAGTCAAAGTCAACAAAAGTCAACGTCACAATCAAAGTCAAACCGACACGTTCGAGACGAAGAACCGAGACGAGAGTTGAAGATTTAAATGACTAGGAGTTTTATTGTAATAAATATATTTTATGTAAACAAAATATATTTTATCTTGTTTTTAGTCATTTTTATGTTTTATATGTAATTGCATTAATTAGCCTAAGTCTAGGGGGTTAAATGTAATTAGTAAATATTTTATTCACTATAAATAGCCTAACTGTAATTAGGATTAGGCTAATGGTTGAGTGTCCATTTGATTGGGGTTTCCACATTATTCAAATCATATGCAATCATATCAGATCAAAGGGGATTTATTGTGTTCATCATTGTTTGATCTTACAAATCTTCATAATATTTGATTCAAGTGTTCATCCTGGTTTTACAGGAACTGAATTCAAGAATCAAATCCTTGATGCATTTTGTGATGAAAAAGGTATTATAAGACAATATAATGCTCCCAGGGCTCCTCAGCAAAATGATGTTGCTGAGAGGAGAAACAGGACACTAATTGAAGCTGCAAGAACTATGTTGTCTGACTCTAAACTGCCCATCACCTTCTGGGCAGAGGCAGTGAACACTGCTTGCTATGTGCAAAATAGTGTTTTAGTGGTTAAGACACATGGTAAGACTCCTTATGAACTTTGGCACAAGAGAAAACCTTTCATTGGTTTTCTCAGGTCATTTGGATGTCCTTACACCATCTTGAATACCAAAGATCAAATTGCCAATTTTGTAGAGAAATCAGATGATGGACACTTTATTGGATAATCTTCTCAAGCTAAAGCTTATAGAGTATACAATCTCAGGACTAGAGTAGTTGAGGAGTCAGCCAATGTGACTTTTAATGAGCACACTTCCAGTGTGAAAGGTTCTTGTCCGGATTGGCTATTTGATCTTGATTTAGTTACCAACTATTTTAACAAATCTTGTGAGAATGTTTCAGGATCTATAGATATACTACCTACACGTGATCCTGATCTAAGATTTGAGCTAAGAAGACCTTCTAGTTACACATCTTCAGCTCCAGTGGTAACTATTCTTGCAAATGAAGCTTCTACCAGCACATCAATAACAAATCCTGCTGATGCTTCTGGGGTGCCTTCAAATTCCAGCTTAGAGGCACAAAACTCAGATAATGAGCTTCAAATGTTGGAGAAAATGGTGATGGTGAAAGTGATCAAGAATTTCTTGATGCTAATAACCACTCCATTGAAGACAACATCAATGATGTCACACACTCGTTGGATCAAGTCAATCTTGATAAGTGTGCTGATGTGGAGGATGAATCTTCCTTGCCAGATCAGAATTTCTCAAATTTAGATCTGTCTTAGCAACTTGCTGTGATCCCTCAGCTAAGGATCCAGAAGTCTCATCCTACCACAAACATCACTGGAGATGTTGCTTCAGGGGTGAGAACAAGAGGACAAACCCATGAAGCGAATGTTTGTCTTCACTCTTGTTTCTTGTCCCAGATAGAGCCAAAGAAAATTGATGAGGCTCTAAAGGATGGAAGTAGGGTTGAAGCCATGCAAGAAGAGTTGCTTCAATTTAATAGGCAAAAGGTTTGGAACCTATGTCCTCTTTCTCAAGGGAAGACTACCATAGGAACCAAATGGGTTTTTAGGAATAAAAAGAATGATAGAGGACTTGTCATCAAGAACAAGGCAAGACTAGTTGTTCAAGGGTATACTCAAGAAGAAGGAATTGACTACACAGATGTTTTTGCTCCTGTAGCAAGACTTGAAGCTGTCAGGATATTCCTAGCTTTTGCTGCATCTAAGAACTTCAAGGTCTACCAACTTGATGTCAAGTGTATTTTTCTTTATGGGGTGATTGATGAAGAGGTGTATGTCAGACAACCACCTGGGTTTACAGATCCTGATCATCCTGATTATGTCTGCAGGCTTGATAAAGCTCTTTATTTGATGCACTTAGCTCCAAGGAAATGGTATAAGACTTTATCTCAGTATCTCTGTCAACATGGCTACAAAAAGGGTACTATAGATGGAACTCTCTTCATCAAAGGAACAGGAAATGACATAATGCTAGTTCAAGTATATGTAGATGACATTATCTTTGGGTCAACTAATCCAAAGCTTTGCATTGACTTTGAGAAGCTAATGAAGGATAGGTTTGAAATGAGTGCCATTGGGGAACTCAATTTCTTTCTAGGAATTCAAGTGAAGCAAGTTGACAATGGCATCTTCATAAGTCAGTCAAAGTATGTACAAGACATACTTAACAGATTCAACATGACTGATTGTAAGGTTGCTAAGACACCCATAGCCAGAAATCACTCCCTTGGACCTGATCTTGAGGGGGAGTGTGTTGATGAACATCTCTACAGGGCAATGATTGGGTCTCTTATGTACCTCACAGCTAGCAGGCCAGATATTATGTTTGCTACATCCAGCCCCAAGATGTCACATCTGGTCACTGTCAAAAGAATTTTAAGATATCTCAAAGGTGCTCCATCACTTGGCCTTTGGTATCCAAAGAATTCTGACTTTAATCTGTATGCTTATACAGATAGTGACTATGGTGATTGCAACATGACTGCAAAGTCTACATCAGGGGGGATGTCAATTTCTTGGTGGAAGAGTAGTCTCTTGGCAATGTAAGAAACAATCACGTGTGTCTGCATCAACTGCTGAGGCTGAATACATTGCTGCTGCAAGCTGCTGTGCTCAAGTGCTTTGGATTCAAAATCAGATGGTGGACTATGGATTCAACTTTAAAGAGACTCCCATCCACATAGACAACAACAGTGCTATCTCAATCATAGAGAATCCTGTGCAGCACTCAAGGACAAATCATATTAATATCAGTTATCATTTGATCAGAGATAACTTTGAAAAGGGACTAATCAAACTAGTCAAAGTTAACACAAATGAACAATATGTTGATCTGTTCACCAAAGCTTTTGATGAGCAGAGATTTAAATATCTTTATCAGCTATTGGGATAATTAACTTTTAATAGCTTTTCTTAAAAACTTAATTATATTTATTTCTATAACCTGTGTGTCCTAAGTTGTCTAGTTTATCACCTTCATAAGCCCTTGTTTTCTTTGAAGGAAATCTTTTCAAAAGACTTTTCTTAGATTTTTGAAAATCTTGATCTCTTCGGAAGATTTAAAATTACCTTCGGAAGAAATTTATGTCTTAGTAAATAAATAATTGCTTTAGTAATTTTACTTTCAGAAGAAATTTCTGAAATATCTTCCGAAGCTTAAAATCAACTTATGTACTCTGTATGTTTACAAAGAACAAGTTTCTTCCGAAAGCAATTTACCTTCGCAAGTATTTATTCTCCTTAGAATAAAAATCTCTGAGTGAAAATTTCTCTTTTGAAGCAAAATTCTCAAAAAACCTTTGAAATATCCTCCGAAGCCAATTTGCCTTCGGAAGCTTTTTCTTCAGAACTTCCGAAGCAAATAACCATCGGAAGATTTCTCGACTTCCAAGAAAACTACTTTTTGGGCAAAAGCAAACTACTTTTCAGAGGTGGGACCAACATCGGGATTTCAAAGTTTATCCTCTTTCATTAACTTTGTCTCAAATCCTTTTCACATAACCCAACGGTTCCTCCCTCTGTCACTATCTTCCTCAATTACACTATTCCATAAACCTAAATTCTCCCAAACCGCCTTTGTTCTTAATCTTTCCTCATCCTTAAGCTTTTAAAATGGCCAACCTAAACCGCAGAAACAACCAAGATTTCTCCATGCAACATCACAGGCAACGCAACTAGGTTGCTCTGTTAAGCTCTGAGAAAGATGAAAGTTTCTCAGAGATTTGCCGTTTCTTAGCTCTATCCAACTACTTCACCTCCCTAACCATTGATCCTACTCTCTATGAGGATCATCTGCTTTAATTCTGGAAGACCTGCCAAGAGGTCATTATGGATGGGGAGAAGGAACTGTCTGCCACAGTGCTAGGGAGGACAATCTTCATCACTTCGGCCATCATTAACACTCACTTGCAGCTGGATGATGAAGAAGGTGAGTTGTCCTTCGCAAAGAAAGTTGTCAATCATTCCTTTGAGCACATGGGCTATGAATGAGATTTCTCTGTAAGACCTTCAGGAAAGAGAAGGTCTCATCCCAGTGGAAATACCTACTTCATGTGGTTATCCACATCTTGTCAAACAAGCATGGAGGGTGGGACCAGATTCCTGAGGATCTCTCCTTCATAGTACATGGAATGGTTCAAGGGGTCAAGTTCAAGTACTCTCAGTTTGTTTATACAAATTTGCTTGCTAACTTGGACTCCTTAGAGTATTATATGTTTCCTAGATATGTTCAACACATTCTCAACTGTGAACTGGGGTCACAGTTGAGGGAAACAGATAATATTCTTAAATTGGGACTGATGAAGCCTGACATCTTTAAAATTATGAAGAAGCCAACTGTAGGCTTCTCAGGGGTAGAAACAGCCCTTGTCCCAAAAATGTTAGAGCTCATTGCTCAAGGTGACAACCTAGCAACACAAGCTAGTGTTGAACCCACACCTTCTACCTCCCAACCACCAAAAAGGCCACATGTCACCCTCACCTACCAAAGAGAATCCAAACGAACCCTTGCTCAAGCTATTGAGTCTGTGCAGGCCCCCATATATTCACCCATACAGGAGGAAGTGGACATTAGAGCTCCCACTTCCCCTGAGGAGCAAACCACTCCCATCTCTTCAACAATCTGGGATGAGGTTCCTCATGCTCACCCTGATGAGCTCATAAGCCAAACTGCCTTAAGCCCTCACTTCGAGTCTCAACACTAAGTGAACAACATTCAGGGGACAGTTACCATCCCCAGCCTTTAGACTTAAATCAACCCATTCCCAACCTCTCATTCTATACTGATGAAGACTTAGGATTCAGTGGGTACCATGAGTCTCTCTACTCTTCCCCTACTCAAAGAGAGATGAGTACTCCTGAGTCTCCTTTGTCTAGCCCACATCAGTCACCCATCACTGAGGTGGACACTTCTGAACCTGTTCAGGATATCCATATGGAAGATCAGCAACTTGAGTGACTACCCTGCATAATAGGGTCAATGATCAGCAATTAAAATATCTTATCTCAGGGAAAAACTAGCTGGGAGACCTTTAAGAGGAGCTCAACCAGGAACACAAGAACCTGTGAATGTGATTGACCTAACCTCTAGCTCACCTATGCAAGAGGGTGAGGCTACCAAAAAGGGGGAGAAAGTCATTACAGTCACGGAACCTGGGAGTTCTTCAGGGAGTATGGACATTCAGGATTCACCATCCTCACTTGCAACTGTGCATACTCAGTAACTTCCTCAAGTTCACATTAATGTGGACATTATAGACTCTGTCATTAGGAGTCTCTTTGAGGAAGGCATTCCAAGGGCTGTGTCATCTCCACATCAAGGAACTTCAAACTACATTATTGGGTAGAGGTATGATGCTGATAGAAGAGCCCTCATTCTTGACAGAGTTCAAGGGCAGCAAGAAGTATTCAATTTTCAGACCTTGAACTACTATGAAGGTCTTGACCTAATCCACATGCCACTTGTCAACCCAAGTCAATCAAGACAAGCTGACAGGTTAGCACTCAGGATTCAAGATAGAATTATTGAAGAGTTCAGCCTTAGAAGGAGACAAAGGCAATCAGGTAATGTCATTGGTCAACTGGATGCTGAGGCAGACCCTGAGATTAGCTTCAAAGGGAAAACCTTGGGTGAAGGCCCAGTGATAGAGCCTGAGAGCCTTGTCACACCAATAACTGCTTCAGAAATTCATTCCCTCAGTGAAACACCTGCTGGTAAAGGTGTCTCACAACCTCTCTCTGGCCATAGCTTAGATGCTACACCAAGCAATGAAGGCCAAAGCTCTCTCCACCTTGTGTCACAAAGGTCTGTGGGTGACAAAGGGAAAATGGTTCTAACTCCTGAGGAGATTGAGGAGGAGGAGGAGAGAGAGAGAGAGGAAGAGGAAGCTAAGGGGAGAAAGTTACTCTGGGTCTTCAGGCTTTATGCAAGCTGCAATCAGGGCTGCCCCCAGACCAAACACTCAAGAAGATGAGTTGAGGGCAGTCAGGATTACTTACCTGCAGACCAAGAACTATGAAATAGATGAGATTATAGCTCTCCCCTTAGAGCAATTAAATGAACTGGCTGACATGGAAGTGTTAAGAGAGATGAAGGAAGCAGAGGATGCAAGGCTACTTCTCCAATTCAAAGAAGAGAAGAGACAGAAAAGGTTATACAAGCATGCTCCAACTCTCTCCCAGTACAAGAAAGCTCTGTGCAAGAGAATGTTGATGGGTTTGTTAGAACATCAAAACCGAAGTTTAACCATTTAAACTTTCTGAAAAACGCAGCGGAAGATAGACATTATAACATGTTTATAATCTGAAAATTTTGTGTTCTTAATGATGTTTTAAGATGGAGAAACAAACCCAAAACAAAAGGGATCTTTTGTATGTGAATAAACATGCTATGTATACATAAAAGCAACATAATATGACAACCACAAAGGGCTGCCATATCTACCTTTCAAGAGCTCTAAAAGTCGACCAAAGAAGGATGTTTGGATGCTAGAGATCCGGCCAAAGCTTCAAGGTTGGATGTCCTCAAATGTTGACTCCCACAAAGCTCTAAGTAAGCATCAATCTTGCTTGGATTTGGACACCAAAAACACCAAAATGAAAGCTGCCAAAAGACCTTCAAGATAGTGAACTTCCAGCAGCAAATTTGATGATGTGGGAAGATGAAATCGACCAAGGTTCCAAGAGGAGGAACCCTCAAGTGTGTATACCCCAAGCTTATCTTGCAAACACACCTTCTTGTTAGGAAGAAACACCACAAAAGCTCCAAAAACCCTCAATTTTCAGCTGCTAGAACCGAGATTTTGAGAGAGAATAGAGAGCTTTTTCTTGTTTGCATGTATTGTGAATGGATGAGAAAAGGAGAACCCCAAGACCACTTAATGTGTGTGTTCTTCTCAAAACAAAATGGTCCAATGAGAAAATAGAGGGGGGGACGGCCAAAACTCATTCAAAATGGGTTTTCCCTCTTTAAATTAAACACATACACACACATTAAAATGGTCTTGCAACTAGACATATAATTACCATTTAATTGTATGTACAAGTGTTATAACTTATAAAATTAACCAATTAACTTATAAGTTATAATTTCTCATTATTATTTGGTGTTATTTAACTTATTTAAATACCACTTCAAATAATATTGTTGAACAAAATATTCTAATAAGTTGTTCCACTTCATATGCAACTTATTTAGAAAACCCATTTTCTAAATTGGTGTAAATATTTAACTGCATGATCATATCATCAATTAAATATTAATTGGTGTTTGCTAAGCTTGTTATTGGGTATAACCCGACTTGGATCATGACATACTAACCGCATCAATGTTCTATGTGTCTTGGGCATATAGAATCTAACAATCTCCCACTTGCACAAGATTCATAGAAGATTGATTCAAGTAGTAAATACCGCCTAACAACGGTTTACTACCCTTAATACGCATGACATATAGCCATTCAATAACATCATCCCATTCAAGTATCCTACTTGAAATGATTTAGGTGAATTAATCATTTATCCTTTTGTTACAGATGTCATGTTAAATCCAAGAACATAGAGTGATCATTCCTTGTTGATTTAACTTATCAGGCCTTAGACATCTAACTCTCAACGAATAAGAGGAACAAATTCCATCTTGACTACATACGTTTCTCACAAACACCTCGTGTCATACCTGAACATACCCTTATGTGATGTCTACTATTTCAGGACAGTGAAGAATAAGTTCAAGGTATAACACTTGGTGAATATCAAAACCCAATATGTATCTCAGGTCGGAGGATACCAAATGATATTCGCCTTTACTCAAATTTACTTATGATCAATCAATAAGATTCCATGTAGTAAAATTTGAGATACGGGTTAGTCCAATATTTGTATCCCACAAATATCTATGAACCTTGGTAGCAACCCATTGCTCTATATTCATCCTTATGAATATCAACCAATCCAAGTTCATAATAGTCTTACCCTCACACTTGTTCCCACAAGTATGAACGACTACGGATATTTAGAGTAAACAATTTACTCATGGATTAAACATGCTAAATTGGAACATTAATTGAAGCATTATAACCAAATAATTTTATTCAAATAATAGAGAGTTCCACATATCCAAATACAAAATTTACAGATCAAATCCAATCACTAGAATATCGAAGTCCCATGGCACAAGTATGACCTTCATGCTTTGCCTTTTCAAGGAGCTTCGTGAGAGGATCCGCAATGTTTTGATCCGTGTGAACTTTGCGAATACATATCTTTCCCTTTTCAACTTCATCTCATATGTAGTTGAATCTCCGCTCAATGTGCCTAGTCTTTTGATGAGCACGAGGTTCCTTGATTTGAGCAATCGCACCCTCGTTATCACAAAAGATCTCTAGGGGGTCCTGAATGGAAGGGACAACCCCTAGATCGACAATGAATTTCTTCAACCATGCAGCTTCTTGAGCTGCCAATGAGGCGGCGACGTATTCTGATTCTGTAGTTGATAGAGCCACCACATCCTGCTTGGAGCTCTTCCAAGAGACCGCTCCTCCATTCAGAATGAAAATATATCCTGATTGTGACCGAGAATCATCACGATCGGTTTGGAAACTCGCATCCGTGTAACCTTTTACAACGAGTTCCTCATCACCAGATCCATAGATTAGGAACATATCCCTTGTCCTCCTTAGGTACTTAAGTATGTTCTTAACAGCCATCCAATGACTGTTTCCAGGATTTTGCTGGTAACGGCTTGTCATGCTTAAGGCGCATGACACGTCCGGTCGAGTGCATATCATCGCATACATGATGGATCCAATAGCGGATGCGTATGGGATTGCCTTCATTTTATCTTGCTCATCCTTTGAGCTTGGACATTGAGTCGTACTCAATATCGTTCCTCTTTGAATAGGTACGGTACCTTTCTTAGAGTTCTCCATCTTGAACCTTTTCAAGATTTTATCAATATACGCACTTTGATTTAAACCAATCAACCGCCTTGATCTATCCCTATAGATCTTTATTCCCAGAATATAGGCGGCTTCTCCAAGATCCTTGATGGAAAAACAACTTCCAAGCCAGGTTTTTACACCTTCCAAGGTTGGAATGTCATTTCCAAATAGTAGTATGTCATCAACATACAATACTAGGAAAGTTACTGTGCTCCCACTAGCCTTCTTATACACACAAGCCTCATCAGCGTTTTTGATAAAGCCAAATTTCTTTACTTCCTCATCAAAACGGTGATTCCAGCTTCTCGATGCTTGTTTCAATCCATAGATTGATTTCTTTAACTTGCATACTTTATTAGGATGTTTTGGATCGACAAAACCTTCAGGCTGAACCATATAGACATATTCCTCAAGATATCCATTTAGGAAAGCGGTTTTGACATCCATTTGCCAAATCTCATAATCATAATGAGCAGCTATGGCAAACAATATCCTTATAGACTTTAGCATCGCAACAGGTGAGAAGGTTTCATCATAATCAACCCCTTGAGTTTGAGTGAAACCCTTTGCTACAAGTCTAGCTTTATAAGTATCCAAGTTTCCATGCATATCGGTTTTCTTCTTGAAAACCCACTTACTTCCAACTACCTTGGAATTAAGAGGTGGTACAACAAGTTCCCAAACTTGATTGTCATACATGGATTGCATCTCAACGTTCATGGCCTCAAGCCATTTGTCACAATCCAAATTGGACACTGCATCATGGTATGTGGTTGGTTCATCTGAATCTATCACATAGCATCCATCCATGAAAAATCCGTATCTTTCAGGTGGATTACTAGTTCTACCACTTCTGTGAACGTTTTGTGTGTATTGATCAACCATTTGATCATCTTCAACATCCTCATGTTGAGTGCTAGTTTCAACCAAACGTGCATCGGGTTGTGGTTCTTGATCTTCCTCAAGATCCACTGTTCTACTGCTAGCTCCTTCCATAAGGAACTTTGCTTCTAAGAACTCACCCTTTCTGGCAACAAACACCTTTTGTTCCAGTGGATCATAGAAATAATATCCCATAGAATCTCTAGGATATCCAATAAAGATACACTTGGTGGATCGGACTTCCAATTTGTTTGGGGTGGGAGTCTTAACATAAGCCTCACAACCCCAGACCCTTAAGTATGATAGGGATGGAACTCTTCCATGCCATATCTCAAAGGTGTCCTTTCCACCTTTTTGGTTGGGGCCATATTTAGAATACGTGCCGCGGAGAGCAAAGCGAAACCCCAAAATGATAGAGGTAATGTGCTTCTAGCCATCATAGATCGGACCATATCCAATAAGGTTCGATTCCTCCTCTCAGACACACCATTATGTTGTGGTGTTCCAGGTGGAGTAAGTTGTGAGACAATCCCACAACTCCTAAGATGATCTTGAAAAGCATCACTTAGGTATTCACCTCCTCTATCGGTACGGAGAACTTTAATCGACTTGTTGAGTTGATTTTCTACTTCATTCTTGAAGATTTTGAACATTTCAAAAGCTTCATCTTTGTGCCTTAATAAGTACACATACCCATAGCGACTATAATCGTCGGTAAAGGTAACGAAGTATCTTTCACCATTCCTAGTCATTGGCTTAAAAGGACCACATACATCCGAATGTATGATTCCTAATAAATCTTTTGCCCTTTCGTTAGTCCCACTAAAGGGTGCCTTGTCATTTTACCTTGTAAACAAGATTCACACACATCAAATGAATCACATTCACTTGTTTTTAAAGACCATTCTTTTGTAGTGTTTGAATTCTTTTCTTGTTTATATGACCAAGACGACAATGCCAAAGATAGGTATCACTCAAATCCAACTTGAGTTTCTTGGTGCTAGTTTGGTACAATGAACTATTTAAAGTATATTCATGAACCAATTCATAAATACCATTAATGGGTATAGCTTTAAAATAGAACATATCATTTAAAGAAACATGAATATCATTTTCAATAAAAGATAATACATAATCATAAAGTCTTAATTGGGATACAGAAATAATGTTCCTAGTCAAACTAGGAGCATACAAAACATTCTTCAAAATAACATCCAAGCCACTTGGAAGTTTTAGGATGTAGTCCCCACGAGCTTCAACTTGGACTTTGGTTCCATTTCCCATGAAAAGACTAACATCCCCTTGATTGAAGTCCCTACTTCTTGTGAACCCCTGCAACAAATTGCAAATATGAGTTCCACATCCGGTATCCAATACCCATGTGTTAGAAGATGTAACATTAAGATCAATATGAATCATGTATATTGTACCTGAGGTCTGCCCGGCATCCCTCTTGGCTTTCAACTCTTGGAGATGGACAGGACAATTCCTTGCCCAATGTCCAATCTCCCCACACTTGAAGCATGGGTCATTGGTAGCAACCTTTTGCTTCTTCTCCTGTGGTTTGGGTGGTACCCTTACCGCCCCTTTCCCCTTTCCCAAAACGGGTCCCTTACCCTTGGCAACCTTTGCCTTGGGTGCGGGATAAGGCCTTTTCTTGTTCCCACCTTCATTGATGGTGAGAACGGGTAAAACCCTTTTACCCATGGCCGCCTCGGCCGTTTTGAGCATTGAGTGAAGCTCACCAATGCTCTTGTCCCAAGCATTCATGTTGTAGTTCAACACAAATGTCTCAAACTTCTTGGTAAGGCCATTAAGGATCAAATCCGTGGCCAATTCCTTCGAGACGGGACAGTTAAGCCTCTCGAGGCGGTCAATATGACTTTTCATCTTAAGAACATAAGATGAAACAGATTGGTTGTCGTCCATACGACATGCATGGAGTGCTCGAACCGTTTCGAAGCGCTCAACCCTTGCTTGCTGTTGGAACGTTTCCTTCAGCTGGGTTATCATGTCATAAGCTCCGTGATGTTCATACTCCTTTTGGAGATCCGGAGTCATGCTCGCTAGCATGAGACAAGACACTTGGACGGAGTCCTCAGTGTACTTCAACCAATCGTTGAAGGCCTCCTGATCATCCTAGTAGGTTGATCGGGGATAGGGTCGTCTAAAACATATGATCGTTTCTCTTGCTTGAGAACGATTCTCAAGTTTCGATACCAATCAATAAAGTTGTTATGATTTAGACGTTCCTTTTGGAGGATCGCACGTAATGATTGGTTGGACGCGGATGAGTTATCGTGATTTTCATTGTTGGTGGCCATCTACAAAATTTAACAAAGGTCTATTTAGTATTTTCGATATTGCTATTTTTAATAATTAACGCCTTTTAAGGTCATTTTTATATTAAAATCTAGAACCCAACATTACATTTAAATTGTGGTTAGGTGACCTTTATCCCACGATTTAAATTAATAAGGTGGTCAACGATTGACGGTTGCAACCATTTGCAACTTCTAGAGGCATGGGATCGACTTTAAACATCATATGCAAAGTCGGCATGTTAATCCCATCAACACCATTTGGAAACCATATTTAGGTGATCCATTTAACATGGTTTGCAAATCAAGTTATCCTACTTGCCCACACGTGTGAGTTTACCCACATAAGTGGTTAGGTGACCTTTATCCCACCAATGTGGTACCCCCCACCTTAAATCACAAGTTCCCTCTAAATGGTTAGGTGACCTTTATCCCATTTAGAGTTTCCAAATGACTCAAGTGTTGTGCAAAGGACGGTGTTAAACTTGTTTGTCAAAAGTTTAGAGATTTCATAATTCTAGTTTTAGAAAACTCTATGTACTTGTATTTGCATGCTATCAATACAAGATACCCTATGGTTCTCTTTTAATAAAACTTCTTTTATTTTGAAATCATTAATCCTTTAACAACCTTTTATTAGTCACTTATGATTAGGAACCAAAAAATTCAGCTTGTTATGATAATTTATTTAGATTGTTAAGCATATCCATATATCAAACAATCAACATAAAATGAATAATCAAACAAGCATATTTCATACAACCACATGTGCATAACCATAGCCACTAAGAGATGACTACACTTGTTTGCCATCACAAGTGTTGTCATAAGGTCTTTCCTAAGGGTTAACACATGACACATCATATGTGTCCATGAACTCCCACTTGATTCCACATCCAAATGCTTCAAGTGTACATGTCTTTGATGTCCATCTTTGGGTCTTGATCTTGTGCATCTTCCTTTTACAAATTTGTATCCTAATACATTTTTCTAATAAAAGAAATGCACCTATTCTATTTATTACATAACCAAATGAATAAATAAATACAACCCAAATAATAAACATAAATATTACAACCCCATTGAATGAATAAAACCAACCATACCATCATCCAAATCAAAAGGCCAAAAGCTAGGTTATGCACACTAACATCTATTGATCATATCATCCAAACATATAATAAAACCCCACTTAAAACCACCAAATTTCAGCCCACATAAACTGAAATTTTGGGTTTTAAACATTGTCCAAACAAACAACATTCCATAATATATATATCTTTCAAGATCTAATCACTAGCATGTGTGATATGACCTTGAAAGTTTGGGGAATCATTCATACAAAATATAGCAGCCCAAAATCAGCCATAAAAGATAGATAATACATCTTTAAAACCGATTTTAAAGACTATGAACAAGCAAGTTATCCACATAACCGGCTCTTGATGCCATTGATGGGTTTGTTAGAACATCAAAACCGAAGTTTAACCATTTAAACTTTCTGAAAAACGCAGCGGAAGATAGACATTATAACATGTTTATAATCTGAAAATTTTGTGTTCTTAATGATGTTTTAAGATGGAGAAACAAACCCAAAACAAAAGGGATCTTTTGTATGTGAATAAACATGCTATGTATACATAAAAGCAACATAATATGACAACCACAAAGGGCTGCCATATCTACCTTTCAAGAGCTCTAAAAGTCGACCAAAGAAGGATGTTTGGATGCTAGAGATCCGGCCAAAGCTTCAAGGTTGGATGTCCTCAAATGTTGACTCCCACAAAGCTCTAAGTAAGCATCAATCTTGCTTGGATTTGGACACCAAAAACACCAAAATGAAAGCTGCCAAAAGACCTTTAAGATAGTGAACTTCCAGCAGCAAATTTGATGATGTGGGAAGATGAAATCGACCAAGGTTCCAAGAGGAGGAACCCTCAAGTGTGTATACCCCAAGCTTATCTTGCAAACACACCTTCTTGTTAGGATGAAACCCCACAAAAGCTCCAAAAACCCTCAATTTTCAGCTGCTAGAACCGAGATTTTGAGAGAGAATAGAGAGCTTTTTCTTGTTTGCATGTATTGTGAATGGATGAGAAAAGGAGAACCCCAAGACCACTTAATGTGTGTGTTCTTCTCAAAACAAAATGGTCCAATGAGAAAATAGAGGGGGGGACGGCCAAAACTCATTCAAAATGGGTTTTCCCTCTTTAAATTAAACACATACACACACATTAAAATGGTCTTGCAACTAGACATATAATTACCATTTAATTGTATGTACAAGTTTTATAACTTATAAAATTAACCAATTAACTTATAAGTTATAATTTCTCATTATTATTTGGTGTTATTTAACTCATTTAAATACCACTTCAAATAATATTGTTGAACAAAATATTCTAATAAGTTGTTCCACTTCATATGCAACTTATTTAGAAAACCCATTTTCTAAATTGGTGTAAATATTTAACTGCATGATCATATCATCAATTAAATATTAATTGGTGTTTGCTAAGCTTGTTATTGGGTATAACCCGACTTGGATCATGACATACTAACCGCATCAATGTTCTATGTGTCTTGGGCATATAGAATCTAACAAATGTGGAAGCTACACAAGAACCTCAGGTAGACAAGGAAACAGATAGGCAAAACATGATCAACTAGCTGAGTGCCACAGGTCTCTACCAGGCATCTGCAGTTCTTCCCTTGTCCTTTGAGTACATTGAGTTTGAGTATCTCAAACAGTTTGAACTTTAAGTGCTCAAAGAACAAAAGGAAACAAAGAAAAAGATGAGGAAAGATGCTGCAAAGTCAAGAGCCATCATCCAAAAGAGTATGAAGAAGTCTGCTGACAGACAAAGGATGATGAGCTTCTTGAAGTTGTATGGATTCTCCGGAAGGAGACTTGGCCCTATGTCTCTATCCACAATGGATGAGCATATCGAGGTCATCAAGCAGAAGATCAAGAGTGGAGAGCTGATTGACTTACACTCCTCTCCAAGTCAAATCCCACCTGAAGTGGAGGTTAAGGTTGAACAACCTGAGACAACACAACCTGGACCTCCTGCTGAGCCTCAGCAATCTTCATCTTTTGATCCACAGCAGGGTCAAACTCCCTCTCCTTCTGAACCTGTGAGGGAGGAACACCTAACTAACAAAGACAAGGATGATCAACAAGGTGCTGCAGACCAGTCTTCTCAGTTGAAGTCTTCTAAGAGGAAGAAGAGGCTGGCTTCCAAACCAAAGTCAAAGAAGAAGAAGCCTTAATCATCCACCTCTACACGAAGAGGCAGCCCAATCAACTTCAATTCAAGTAGCTCGTCTTGCAGCTAAGAGACCCATCTTATCCTGGACCTTCACTACTAATCCAGAGAGATGGCATGTGATCAAAGATCAAGGTGTTGAGAATGTCTATACATGGCAAGACATAAACAACTTACCTCTGCATGACCTCTTTGAGATGAGAAGATATTACGAGGGTTTGAGTGATCCTGACCATCTGATGAAGAAGGGTATGGTCATTATCATCCTCAAGACCACCAACATCTAAAGATCTTCTAAATGTTTTGGTAGCATCAGCCTAGGGGAAGTTTGTAAGGATTCCTATAAGTCTGATGCAGCCAAAACATCCAAAGTCTCTCTGCATGCATGCACTGAAGAACAGAAGTAGAAATGCTTCGAAAGTTTTACACCATGCACTAGAAATATTCTATGTGTAAAATCTTCCGAAGCCAAGACTAACATCTTTCGAAGCCAAAAGTGAAGTCTTCCAAAGCTTCAAAGACAAAGTCTTCCAAAGCCAAAAAGTGAAGACAGATTTCTTCCGAAGACTTTTAGAGATATGCCTTTATCTGATGTACTTTACCATAAAGCTGGACCACCTTTCCGCTGCTACTCTGTAAAGTCACCAACTTACATGAGTTGGTGAAAAGGTCCATGCTTTTGGTAACTGTACATTGAGGTCTTGAGTCCATGCTTTCTACTTTATGTACTTTTATCTATTTTGTAATATATTAGGATGTGAGCTATGGCATGTCATAGTCACTAGTCAAAAGGCAAATCTGCTTTTTGACTCTACATTTGATTTTGTAGTTGTCTAGTCAATTATATCCAGCTGGCCTTCAAAGTATGGTCGGCTGTAGGATGTAGTATAAAGTATCTCAAGTACTTGTAACTTTCCATCGTATGCTTTGTAACACTTGTAATAGAACTTGAGAAGCAATATACAGCATTCTTGAAAACCAATTACTTGAGTTGTTTGACATCTTGTTCTGTCTCATATTTACTTGCGTTCTTAGCATCTTTAATTAACAAGTTAACCAGTTCCCTGTTTGATTTGTTAAGTGTTCTAAGCAACTCTCCTCTTTGTGTTGTGTTGTAAGTGCATACCCTTCACCGGTCCTGCATATGGTATCAGAGCATTTCAGGCTCTTGATATAAGATCTCACCATCTTAAGATCCCTCACACACATAAAGTACTTAACAACTCAAATGGTAGCTATTACCAAAACTGATATGGAAACTGGAACTATGACAAAGTTTCCACTGATCACTCTTGAAGACTTTGATACTTGGTGTCAAAGAATGGAAGGCTTCATCAAGTCTCAAGACTCCAGGATGTGGGACTCTGTTGTTGAAGGACCTTACATACCAAGCACCACATAACTTTTTTGTTGCTTGAATTTTGTTTGGTTTTGGTTGGGGAAGCTCTGTTAATCATCAGATCTCAAATCCATTAAGATTTTGGTGATTTTAGATTTATTTCGTGTTGAAAAAGCTTTTTAGTTTCATCCAGCGAAATTACCAATTCATCCAGCGAAACTATACTGATCATCCAGCGAAACTACCGGTGTTATCCACTTTGAAGTTGTTTTCTGCATTCCAGCGAAACTAGTATCATTGAACGAAAGTTCAACAGTGCTTGCGTGCATATTACAAGCGAAATTGATGTCGAAAGTACCATTGAACAAAAGTTCAAGCTTGTTTTGTGCGAAATTGTCGGCGAAATTAAGCAGTTTCAGACATTTGTCTAGCGAAACTGCTGCCGAAATTGTCTGCGAAACTACAGCGACTCAGCGAAACTAGTTCTCTCTGCCAAAATTGTTCTGCGAAACTACCATTTTTCTGCGAAACTAATTCTTCCTCAGCGAAACTAGTATGTCAAAGATGACTTCCGTCACCCTTGCAGATCTTGAGAGTGTAGCTCCCAACAGACTTCCGAGACTTATAAACGGGGATAACTTCGAAGATTGGAAGAGATGTCTCAAGGCCTTTTTCTTCTACACCGACCACAATCAATGGGAATCTATCACTTCTGGTCCATACATACCAATTGTCACTGTTGGTGATGTTGTATCTCAAAACAAGGACCCAACCACATTCAACAAGAAGGATCTAAAGCTGATTGATCGAGACCAGAAAGCTTTTGGAGCATTAACTCTATGTCTTGCACTAGACATCTACAATCGATTCGCTGAGCATAAGAATGCTAAGTCTCTCTTTGCTGAAGGATAAGAGTATTCAAGCTGAGAAGGCATTCAACTCCTTTGTGTGATACAAGAATGAGAATCTCATAGATCTCACAAATCGTTTTCTGATAGTTTCAAGCACACTGAAGAAATACGATGAAAAACTTTCCAATAGTGAGCAAGTAAACAGGTTGCTAGACTCTCTCCCACCTTAGTGGAGCCTACAAGTGCGAATGCTAAAGCAGGAAAGAGGTTTCACTGACTACAAGCTTATGGACATCATCAATAAGCTTAAATCCTTCGAGTTAGACATGAAGAGAAGGGAATTCAACCAAACCATGATGCCTACATCTGGTTTCACTCAAAATGCTGCATTATTGTCTTCCGCTGCAAGCTCTCCAATGCAGGCATCTCGTCAAGGCGGAATGAATACTGGTGATTATTCTGTAGGTTGTGGAGTGCTGGGAGAGATCAAGCTGACGTGAAAGCAAATGTTAAAACTTCAGTTCCATCCGAGACAATGACTCTTTTTGATATGTTTGTTAGAGTTATGAAGCTTTAGTGGCGGGGGAGTTGAAAGGCAAAGGGATGAGATGGAGGATATGTATCAGGTGGACCCTGATGATCTTAAAGAGACTGACATTCAATGGCAAATGGCCATGTTGACACTTAGAGCCCGAAGATTCATGGATCGCACTGGAAGAAAGAATTTCGGAGGTCAAAGCTCTAACTCCAAACTGGGATTTGATAAGTCTAAGCTGAGGTGTTTTAGTTGCAAACAGTTGGGACACTTCAAACGTTAATGTCCATTGCCAATCATCACAGATCCTAGTAATTTAGGAGTTCCCCGACTAGTTTCAAGTGGGAGTAAAGAGGAAATGAGTCACAAGAAAGAGACAGCTTTGATTTCTAATTTTGATTGGAGTGCTGAAGTTGAAGAGACGAGGGAAGAGATTAACCAAGCGCTAGTGGCTGAGATTGTGGAAGGAAAGAGGAAGGTGAACTGTGAGGATGAATTTGATCCATTCAAAGAACTTAGAGATGAAGCTAAAGTGTCTGTGAAGATGAAGGAGGATGAGAGGGTGAAAGAAAGTAAAGCTGAAGAGATAAGGAAGGAAGGAAGTCAACCCACCGAGCGTTGTAATGGAAAAGATGATGCTGCTACCACTGTCGAGGAAAGCAAGTTGAGTACTCCGGTGTGCCAATGTGAGAAACCCTTAGCAGCAGAAAAGGTGGTGAGGGGACTTCCTTATGAGGTAATTCAGGATATGTGTTCTTCAGCGTGTAAAATCAGGTTATTTAGGGATTATAAAGCTAATTGTTTATTAATTGATAATGAGAAAGATTTAAAACGAATTATTGAGGAACTTAAAATAAACGAGTCTAAATATTTTGTTAAATTAAACGAGGCTTTGAAAGAAAATGATCACTTAAAACGAATAGTTTTAACACTTTGACTGAAAGGGTTACTCTTGCTGAATTTGAAACGAGCAAACTTCAGTCAAAGCTCGACAAATGGACAATATCGGGAATGAAACATGATGATTTATGTAAATCTCAACGGGGGGCTAGGATTAATGCAGGATTGGGATATGAAAATGCTAAGGTTTATCCTCCTCCTAGTACTTACTGCTATTCTCCTATGCGTGTTCCTCATCCTTCTAATGATTTGATCAAAACAGATACTAATAGTATGTCTGCAGGTTTAGAAGATGTGAACCCTAAGCACGTTCGTGAGGACTACGATTATGGACCGATTAGCGGGCTTGGATGCACTAGTCTTAGTACACCCGAATCTCAGCATCCTGTCTTAGATCATAAATCTAGTTTTAACTCTGTTTTTGTTTCTAGTGAATCTGTAACAGACTCTGTCTCATTGTGTTCTAGTGATATTTCTATTTCATCTTTAAATTCTGTGGACTGTAATGATGCTACCTTTTCTGATTGTGTTAATAGTGTGAATGATTCCACCGTGAAGAGTAACGAAAAAAATAAAACTAATTGTTTTGAAAAATTCTTTTCTCACCCAATTCCATCTTTTACCCCAACGAATATTTCTTTATCAAATGAAAGGGTAACGTCATTATCTGAAGCTAGTACAAGTGATACAAGTACTACATGTATTTCAGATGACAATTCATCTTCTTTTGTAAATAATCATTCTTTTTCAAATAATAACAGACCTACAGACATGTATGAGACTTACACTGATGTAGATTCTAAATTGTCTGAACGTGATGAGGAAATATACATTGATAAAATCCCTACCCCGTTACTTAACAGACCTATATTAAAACCACACTGTTTTACATGTGGTGAAGATGATCATGTAGTTAAGCATTGTCCTGAGCTACACCATAGATATGTTAACAGGAATTCATTTGGAAATAGTTTGAAAAAATTAGTTAATAATTTATTTTGTACAAACCTACCTCTCCTAAACCCAAAACTGTTCAAACTTGGGTTGTTTCACCTGGTTAACTTGTTCTTTGATATTTTTACAGGAGTCATCCACTAAAGTCGTAAACAGTGTATGGCATGTTGATAGTGGATGCTCCAGACATATGACAGGGCTCAAGGACTTATTGACCAATTATCGGATAATAAATGGAGGTTACGTCGCATTTGCTGCCGACAAGAAAGGAGGAAAAATGATTGGTCAAGGAGAAGTTTCCAACGGCTCTCTTACTTTAGAGAAAGTAAACTATTTACCTTTGCTTGCGTTTAACTGTTGAGTGTCTCTTTGATTTGTGATAAGGACATTCCGGTCTTGTTCAAGTCCAATGAATGTCTCTTTTTAAAATCTGAGATTGATATTCCAGATGAGATGATACTAATGCGGGCTCCAAGAAAGAATAATACATATCTTCTTGACATGGGTTCAAGGGAGTCAACGTCTACCATCACCTGTCTTTTGTCCAAAGCTTCCACTTCTGAGTCTTTCCTATGGCATCGCAGATTGGGCCACGTTTATTTCAAAAATATAAACAAATTAGTTAAAAACAATCTCGTTAGAGGACTACCTTTAAAAGATTTATTTGTGGTTGAAAAATGTATGGCATGTGCCAAGAGCAAACAACAAAAGAAACCACACAAGCCAAAACTCAAAAATAGCATATCTAATCCCCTCGAGTTGTTACACACTGATTTGTTTGGCCTAGTCAGTGTTAAATTAATTGCTAAAAAAATTTTATGTCTTGTAATAACAGATGATTTTTCCAGGTACTCTTGGGTGAGATTTCTTGCCCATAAGGGAGAAGCTGCTGAGGAGTTGCAGAAGTTAATTCTTTCAATGGAGACAATAAGCAAGAGGAAGGTTATGGCGATCAGAAGTGACAACGGTACTAAATTCAGAAATCAGATCTTTGATTTGTTCTATGCTGCTAAGGGAATAATATAACAGTTCAGTGCTGCGAGGACCTCTCAACAGAATGGTGTGGCTGAACGAAAGAATCGCACCCTCATTGAAGCTGCTCGTACAATGTTGATTGAATCCTCCTTACCCATCATCTTTTGGGCTGAGGCGGTGAATTGTGCTTCATACATTCTGAATAGGGTGTTGATAGTCAAGGACAAAATGAAGACTCCTTATGAACTGATTCATAAGAGAAAGCCTTTAATTGACTTCTTTCGACCATTTGGCTGCTCGTGCACTTTATTGAATACTCAGGCGCAGAAGACGAAATTTGGTGTCGTGTCTGATGAATGTGACTTTGTCGGCTATTCTTCTTCTCAAAAAGCTTATCGGGTATATAATAAGAGAACACGTATTGTTCAAGAGTCCTTCTATGTTGATTGGCAGGAATCTAATTCCTCCTATGTTCAATCTGAACCATCATGGTTCTTTGACTCCGATACGGTGTTTAACTCTTTTAATCTTCCACTTTTCGACAATGATGCGTCTATGTTCAATGTTCAAACAAATATCATTCCTCCAACTCCATTATATGTCATTCCTCAAGCCCCTCCCACCACATCTGCAAACGATGCTACATCAGTTGATATTGCATCTTCTTCATCATCATTTGACCTTCCACCTCCACCTGTTTCTGCATCCCTTCCTTCATCACCTACATCTACCTCATCACAGCCAGTACCACCCATCTCTCCAACTGACTCCACCTTACCATCTTCCTCACCTTCATCTTCCCATCAACAACCTATCAGCCAACCATCTTCAAATACCTCACCCATGCCCACTGATTTCAAAACTTTGAAAGATCATCCTCATGATAACATCATTGGATCTATCACCGATGGAGTTCGGACGCGGAGTCAATGTGGTTTGATTAACGTTTGTCTATTCTCTTGTTTTATATCCCAAATCGTTTCAAAAAATGTTCATGCAGCTCTTCAGGACCCTTGTTGGGGATGCAATTAGAGCTACAACAGTTTAGGAATCTCAAAGTGTGGACCCTGGTCGATCTTCCACCAAACAAATGCCCAATTGGCACGAAATGGGTGTTCAAGAACAAACCCGATGACCGTGGCATTATGGTAAGAAACAAGTCCAGATTGGTGGTCCAGTGCTTTGCTCAAGAAGAAGGAATAGACTACACCGAAGTTTTTGCTCCTATCGCCCGTCTTAAAGCCATCAGAATCTTTCTGGCTCATGCCACCCACAAGCAGTTCAATGTCTATCAGATGGATATCAAATGTGCATTCCTTTAAGGAGACATTGATGAGGAGATATATGTGTGTCAACCACCAGGTTTTGAGGATCTCGACTTTCCTAACAAAGTTTACAAGCTTGATAAGTCCCTTTATGGTCTTCATCAAGCACCTCGGATCTGGTATGAGACTTTACACAGTATCTCTTAAGCAATATTTTTCTCATGGCACCATCCATATGAAATTATTAAAGAAGGAAGTGGATGGTGAGAAGCTGATCGTACAAGTCTATGTCGATGATATTATCTTCGGCTCCACCAATCCAAAGTTGTGTCGGGAGTTTGAGGAGGTAATGCGTAGTCGCTTCGAAATGAGCATGATGGGGGAGATATACTTTTTCCTTGGGTTGCAGGTTGAACAAAATCCAGAGGGAATTCTCATTTATCAAGAGAAGTACATTAAAGAAATTTTGAATAAATTCAAGATGGATGACGCTTCTCCTGAAATGACTCCATTTACTGCTCAAACATACCTCACTCCTGACGAGAACGGGAAACCTATTGAACCTCATCTCTACAGATCCATGATTGGTTCCCTTATGTATCTTACAGCAAGCCATCCCGACATCACTTTTGCTGTAGGATATTGTGCTCAATACCAATCTTCCCCGAAAGAGTCTCATGAAAAGGTTGTAAAACGAATCTTTTGTTATCTTAAAGGCTCTTCTCATTTAGGCCTTTGGTATCCTTATGGTGGGAATTTTGACTTACATGCCTATTCTGATAGTGATTCTAATGGCTACAGGTTAAACAGAAAGCCGGTTACTGGAGGTTGTCAATACTTGGGCAATTGTATGGTATCATGGCAAAGCAAGAAACAAACCACTGTTTCTCTCTCTACGGGAGAAGCAGAATACATTGCTGCTTCCGGCTGTTGTTCACAAGTGCTCTGGATACAGCACCAGATGATTGACTATGGGATCAACTTTCTCCATACACCATTGTTCTGTGACATCGAAGCAGCCATCAGCATCGCCAAGTGCCCTATTCATCATTCCCGAACCAAGCACATCGAGACACGGATTCATGCGATCCGTGATGCTCAGGAAAAGAGTTTTATTGATATTATTCCCATTGACACAAAAAATCGAAAAGCAGATCTTTTCACTAAAACATTTGATAAACCTTATTTTTATGAATTAATCTCTATGTTGGGTTTAATATCATTTTAAAACCTATTGTCCTTCAAACTATATTATGTACATATTGTTTATACTTCTCTTTTATTTTTATTTTTTTTCTTTTCGTTCTGTCCGCTCCATTGTTCTTCATCATTTTTCCCATTAAAATAATAATATATAATAAATAATAAAAAAATGATACTGACATGTAGTCAAGTAAGAAATTTCTACATCTTACTTATTCGTAAAAATTTCGGGGGAGAATATATATTAAATGTTCTTCTTGTTTTCCTTTGAAGAATAAAATGAGAAGCCTGGACGATGTAAAGGAGGTTAACAGTATTGTGTGGGATATGCTTGATAGGTTCAGCCAGAAAGTGAAGTAAAAGTAATCTCGTAGCTTTATTAATAGAGCAAGAAACTTGATGACTCAGATACCCTTGACATTTTTGGCCTTCACAAAGTTTCAAGTCCTTGTTCAAAAATGGTTGAGAATGTGATATCTCTGTTTTGAGTTATTCTTATCTAAAGTATCTTTGCGTCAAAACATTCCACCCTATCTCAAAAAGCTATATGCTTTCTCATCTTTGTATCTAAGATGCTCCCTATTGTATTCTATCTAGTGCTTATCTCCTCTGCTATGTGTGAACATTGACCTGGAGTGATAATCTCTATGTTGTATGATAGTACTGACCTGCAGCTCTCATCGGCACAATATGATGATCTTCTTTGTTATACGTAAGTATAGACCTGGAGCTCTCATCTGTAAGACTCAATTGATCAACTCCTCTGTTATATGTAAGTATAGACCTGGAGCTCTCATCATTTGATGTCTATAAGGGTATTGCTTCTTTTGAAATAAGACCTATGTTGCTTCTGAGAGGAAGAGTCATGCAGAGTGTGTCATTTGTTCAATACATCATGAGGACAGGATAAGTTTCTTTGTCAAATGTTTGTGTGGACTGGGTCATTCTATGTTTTCTTTAAAAAGAACCAAAACATGATAACAGTAGCTGTGGTGCACTCGTTGAAACGAAGAAGGCATGGACTTAAAAGGACGACTATATCAGCAATCCCACCAAACTTTGACTCTCTAGAAGATCTTTTCAGCTTCTCGTTCATATCCTTTTATACTGTTTGATTTTGTTTTAAAAAAATCATTATTGTATGTGAAGAATGGTGAGGTTTTGTTGGGTAAATTTCTTTTAATTTCTTTTTTTGTTTACTTTGTTTTAATTCTTTTTAAATAATCTTTACTTTTATTTTACCTTTTTAAAGAAAGGGAAACAAAATTAAATTTTTTTAATT
Organism: Flaveria ramosissima; assembly: GCA_025215565.1. Lineage (NCBI taxonomy): Eukaryota > Viridiplantae > Streptophyta > Magnoliopsida > Asterales > Asteraceae > Flaveria > Flaveria ramosissima. The sequence continues at coordinate 17,910,198 of CM046031.1, read as the reverse complement.
TTTAGGTTTCTAGCGAAACTATACTTTCGCTGGCACGACGAAATTTTAGCTTCGCCGGTTCTTTCGCGCGTTGCATGGTTAGTTTCGACCAGAGTTTCGCAAGGTGAAATTGCATCTTCGCTGCGCGAAACTATAGTTTCGCTGCCTGCGAAACTATGTGCTATATAACTGAATTTGCGAAATTGTTTTCTCATTTTCGCACATTCAAGAGTTAGTCGTTTTAGGGTTTGTCGGTAGCCTTTTCATGCGATGTTGATTTCCTGTGCTGTTGATGCTTGTTTGACCATTGATTCATGTTCGCAAGTGAGTTTCGAACTCAGGACAGTAGATTAATCTAGGTTTAACGGCAACATTGTGGGTTTATTCGATTGAGACTCTTTGGTACCTTCGCAGTTCTTACTGAGAAAGTACCGATAGTCCATTGAAACTGAACGAAAGTTCATGGTTTTTCAGCGAAACTGTGTAGTCATGCTGTCCGAGCGAACTTAACAGTTTCGCAGGGTAAACTTCAGTTTCGCTGCGCCGAAACTATAATTTCGACCAGTCGAATCTACTTCACTGTCTTGCCGAAACTAATAAATAATTTGCAGGACCGGTGAAGGGTATGCACTTACAACACAACAACACAATGAGGAGAGTTGCTTAGAACACTTAATAGATCAAATAGGGAAATGGTTAACTTGTTAATAAAAGATGCTAAGAACACAAGTAAATATGAGACAGAACAAGATGGCAAACAACACAAGTAATTGGTTTTCAAGAATGTTGTATATTGCTTCTCAAGTCTTCGGAAGAAATCTGTCTTCACTCTTTGGCTTCGGAAGACTTTGTCTTTGAAGCTTCGAAAGACTTCACTTTTGGCTTCAGAAGATGTTGGTCTTGGCTTTGGAAGAGTTTACACTAAGAATATTTCTAGTGCATGGTGTAAAACTTCTGAAGCATTTCTACTTCTATTCTTCAGTGCATGCATGTAGAGAGACTTTGGATGTTTTGGCTGCATCTGACTTATAGGAATCCTTACAAACTCCGCCTAGGCTGATGCTACCAAAACATTTAGATAATCTTCAGATGTTGGTGGTCTTTAGGATGAAGATGACCATACCCTTCTTCATCAGATGGTCAGGATCACTCAGACTCTCATAATATCTTCTCATCTCAAAGAGATCATGCAGAGGTAAGTTGATTAAGTCTTGCCATGTGTAGACATTCTCAACACCTTGATCTCTGATCACATGCCATCTTTCTGGATTAGTTGTGAAGGTCCAGGATAAGATGGGTCTCTCAGCTGCAAGAGGAGCCACTGGAATTGGAGTTGATTGGGCTGCCTCTTCATGCACTTCCTCAGGTTGATCTGACTCAGCCTGAGGTGTAGAGGTGGATGATTCAGGCTTCTTCTTCTTTGACTTTGGTTTGGAAGCCATCATCTTCTTCCTCTTAGAAGACTTCAACTGAGAACACTGGTCTGTAGCACCTTGTTTATCAGTCTTGTCTTTCTCAGTTGGGTGTTCCTCCCTCACAGGTTCAGAAGGAGAGGGAGTTTGACCCTGCTGTGAATCAGAAGATGAAGCTTGTTGAGGCTCAGCAGGAGGTCCAGGTAGTGTTGTCTCGAGTTGTTCAGCCTTAACCTCCACTTCAGGTGGGACTTGACTTGGAGGGGAGTGTAAGTCAATCAGCTCTCCACTCTTGATCTTCCGCTTGATTACCCTGATATGCTCATCCGTTGTGGATAGAGACATAGGGCCAAGTCTCCTTCCGGAGAATCCATACAGCTTCAAAAAGCTCATCATCCTTTGTCTGTCAGCAGACTTCTTCATACTCTTTTGGATGATGGCTCTTAACTTTGCAGCGTCTTCCCTCATCTTTTTCTTTGTTGCCTTTTGTTCTTTGAGCACTAGAAGTTCAAGCTGTTTGAGATACTCAAACTCACTGTACTCAAAGGACAAGGGAAGAAGTGTTGATGCCTGGTAGAGACCTATGGCACTTAGGTAGTTGATCATGTTTTGCCTATCTGTTTCCTTGTCTACCTGAGGTTCTTGTGTAGCTGCCACATCCTCTTGCACAGGGCTTTCTTGAACTGGGGAGAGAGTTGGAACATGCTTGTATAACCTTTTCTGTCTCTTCTCCTCTTTGAATTGGAGAAGTAGCCTTGCATCCTCTGCTTCCTTCATCTCTCTTGACATTCCATTTCAGCCAGTTCATTTAATTGCACTAAGGGGAGAGATATAATCTCATCTATGTCATAGTTCCTGGTCTGCAGGTAAGTAATCCTGACTGCCCTCAACTCATCTTCTTGAGTGTTTGGTCTGGGGGCAACTCTGATTGTAGCTTCCATAAAGCCTGAAGACCCAGAGGAACTTTCTCCCCTTTGCTTCCTCTTCATCTCTCTCTCTCTCCTCCTCAATCTCCTCAGGAGTTAAAATCATTTTCCCTTTGTCACCCACAGACCTTTGTGACACAGGGTGGAGAGAGCTTTGGCCTTCATTGCTTGGTGTAGCATCCAAGCTCTGGCCAGAGAGAGGTTGTGAGACACCTTCACCAGCAGGTGTTTCACTGAGGGAATGAATTTCTGAAGCAGTTGTGGTGTGACAGGGCTCTCAAGCTCTATCACTGGGCCTTCAACCAAGGTTTTCCCTTTGAAGGTAATCTCAGGGTCTGCCTCAACATCCAGTTGACCAATGACATTACCTGACTGCCTTTGTCTCCTTCTAAGGCTGAACTCTTTAGTAATTTTGTCTTGAATCCTGAGTGCTAACCTATCAGCTTGTCTTGATTGACTTGGGTTGACAAGTGGCATGTTGATCAGGTTAAGACCTTCATAGTAGTTCAAGGTCTGAAAAATAAAAACTTCTTGCTGCCCTTGAACTCTGTGAAGAATGAGGGCTCTTCTACCAGCATCATACCTCCACCCAATAATGTAGTTTGAAGTACCTTGAGGTGGGGATGACATAGCCCTTGGAATGCCTTCCTCAAAGAGACTTCTAATGATAGAGTCTATAATGTCCACATTAATGTGAACTTGAGGAAGTTGTTGAGTATGCACAATTGCAAGTGAGGATGGTGAGTCCTCAATGTCCATACTCCCTGAAGAACTCCCAGGTGACTTTCTCCCCCTTTTTGGTAGCATCACCCTCTTGCATAGGTGAGCTAGGAGTTAGGTCAATCACATTCACAGGTTCTTGTGTTTCTGGTTGAGCTCCTCTTAAAGGTCTCCCAGCTAGTTTTTCCCTGAGATAAGATATCTCAAGTTGCTGATCATTGACCCTATTTTGCAGGGTAGTCACTTGAGATTCAAGGTGACTAACCTTAGAGACTAAATAGGAGCATGTTTTTGACAGTTTTTGCACCTTTAGTCTCAGATTCCCCTCATCTTCATCAGAAGAATCATTGGAGGATGAGATGATTGGACTAAGGTCCTCTCTCTCACCACCAGCTTCAGGTTCTTGGCTGCTGGATTTCCTCTGCACATTGACAGCCTCAGTTGAAGTGTCAATGGGCTGAGTTGCCATGGTTGAGGTCTTAATGATGTAATCACTTACAGAAGTGAGAGCCTCTTCCATATGGATATCCTGAACAAGTTCAGAAGTATCCACCTCAGTGATGGGTGACTGATGTGGGCTAGACAAAGGAGACTCAGGAGTACTCATCTCTCTTTGAGTAGGGGAAGATTAGAGAGACTCATGGTACCCACTGAAACCTAAGTCTTCATCAGTATAGAATGAGAGGTTGGGAATGGGTTGATTTAAGTCTAAAGGCTGGGGATGATAACTGTCCCCTGAAGGTTGTTCACTTGAGTGTTGAAACTTAGAGTGAAGGCTTAAGTCAGTTTGGCTTGTGAGCTCATCAGGGTGAGCATGAGGAACCTCATCCCTGATTCTTGAAAAGATGGGAGTGGCTTGCTCCTCCGGAGAAGTGGGAGCTCTAGTGTCCACTTCCTCCTGCACAGACTTAATAGCTTGAGCAGGGGTTTGTTTGGATTTTCTTTGGTAGGTGAGGGTGCTTTGTGGCCTTTTTGGTGGTTGGGAGGTAGAAGGTGTGGGTTCACACTAGCTTCTATTGCTAGGTTGTCACCTTGAGCAATGAGCTCTAACATTTTTGGGACAAGGGTTGTTTCTACCCCTGAGAAGCCTACAGTTGGCTTCTTCATAATTTTAGAGATGTCGGGCTTCATCTGTCCCAATTTAAGAATATTATCTGTTTCCCTCAACTGTGAGCCCAGTTCACAGTTGAGAATATGTTGAACATATCTAGGAAACATATAATACTCTAAGCAGTCCAAGTTAGCAAGCAAATTTGTATAAACAAACTAAGAGTACCTGAACTTGACCCTTTGAACCATTCCATGTACTATGAAGGATAGATCCTCAGGAATCTGGTCCCACCCTCCATGCTTGTTTGACAAGCTGTGGATAACCACATGAAGCAGGTATTTCCACTGGGATGAGACATTCCCTTTCCTGAAGGTCTTTAAAGAGAAATCTCCCTCATAGCCCATCTGCTCAAAGGAATGATTTACAGCTTCCTTAGGGTAGGATAACTCACCTTCTTCATCATCCAGCTGCAAGTGAGTGTTGATGATGGTGGAGTGATGAAGATTGTCCTTCCTTGCACTGTGGCAGACAGTGCCTTCTCCCTATCCATAATGACCTCTTGGCTGATCTTCTAGAATTAAAGCAGATGATCCTCATAGAGAGTAGGATCAATGGTAAGGGAGGTGAATAAGTTGGATAGAGCTAGGAAAAAGCAAATCTCTGAGAAACTTTCATCTTTCTCAGAGCTTAACAGAGCAACCTGGTTGTGTTGCCTGTGAAGTTGCATGGAGAAATTTGGGTTGTTTCTGCGGTTTAGGTTGGCCATTTGAGAAGCTTAAGGATGAAGAAAGATGAAGAACAAAGGCAGTTTGGGAGAATTTAGGTTTAAGGAATAGTGTAATTGAGGAAGATAGTGAAAGAGGGGGGAACCGTTGGGCATTTTTGTGAAAAGGATTTGAGACAAAGTTAATGAAAGAGGATAAACTTTGAAATCCGGATGTCGGTCCCACCTCTGAAAAGTAGTTTACTTTTGCCCAAAAAGTAGTTTTCTTGGAAGTCGAGAAATCTTCCGAAGGTTATTTGCTTCAGAAGTTCTGAAGAAAAAGCTTCCGAAATTTGTACAAAGCATAAAGGAAAGTTACAAGTACTTGAGATACATATACTACATCCTACAGCCGGCCATACTTTGAAGGCCAGCTGGATACAATTGACTAGATAACTACAAAATCAAATGTAGAGTCAAAAGGCAGATTTGCCTTTTGACTAGTGACTATGTATTACATAATATATTACAAAAGGATAAAAGTACTAGATAACAATTGGATACAATTGATGCCATATCTCACATCCTAATATATTACAAAAAGGATAAAAGTACATAAAGTAGAAAGCATGGACTCAATACCTCAATGTACAGTTACCAAAAACATGGACCTTTTCCCCAACTCATGTAAGTTGGTGACTTTACAGAGTTGTAGCGGAAAGGTGGTCCAGCTTTATGGAAAAGTATATCAGATAAAAGCATGTGTCTAAAAGTCTTTGGAAGAAATATGTCTTCACTCTTTGGCTTCGGAAGACTTTGTCTTTGAAGCTTCGAAAGACTTCACTTTTGGCTTCGGAAGATGTTGGTCTTGGCTTCGGAAGATTTTACACTTAGAATATTTCGAGTGCATGGTGTAAAACTTCCGAAGCATTTCTACTTCTGTTATTTAGTGCATGCATGCAGAGAGACTTTGGATGTTTTGGCTGCATCAGACTTATAGGAATCCTTACATAATTGCTGTCGAAATTACTCTTTCGCTTGCCGAAATTAAAAATTCATCCTGCGAAACTATATTTTCGGCCAGCGAAATTAATTTGTTTTTTGTTTAATTTTAATCTTTTTCTTATTTTTCTTTAATATTATTGTTTAATATACCATTCTAATACGTTTCATCTGGTTTTTAGATTAAATGGCGAATCTAAAGTTTGATGAGAGGAACAACATTACTGCCATTTTGGACGACACTCATCCGAAAGCTGTTGGCTTTAGAGACTGCATACGCTAGTTGCAGAGATCTCCAATGGCCTACGCAATCTCACATTCCACCACTATATATGACTAACACATCAGAGATTTTTGGCGGATGGCTGAGTATGATACGAGAGGCAATTCACAGAGAATAGTAGCTAAGGTGATGGAGAATGAGTTGACTATTACTGCAGAGGTTATATCAAGAGTTCTAAGGCTGGATGAGGACACAGGGGAGGAGGTGATGTTATTAGACCCGGAGGTGTTTTAAGCTTTCAGATCTATGGGTTATGAAAGACCTCCATTTAGGACAAGGAAGGAGATCAAAAAGTCCTTCCTCTCTAAGGAATGGAGATACATAGCTCATGTTTTCATTATGTGTTTAGATCACCGTAAAGGTGGATCAGATGGGCTAAACTTGGACTGGGCAAAAGCTATGGTGATTTGCTGCAGAGGAAGGAAGGCAAACATAGCAAGGTGGATCAGATCACCATAAGTGGCTGTTATATCCTCGATTTCTTCACATGATTATTGATGATCTCATTCCTAACATTCCCAGACATGGAGAGGTTAAAACACTAGTGCAGATGAAAACCCGCATTTTCGCAGACTGCTGCGCTATTCGTCAAGATTACTCATCTCTGGGAGAACATGTACCCTCAAGAGAGATGGAGCTATATCAGGAGGGTCGATGAGTCTGAGGAGAAAAGGGATGAAGAGACAAGGGTGAAACAGACTGATGCGGTTAAGAAAAGGAAAAGATACACGAAAGAGAAGGATTATGATTTTGAGGATGAAGTGCATGAGATGGCTGACGAGGCGAGGGTTGAGAAAGAAAGGAGATCAAAGAAGAAAGCTGATCAAGGAGAAATTGAGAGAAGGACTAAACAACGACACCAATCTTTTACTGAGTCCTCGAGGAGGGAGGAGAGAGCCGGATTAGATGAGGATGTGATAAGAAACCTCAACACATCTCTGGCCAATGAGTTGAGCATGATTAAGAAAAAACTTACCAATTAAGAGTTAAGGGTAAGGCAAAAGGATGAGGTGATTGATGGCATGACCAAGATGTTGATGGATTAGAATAAACTGATTAAGAGATTGCTTGAGGAGGTGAATGAACTGAAGGCTGCAGCAGGCCTGCCCAATCAGCTAACTCAACCTGAGTTAGATGATTTGACTGATACTTCCAAGTACTCATTTCAAAATGTGGGTACATCTTCCCGGACAGGAGAGGGCACATCTGGTGCAGCGGCTGAGGAAGCAGGAGGATCTGGAGTAAGGTAAGAGATTGCGAATGTGGAGAATGTTGAAGATATATTTGAGGCTGGTTTTGTGAATATGCAATTTGATTTTGAGAAAGATTTGGTTAGTGAAAAGGTGGTGAGAGAGAATCCTGTTGAAACTGTTGAAAAGACTGCTGAGAAAGGATTGATTGATGAACAAGAAGATGATGAGAAGTTGGTTGACTATGATTCTGAACACGAATATTATGAGGTTGATGAGAGACCCCTAACCTATGTTACTAAGAAGGGTGATAATGATGGAGATGTGTTTGAGATGGTTAAGGAAGAATGGTTCGTGAGAGAGAAATAGCCTGAAGAGCTAACTCCCCTATTCCAAAACATGGAAGGGTTGAGTAAGAAAGAAGCAGACAAGAGGATTATAAGTTGGAGTTATAAACCCGGCCTCAACATGTTTATGATAAAAGGGAGAGGGGGAGGCATAACATACATGCATAAGAGGAAGGCATTCAAGACCTTGCCTAAATGGGATTTGAGAAGGTTGGCGATGGTGCCATTACTTAATGCTCATCTGAGTGAGAGAGCTACATTGCTTGGAAAGGAGATCAAAAACAGAGTGAATGACAATTTTGAGTCATTCGGGTTTATGAAGGCTGAAAGGAGAAGAACCAAAAAGGATAAGGACTGGGAAACAGGCAAAGGAAAGATTGTGCTGAGGGTGAAGCCCCCAAAGACGGTGAACAGGGTTAGATTGTCAAATCCCCTCCCCAAGCAATTACAAAACTTTGAGAAGTGGTTCTATGATAACAACACGCAGGAGGCTGTGATCAGGGTGAAGAACGGGGGTGAGTTTAGACTGTTTGATCCGATGGAGTTATTTGGATTTTATGATGAAGACCTGCTAGTTCTTTGTCAAAACCACATTAAAGCAGGGGCAGGGGAGGAGACACGAAAAGAAGCCAGTCTGTTTATGACTGTGGCTAATAAAGTTAGAGTTATGAGGACAGAGGTGAAGGAGCTAGCTGAGAAGGTGAGAGCACAGGATGAGCTGGATATGGATGTGAGGGACTTATCAAGACAGTTTGAGCAAGCTAGTGCTTGTCCCGAGGGAGCTAATGAAACAGGAGGTGACCAGAGTGAATCAGTTGCTGAAGCTCTCAAGGAAGGTGCTGCAGAAGCTGATGAAGACATATCAGAGGCAGCGGGGGAGACTGAAGCTGACCAGGGAGAATCTATGCCTAAAGCCCCCGAGGAAGAAGCTGCAGGAGCGGATAAAGATACATCAGATGCAGCGGGAGAGACTGGATCCGACTAGACAAATCAAGACAAGTGAAAGCGGTGATATCCAACCTAGGGGGAGTATTGAAAATCAAGTATAGGTTGGACTCACCTTAGATTAGATTGTGTTTATATTACTTTGTAATAGGTTTAATGTTAGTTTACTTTTGAATGTAGTTCATTAGTTTAGTTTTGTAGTCCAGCAAAACTATGAGCAAAACTGTAGTTTCGCTCATAGTCAGCTGTTTAGTTCAACCGGCGAAACTGTTGTTTCTGCCAGGCGAAACTATAGTTTCGGCAGCACAGTTTCGCTGACAGCGAAACTGCCTGCGAAACTAGGACTGCTATATAAAGATTTGATCTTGTTCATTGTTGGGGATCCTTGCAAAAACCCTAATCGATCATTATTGTTGCAAGAGACCTTTTGTAAGCTATTTATTCACTGAAATACATTTGAGCTTTGTTTATATTGATTGTATTGATCATTATTGTTCATACTTTGATATATTGTGGTTGTTCTTAGTGTTCTTCATCTTTGTTATCTCTTTGTTGTATCTGATATTGAACGAATCAACATCTCATTTGTATTGCAAATCAATCAAATAGACCAACAAGAGCAAACACTTCGTCATAATCGATTCCTTCTTCTTGTGTATACCCTTGAGCCACCAATCTTGCTTTATTTCTGATGACAATTCCCCGATCATCAGTTTTGTTCCTTTATAGCCACCTAGTACCAATAGGGTATTGCCCTTCGGGAACATCTAATAGTTGCCATACTTCTTGTTTCTTGAATTGTAGCAATTCTTCGTGCATTGCCTCGATCCAGCTATTGTCTTGAATAGCCTCTTTGATATTCTTGGGTACTATTTGACACAGAAAGTAGGAGAACAAACAGATGTTTGCAATACTTGACTTGCTTCTTGTCACCCGTTCATTAAGATCACCAATGATGCTTTCTACTAGATGATTCTTGTGTATTTCGATGGATGGATTGAGTCACCAGCAATAGATACATCAAGATCGGAGACATTCAGATCATCTTGGTGAGAGGCAATTTCATGTTGTGATGTGGGAGAGTGATGAAAGTAATCCAAGTCTTCATTCTGTTTTGCTTTAGTATCTACAACACTTTGTTGACTTTCATCATCTTGGTTTCTCACAGTTTCAGCTGGAGTAGTAGCTGGTTTTTGATTTCTCACTTCATTCGCTGGTTCTTCGGAAGGAGATAGAATTATGCTTGGACGAACTTTAGTTGAAACACTCACATTTGTAAGTTCTTGTCGGATAGGATCTGCTTGTAATGGAACATCTACATCATGAGGATCAGAAGAGTTTGGAGGAATCATTGGAAGGTCTTCTCTTCTTTCTACTGTAGTAGAGGATCCATCAGAATGTATGTTTCCTGCAGTTGACAAGTGAAACTGATCAAATGACTTTGTAAATGAGTCAATATCAAATAACAAGTCGGGACCATTTGTTGACTTGGGAAAAGAATATCATTGAATAGAACATTTGTTGATTCATCAATAATGTTCAATCGAGGATTAAACACTCTAAAAGCCTTTGAAACAGAGAAATAACGTACAAAGAATCCCTCATCAGACTTAGGAGCAAATTTAACCAAATGGTCTCGTGTGTTTAATATCGATACAGGACTATCAAATGACTTGAAAATCCAATGAATGGTTTTCTGTGAAAAATAAGTTCATAAGGGGTCTTGTTGCTTTCTTTGACAATCAAAGTTCTATTTTGTAAAAAACATGATGTGTTGATTGCTTCTGCCTAAAAGGTAATTGGTAGTTTAGCATCGGCTAGCATAGTTCGTGCTGCTTCAATCAGTGTTCTATTTCGCCTTTCAGCTACCCCATTTTGTTGGGGAGTTCTAGCTAGACTAAATTGATGAGCAATGCCTTTGGTTGTACAAAATGAACTTAAATCTTCATTTTTAAATTCAGTCCCATTATCACTTCTAAATGATTTAACTTTCTGATCAAGTTGATTTTCAGTTTTGGTGATAAAATCTTGTATTAATTAGGACGCTTCGTTTTTATGAAGTAAGAAGAAGACCCATGTGAATCAGGAAAAGTCATCTATGATCACCAAACAATATTGTTTCATTCCAATGCTCATGACATGAGTTGGTCCAAAAAGATCCATGTGAAGTAACTTCAATGGAGAATTGTTTGTGTTCACAAGCTTTGGCTTGTGGGAAGACTTATGCTTCCCTTTGAGACAAGCTGAATAGTGGTTAAGAAAATGAACTTCTTTTTGAGGTAGACCAATTTTCCCTTTACCAATCTATTCATGTTTTTAAAATTTGTATGTCCCAAACGTCTATGCCAAAGCTAAGCCTCATCAACAGATGCTTTTGACAGAAGACATGTTTCTTCTTTGGGTGATGCAGATTAAGGTTTAAGACATAGGTATTATTCTTCCTCAGAGTTTTCAATAAAACCCATTCTTCAAGAATTTGAAATCCTGGTTTTAGAATGTAACAATGGGTGTTGGTGAAAAGAGTGGAATATTTCTTGTTGCAGACTGTGATACACTAAGCAGATTGAAATTCAGTTGTTCACAGTAGTTCACTCTATAAAAGCTCAGCATCCCATTTGTCACAAATCCTTCACCCGTAATTCTGTCTCCTTGTGAATCTCCACCGAATGCCACAGTGGTTCCTTGAATATGCTTAAAGTCATGAAGGAGGGAACTGTCTCCAGTCATGTGTCCGGAGCATCCACTGTCCACATACCATATGTTGTTTGACCAATATGGACGACCCTACAGGCATAAAAAGAGCTAGTTAAAATTTGGAACCCAAGCCATGATGGTCTTGGGTTTCCCGTTTCTATTCATGACAGTAACTTCTTGATATTTTCCTCTGAATTGAGATTTAAAGGATGAAGTTTTGTTGAATGTATGTTGAGATGTTATTGATTTCATCTCATCAACTTCAACTGAGGAGTCAGAAGAGTATTCAAACCTTTGGTCCCTGTTCCTTCGAAGAAATTTGACTTGTCTTTGATTTTTGAATCTCACTTTTGAGTTATTTCTTGAATGAAAATCATGTATTTATTTGATATTTTGGTTTACATTCCTTTTGACACTCATCCACTCCTTTTGATTACAAAAGTCATCATTAGAAGTTGAGGCCCTCGATTGTTTGTTATAAAAAGGACTCTAGATTTTGGGTTTCATAGTTGAGATTGGTGAGATGGGCTTCTTTTGTGGGATTCTTAAGCCTTTTTGTTTAAAGAAACAATCAGATGTATTGTGATTAGTCATATCATAGACAGAACAATACTTGTTAAAATAACAATTTTTGGTGGAATGGTTTTCATGTTACAGATTGAGCGATATTGATTGAAATAACACTCATCTGTTCTGTGATTTGACATTTCACACACGTCAAAATACATGTGTTTGTCTCTTGATGCTGATCTTGATGTTGATGCCTTAGTAGATTTACCAGTTTTCAGTTGAGCCTTACTCTTTGATTTTGGTGAGGAAACAACATCAGCCTTTTTAGTAGTTTTTTTCACAATACTATTGTTTTTGACTCTTTTAGGCTGATTTTGTTTCCTTTTGCTTTTTCTATCCTCCTGTTCTTGTTGATTTACATGATCTTTATTGAAAATATCAAAACCAACACCTTGCTTTGGTTTTGATGATTGAGGATCTGTTTTTAACTTTGTCTTTAAACTCAGAGGAGTTTTTCCTTTGTTTTTCTGTGAAACTTTGTCTGATTTGATTGAATTGTTTGGAGATTTGATCTCACAATCAGATATGCTTTCAGCAGATGGTTTCAGAATTACTTCAACCTTTTTTTTGTTTGAGAATTTCAGGGATAAACTTCATAAAAAGCATTATTGCTTTGATTGGGCTCCTTGGTTTAATGTCATTCACAGACTTGTTTGAGCATTCTTTGATTTTGATTGGATGACCTAACTTGATTTTGTCCTTATTTGTTTCAATATAGACACTTGGTTTATTTTAAGGATTTGTTATCTGTGAAACTACTGATTTAGTTTCAATAGTCTTAGGTTCAATTTGTTCAGAAAGAAAGAGTTACTCAGGAATGACAGTGTAATTGTCATTGTATGGAGGTGGAAAGAAATTGTATTCAATCCCTGTCATGTCCTTAGGATCCTTATATGAATCTAGCATCTCTTGTAGCTTAGCTGAAGACAGTTGAAACTTTTCAAGTTTCACTTCAGTGGCTGATTGATCAGCTTTGGATAGAGTTAACATTTCAGCTAATTTTTCATTTTTAGCTACAAGAGTATACTTTTCCCCATGTAGTTTTTCAATATCAGAAATTAGTGATTTGATTTTAATCTCAAAACTCTTTATTTCACGTTTAAGCATTTCAAATTTTACTTTTTCTTCCTTAATTTTAGCTGTCATTTGTGATTATGCTCACGATATCCCTGCAGTTCAGCAATGCATTTGTCACTTCAAAGATTAGATTTTACCTTGGATGGCAAAGGAGATGGACCATCATTTATGTGAGCCATAAGAGCATGATTTTAAAATTAAGGCTTCACATTCTCAGCATACAGGTTCCAATCACATACTCCATCTTGTCTGATGACAAGAGCATTTAAAGTAGGTTGGCTGCTTCCATGGGCTTGATTGGTCAGTTAAGGCTGACTTTAGTAAGGTTGTTGATGTTGACTTTGATGGTGATATTGATGTTGATTGTTTGATTGGAAGCTTGATGTTGGTTGTGATGATGATTGGCCCTGAGAACTTATCTAAAAATTGTTCTTGTTTCTTCTTGGAGAAATGAATTCTCTTGAATTTTGGCCCGTCATACCACAGTTGATGCATTTAACCTTGGATTTGTCATATCCAAGTTTGGTATTCTCATTCAGACTTAGCTTCCTTTCCTTCCTGAAAAACTTTTTAGCCCTCATGGCTATCATAACCATTTGCCACTGTAGGTCCATTTCTTCTACATCATCAGCATCCATTTCTTCTAAGTCTTCTTGGATTAGATGAGCAGAGGTGAGTCTTCCTCCCAAGTATGCTTCAAAGCTTGCAAAAAGGCATTGTAAGTAGTCTTTTGTTCTTCAATTTCTGGTCTGCAGGAGTGCTTGAGGGAGTGGCAACGAATCCAGTTGATTGAGATGATGTTGATGGCTTGTTGGTTGATGGAGCAGCAATGAATCCGGTTGATTTGGTTTGATCTCTTGATGAGAGAAAATCATTTTCTTCAGTAATGAATGCATTTTCCACAGAATGAGTTTCTAATGGAAATTTGTATGCCTCAATGACTTGTGGTCCACTGAGGTTCCTGCTCCTTTCATCAAGTTCAAGAGCTTTAATTTTTGCAATCATTATATCCAGACTACTACTGTCTAGATCAAGTGTGTTTTTTAGCATGGTTACATTTTGCTTCCAACTCTCAAGAAGACTATGTGACATCTTCTTGTTCATCTCCATTTCTTTATATGTAACTCCCATAATCTCAAGATCATTGATTAACTGCACAAATCGATGCAATTGTTTTAAGATTGACTCCCCTTTGGAGTGGTGGAAGGTTTCATAATGATTGACCAGCTTGTCTTTGTTGATTTTAGCTACTTCACTGCTTCCTTCACACATAATGAGCAGTGCATCCCATACAGCTTTTGATGTTCCATATTTCTCAAGCCTTTTGAGTACATCCATTTTTAGTGCTTGTGTGAGAATGGAGTAGGCTATGAGGTCAATCTTTATCTTCTTATACTCATCATCATCAAGGGTTAAGTTGGGATCTTCAATGGGTATTATTGCTGTTTTGTATAGTGCAGCTTGGTCAGCCGAGAGTGACACAGGGATGTAAGGTCCTTTGCATATGGAAATCCAGTAATCTGGATCTAAACCTGTAATGTAATTTTTAAACCAGATTGTTTTCATTGCTTAAACTCAGATTTGTGTTTAAGCATAGGAGGTTTTGAAAAAACAGTCCGAGAATTGCTGCTGTAACTACACTATTAACAATTAGGTCAGAAATTTATGATGTTGATGATGTTGTTGTTCTGACTTTTGAGCAGAATAAGCTGCTCGGAGATGTGTTCTTGGTTCGGTACAGCTGAACAATGAATCAGTCTATGTTTCAAGGAGATTTCAGCATGAATACATGTTAGAAGTTGATGAACTCGCTAACAGTAACTCAATCACCAGATCAATCCAGTTTCTGTTCAGATTTGAGCAGATCGGAAGATGAACGGAGAGCCAAAGCTCTGATACCAATTGACTGGGTGGTGAGAATGATATTCTTAGTTGATGTGAATCAACTAGGATCAAATATGATGATTGAGTCAGTAATTATATTGGGGAATGATATAATCACAGATTATTGAATGCTCGAAATACTCATAAATGTTTTGTATTAATAATGGTGAAAAGTTACAATGAATGCTAGGGTTTTGCAAAGAACAGTAACAAGACACCACTGAAACATGCGACTATCGAAGATTCTTAATATTCTGATTGTCTAGTTGATAAAGTTTTTCAAAAGTAGGGTTTTCTATTCTATTTATAGGCTGACAAAAAGCCTTTACAAAATGACTAAACTACCCCTGTACTATACCTCAGGAAGCTAGTCTAAGTACAAAAGTCTCTTCAGCATTTTCTTCTGTTCATCCGCATTAACTAATGCGGATGTCTTGATCTTCATCAGCATTTCTTGATGTTCGTCAGCATTGGTGTTTGGTCATCAGCATTGACAAATGCGGATGAACAAACACTTATGCGCATTTGTTGCTCAGCACCCGCATTAGTAAATGCGGATGTACAAACAGTTATCCGCAATTGTTCGGTTGTCCATATTTGTTAATGCGGAAGAACAAATACTTGTCAGTATTTGTTCAATGGTCATCTGCATAAACAAATGCGGATAGCCGACACTTGTCTTCTTCTTTGTTGCAGATTCTTCATCCGCATATCTTCTTGGACTTGAGGAGAATTCTAGTAGAGCAACCATCAACCACCACTTGAATTGGCATGTATGATCCTTTCAAGGTCCAACACTCACTACTATTAGCTCTATAAAAGTCATGAATTGTGGCCCTCGTAACCTCCTCTACCTGATATAGCCCGGATCAAAGCCACATATCAAAATTTAACCCTTAGTAATCTGCCATGTGTCACAACATGACTCATTGTCATCACTTACATGTCAGTTAAACATAGATTTCTTAACCATGTTGTTTCGGCCTGCACCCAAATGAGGACGCGACCGTTATCTCGACTATCTTGCGATGTGGCTCGCATCGGCTTTAATTTTCTAAGTTTTTTGTATTTATTTATTTGAAAAAAAATTAGGGTTCTTAGACATTGAATAATGTTAAACCAATTTTCTCTCATTTTGAATTTTTAGAGAGAGAGAATAAAAAGAATCTATTGAAAATTAAGAAGGATGGGCGGTGACATAACGACTGATGATGCGCAAAGGTGGCCATTGACGTGATTTTCGACACAGATTCATTTTCTCATGGTGATCTTCAAGTTAAGCTCTTATTTTATTAAATATGTTCTTTTAATTGCTATTAAGGGTTAAAAAAGCTAGGCTCGTGGATAAGTTATAAGTTTTCCAATTTTCATTTGTATAGTCATAAAGAACGAAGTGTTACAAAGTCTTAGCCATTGGATCGTCCTCATTTTTTGCCATTGGCTTCCTAACTTATTGATATTGTCAGGACCATGTACGTACGGAATACTAACTGATAATGCGTGAAACCAGATCAAATAGTGCGGAATCCTATTTGATTGGCGATCCAATCAGTGAGAACGCAATCCTGATCAATCTAACGATTAAAGAAACGTTAAGAACCAGTAAAGAACGATTAGATGCGAACTATGAACTTGGAATAGGCTTTCTGGACGCTCTGGACGGCTAGGTTATGAGTATGTGTCTAAGTTACGTTTTTCCACCAATTAAGTGGTATTTATAGGTTTGCAGTCGTGCGACTGACTCATGCGATTGATTCATACGCACGACTGAAGGTTCAGTCGTGCGACTAAGTCAATCTCATGTCTCCTTCGTACGACTGATCCAGTCGTCTGGTTCAGTCGTACGACTGGTTCATAAGCATGATGTATTCATGCGTATGGTCCATTCGCATGAAGACTCATACGACTAAGTTTGAACACATTTCTCAATCATTATTGACTAAGAACTATGCACAACAACCTCAAACATATATAATAAGTTTATATATATGAATCAGATACAAGTAAACATCAAAGCACAAATCATATATTATTACATTGTATCATTACACATATGTAAGCCATGACAGACTTTTACATTAAGCATATAAACTAAGGACATATGAATCAACAGATATTGAAATCTTGCTAGTTGGAGTTGCAAAATCGATCATGGAGGTAAACTTTTATAGCCTAAACCATGCAGGAACGGTGAAGGGTATGCAATTACAACACAACAACACAATGAGGAGAGTTCCTTAGAACACTTAACAAGAATAGGGAACTGGTTAACTAATGTGAAATATGCTAAGAACACAAGTTAAATGAGACAGAACAAGATAGCTAACAACACAAGTATTTAGTTTTCAAGAATGTTGTATATTTCTTCTCAAGTTCTTTTATAAATGTTACAAAGCATACAACAGAAAGTTACAAGTACTTGAGATACTTTATACTACATCCTATAGCCAGCCATACTTTGAAGGCCAGCTGGATACATAAGACTAGACAACTACAAAATCAAATGTAGAGTCAAAAGGCAGATTGCCTTTTGACTAGTGACTATGACACGCCATAGCTCACATCCTAATATATTACAAAAAAGATAAAAGTACATAAAGTAGAAAGCACAGACTCAAGACCTCAATTTACAGTTACCAAAAGCATGGACCTTTTCACCAACTCATGTAAGTTGGTGACTAAACAGAGTTGCAGCGGAAAGATGGTTCAGCTTTATGGTAAAGTACATCAGATAAAAGCATGTATCTAAAAGTCTTCGAAAGAAATCTGTCTTCACTCTTTGGCTTCGGAAGACTTTGTCTTTGAAGCTTCGGAAGACTTCATTTTGGCTTCAGAAGATGTTGGTCTTGGCTTCGGAAGATTTTACACTTAGAATATTTCTAATGCAAGGTGTAAAACTTCCGAAGCATTTCTACTTGTATTCTTCAGTGCATGCATGCAGAAAGACATTGGATGTTTTGGCTGCATCAGACTTATAGGAATCCTTACAAACTCCCCCTAGGCTGATGCTACCAAAACATTTGAAGATCTTCAGCTTTTGACAGTCCTCATAATGATGATGACCATGCCCTTCTTCATTAGATGGCCAGGATCACTCTGACTCTCATAGTATCTTCTCATCTCAAAGAGATCATGTAGAGGTAGGTTGAAAAGATCTTTCCATGTGTAGACATCTTCACCACCTTGAGCTCTGATCACATGCCATCTCTATGGATTAGTTGTGAAGGTCCAGGATAAGATGGGTCTCTTAAATGCAAGAGGAGCCACTTGGGTTGGGGTTGATTGGGCTGCCTCTTCATGCATTTCTTAGGTTGATCTGACTCAGTCTGAGGTATAGAGGTGGATGATTCAGACTTCTTCTTCTTCTTTAACTTTGGTTTATAAGCCATCCTCTTCCTCCTCTTTGAGGATTTTAACTGAGAAGACTGGTCTGTAGCACCTTGTTGATCAGTCTTGTCTTGCTCAGTTGGGTGTTCCTTTCTCACAGGTTCAGAAGGAGAGGGAGATTGAGCCTACTGTGGATTAGAAGATGAAGCTTGCTGAGACTCAGCAGGAGATCCAGATTGTGTTGTCTCAGGTTGTTCAACCTTAACCTCCACTTCAGGAGGAGCTTGACTTGGAGGGGAGTGTAAGTCAATTAGCTCTCCACTTTTGATCTTCTGCTTGATTACCCTAATATGTTCATCCATTGTAGATAGAGACATAGGGCCAAGTCTCCTTCCGGAGAATCCATACAACTTCAAGAAGCTCATCATCCTTTGTCTGTCAGCAGACTTCTTCATGCCCTTTTGGATAATGGCTCTTGACTTTACAGCCTCTTCCCTCATCTTTCTTTTTGTTGTCTTTTGTTCTTTGAGTACTTGAAGTTCAAGTTGTTTTAGAAACTCAAACTCAATGTACTCAAAGGACAAGAGAAGAAGTGCAGATGCCTGGTAGAGACCTGTGGCACTCAGGTAGTTGATCATATTTTGCCTATCTGTTTCCTTGTCTATCTGAGGTTCTTGTGTAGCTGCCACAGTCTCATGCACAGGGCTTTCTTGAACTGGGGAGAGAGTAGGTTTATGCTTATATAATCTCTTCTGTCTCTTCTCCTCTTTGATTTGGATAAGTAGCCTTGCATCCTCTGCTTCCTTCATCTCTCTTGACACTTCCATGTCAGCCTGTTCATTAAGTTCCTCTAAGAGGAGAGATATAATCTCATCAATGTCATAGTTCCTGGTCTGCAGATAAGTAATCCTGACTGCCCTCAACTTATCATCTTGAGTGTTTGGTCTGGGGGCAGCCCTGATTGCAGCTTGCATGAAGCCTGAAGACCCAGAGGAACTTTCTCCCTTTAGCTTCCTCTTCCTCTCCCTCTCTCTCCTCCTTCTTATTCTCCTCATGAGTTAGAATCCTTTTCCCTTTGTCACCCATAGACTATTGTGACACAGGGTGGAGAGAGCTTTGGCCTTCATTGCTTGGTGAGCATCCAAGCTCTGGCAAGAGAGAGGTTGAGATACACCTTCACCAGCAGGTGTTTCACCAAGGGAATGAATTTCTGATGTAGCTTTTGGTGTGACAGGGCTCTCAGGCTCTATCACTGGGCCTTCAGCTGTCACACACCGATTGACAGCGGAATCATCGGGGCGGACGAATGGGAGACGATTGCTCATAGCAAATGGAACTAATTAAGTTGAAATAATATTAAATATCATTATTCATTAAACATTACAAGACAAATAAGTAATTACAAAACAATCAAGATACAACCAATAACGTAAGACTTTTAATTTAAACTAGGTCCGAGTCCTATATGAGCACAAGAAGATCTTTAAGTAGGAAACCTGAAACATGTTAAAAATAAAGGGTCAACTATAAAGTTGGTGAGTTCCAAGGTTTAAACACACGCATACATATATATATGTAAAAACGGTTACAAGTAGCAATTCATGTCCATGGTTATGAGTTAGCAAGCTTATACAACACATACAGTTACAACCAAACCTTGACTTGATTACAAGTATATAAGATTGGCTAAGTGTACTTGGTTCCCATGATGAACAAGCATACGTCATCAGGAGTCGGCAATACATCGACTTTAGCACCAAATAGGCTTGTCAGGCCCAAAGATCTAAGACGTCGCCAGGCTAGCAATAGTTAATGATTGTAAACAAAATATGTATCTCATATAAGAATTACAATAACACAAATAACCATGACAAAAAGGTAAAGACGAATTGCATGTGCGTTTACAAGTATTAAGATGTTTACAAGTGTAAATTTATAAGGTTAACATGTTTCACCCCAAAAGATGTGAAATAAAGTAAAAATGGGGCATGGAGAACTCACATGGAAAACTCACAAGTATAGTGATGGTTGTAGAGTACATAAGAAAGCTTGGATGTCAAGAGTCAGATGTGATTTTCTAATGATAAAAAACAATAACTTGAGGTTGGAATTCATTACAAGAAGTTAGGACGTTTAGAGAATGCTAAAAAGCGAAAGGTAGATTGAGAAAGGATTATTGCATCAATTCTAGATTCTGGACAGAATGTCTGGTATGTGTTTGAACAGGTTTTAAAAAAAGAAAACGGTTTCATAAAATTGTAAAAATTTATATTTAACTAGTTCAAAGTCTACCAGACAACTTTCATTCAGAAACAATTTTATTAAAAGATCTTCAAATAAGTCAAACAAGCAGCACAAGACAGAAGGTGCTGAAATGCGCACTTATCTTGTGAAGGCTATTGTATAAACTGTTGTTAAAAAGGTAATTCAATGAACTTAATATTGGAGTCTGATTTTACTCAAATTTAGTTTGTTATTATATTCTAATTGAATTGTAGTAAGGCACTTATGTGCACTTTTAAAATCGTTAAAGCATGAAACGGGTTAGACATTTTATTATGTCAATATATGGTATATTAGTCTTTATTTGAGTTATATAAAATATTCTAAAACTTTAGCATAGCCATCATTTAGAACAATAATCTTGTTGAATAACCGAATGCGGCGGCATAGCCGTCCATATGCAAACGGGATTCTTTGTTTATGTTAGTGTGTTGTTAGCTTAATTTAGGAATGTTAGTGATTGTTATAAGGTTAGTGATTATTAAAATGTTAATGATCAAATGATAATTATTAAAATAAATAGAGATTTGGTAGAAGAAAGAATAATAATAAGAACATGAAGTCATGAAAACAATTAGATGTTAGGATGATTAAAATATATAATATAAAAGCAATAGAAGATTACCTTAGTATTAAGAATTCTTGAAATCTCTTGTAAAATAAAATTCTTTAAATTGATCATAACCAATAGATGAAAGAAAGATATGAGAGTGAGATTTTTAGAGAATGAGCAAATGAAAAGTGAGGCCTAAGCCTTGCTTTTATACTTGAGGTCCGCTAGTTGACTTATGCGCCCAAAGGAGGAGGTTATAAATGGTGTTAATGGTGATTTATAAGTCTTTTAAAAGGGGGGTTATGATTGGAATTTGAAATAAATATAAAATTAAATAATTTAAATAAATAAAAGAATAATTATAATTTAAAATTTAAATTCTTGAAGACTTTAATTTTAACAACTTTTTTTATAAAATATTTAAAAACCAATTTGAATAATCAATCAAATTATTTATTTGTTAATCTTTATAACTTTTATAAAACTTGTAAACTTTATAATTTGATTATTTATTTTCAGTATTTAAAATTCAATATTACTAATAAAACTTTATATAAGTTTATTAAAATTCATTTTATAACTTTATAAGTTTTAATAAGTCTTTTCCGTTTAATTATTTTTTGTAACATGATTAATAAACTTTATAATTTTATGAAAAAGAATTATTTATCAATCAATAAGTTGGTTACAAATTCAATGTATTTGATCCATTTATTAAGTAAATTAATAATGGAAGCTCAAAATGAGTTCGGGTTTGGGTTTTAACTTGGAAAAATGGCGGATGTTACATCAGCCAAGGTTTTCCCTTTGAAGCTAATCTCAGGGTCTGCCTTAACATCCAGTTGACCAATGACATTACCTGATTGCCTTTGTCCTTCTTAGACTGAACTCTTCAGTAATTCTGTCTTGAATCCTTTATGCCAGCTTGTCAGCTTGTCTAGATTGACTTGGGTTGACAAGTGGCATGTTGATCAGGTCAAGACCTTCATAGTAGTTCAAGGTCTGAAAGTTGAACACCTCTTGCTGCCCTTGAACTCTTTAAAGAATGAGGGCTCTTCTATTAGCATCATACCTCCACCCAATAAAGTAATTTGAAGTTCCTTAAGCTGGGGATGATATAGCCCTTGGAATGCCTTCCTCAAAGAGACTCTGAATGAAAGAGTCTATAGAGTCCACATCAATGTGAACTTGAGGAAGTTGTTGAGTATGCACAATTGCAACTGAGGATGGTAAGTCCTCAATGTCCATACTCCCTGAAGAACTCCCAGGTTCTGTGACTGTAATGACTTCCTCCCCCTTTTGGTAGCATCACCCTCTTGCATAGGTGAGCTAGGAGTTAGGTCAATCACATTCACAGGTTCTTATGTTTCTGGTTGAGCTCCTCTTAAAGGTCTCCCAGCTAGTTTTTCCCTGAGATAAGATATCTCAAGTTGCTGATCATTGACCCTTATTTGCAGGGTAGTCACTTGAGATTCAAGGTGACTAACCTTAGAGACTAAATAGGAGCATGTTTTTGACAGTTTTACACCTTTAGTCTCAGATTCCCCTCACCACCAGCTTCAGGTTCTTGGCTGCTGGATTTCCTCTATAGCCTCAGTTGAGCTGTCAATAGGCTGAGTTGTCATGGTTGAGGTCTTAATGATGTAATCACTTGCAGAAGTGAGATCTTCTTCCATATGGATCTTCTGAACAGGTTCAGGTTGATCCACCTCAGTAATAGGTGACTGGTGTGGGCTAGACATACGGGACTCAGAAGCACTCATCTCTCTTTGAGTGGAGGAAAAGTAGAGAGACTCATGGTACTCACTGAAACCTAAGTCTTCATTAGTATAGAATTCAAGGTTTGGAATGGGTTGATTTAAGTCTAAAGGCTGGGGATGGTAACTGTCCCCTGAAGGTTGTTCACTTGAGTGTTGAGACTCAGAGTGAAGGCTTAACGTAGTTGGGCTTGTGAGCTCATCAGACAGAGCATGAGGAACCTCAGCACTTATTCTTGAAGAGATGGGAGTGGTTTGCTCCTTAGGAGAAGTGGGAGCTCTTGTATCCACTTCCTCGTGTATGGGTGAGTGTATGGGGCCTGCACAAGCTCAATAACTTGAGCAAGGGTTCGTTTGGATTTTCTTTGGTAGGGTGAGGGTGATTTGTGGTCTTTTTGGTGGTTGGGAGGTAGAAGGTGTGGGTTCAACACTAGCTTGTGTTGCTACGTTGTCATCTTGAGCAATGAGCTCTAACATTTTTGGGACAAGGGCTGTTTCTACCCCTGAGAAGCCTACAGTTGGCTTCTTCATGATTATAAAGATGTCGAGCTTCATCTGTCCCAATTTAAGAATATTATCTGTTTCCCTCAACTGTGAGCCCAATTCACAGTTGAGAATGTATTAAACATATCTAGGAAACATGTAATACTCTAAGGAGTCCAAGTTAGCAAGCAAATTTGTGTAAACAAACTAAGAGTACCTGAACTTGACTCCTTGAACCATTCCATGCACTATAAAGGAGAGATCCTCAGGAATCTGGTCCTACCCTCCATGCTTGTTTGACAAGCAGTGGATAACCACATGGAGCAGGTATTTTCACTGGGATGAGACCTTCCTTTTCCTGAAGGTCTTTACAGAGAAATCTCCCTCATAGACCATCTGCACAAAAGAATGATTAACAGCTTCCTTTGGGAAGGACAACTCACCTTCTTCATCATCCAGTTGTAAATTAGTGTTGATGATGGCCGAAGTGATGAAGATTGTCCTCCCCTGCACTGTGGCAGACAGTGCCTTCCATAATGACATCTTGGCAGGTCTTTTAAAATTCAAGCAGATGACCCTCATAGAGAGTAGGATCAATGGTTAGGGAGGTGAAATAGTTGGATAGAGCCAGAAAACGGTAAACCTCTGAGAAACTATCATCTTTTACAAAGTTCAACAGAGCAACCTGGTTGTGTTGCATGTGAAGTTGCATGGAGAAGTCAGGGTTGTTTATGTGGTTTAGATTGGCCATTTTAAGAAGCTTAAAGGTGAAGGAAGGTGAAGAACAAAGGCGTTTTGGGATAATTTAGGTTTAAGGAATAGTGTAATTGAAGAAGATAGTGAAAGAGGGGGGAACCGTTGTATTTATTTGAAAAGGATTTGAGACAAAGTTAATGAAAGAGGATAAACTTTGAAATCCGGATGTCGGTCCCACCTCTAAAATAGTAGTTTACTTTTTCCCAAAAGTAGTTTTCTTGGAAGTCAATCTTCCGAAGATTATTTAGCTTCGGAAGTTCTGAAGAAAAAGCTTCCGAAGGCAAATTGGCTTCGGATAAAATTTCAAAGGTTTTTAAGAATTTTGTTTCGGAAGAGATTTAATACTCAGATTTTTAATTCTATAAGGAATAAAAACTTCCGAAGGTAAATTGCTTTCGGAAGAAAATTGTTCTTATAAAACATAAAAGTACTTAAGTTGATTTTAAGCTTCGGAAGATATTTTAGCAATTTCTTCCAAAGGTAAAATTACTGAAGTAGTTATTTGTTTACTAAGACATAAGTTTCTTCCGAATGTTATTTTAAATTTTCCGAAAAGTAAAGAGATCAAAATTTTCAAAAAATCTAAGAAATGTGTTTTGAAAAGATTTCCTTCCAAAGAAAACAAGGGCTTATGAAGATGATTAAATAGACAACTTAGAACACACAGGTTTTAGAAATAATGTTAGGACCTGGTATTTGAATGAAATACCGAATGATTAACGTGTAAACCAAACCAAATAGTGCGGAATCCTATTTGATTGGCGATCCAATCAGTGAGAACGCACGTAGAATCAATAAAGTATTGAATCAAACGTTAAGAATCGATTAGGAATCGATCTACAGCGTTCTATGAACTTGGAGTATGAACTTGGAGGCTTCTGGATGGCTAGGGTACGTCTGGAATCGAAATAGAATGAATGCTTACGTGTTTCCACGAATTGGGTGGTATTTATAGGTTAGTGCTGTTCATTCGGGCGACTGAACCATTAGTATGGTTCAGTCGTGCGATTGAACCATGCGGTTGATCCATCCGCACGACTGAGTGTTCAGTCGTGCGACTGAGCCAATCTTATGTTACAATCGTACGACTGATCCAGTCTCCTGGTTCAGTCGTGCGACTGAGTCATTCGCATGAAGTTATTCATGCGTATGGTCCATTCGCATGGGCCATTCGCATGAGAACTTCATTATGTTAAGTTTGAATGTATTCATTTAATATAACATTATGTGTATCAATTTAAACAATCACAAACCTATTTAACCAATTCAACATCTACTCATTAATGAAATATTAAACATTATAAATCACAAACAACCAATATCATTTCATTAACATTCCAAACATTACATCAGTATCAGACAAACAAGATCTATTACATTCATATCATGATCTAGGTACATACATGTATCAACAAATAATATGATTAAGTTTTAAGAAAAGCTATTCAAAGTTAATCATCCCAATAGCTAATACAAGATATTTAAATCTTTGTTCATCAAAAGCTTTGGTGAACAGATCAGCATATTGTTCATTTGTGTTAACTTTAACTAGTTTGATTAATCCCTTTTCAAAGTTATCTCTAATCAAATGATACCTGATATTGATATGCTTTGTCCTTGAGTGCTGCACAGGATTTTCTGTTATTGAGATAGCACTGTTGTTGTCTATATGAATGGGAGTCTCCTTGAAGTTGAATCCATAGTCCAGTATCTGATTTTGAATCCAAAGCACTTGAGCACAGCAGCTTGCAGCAGCAATGTATTTAGCCTCAGCAGTTTGCAGACACACAGGATTGTTTCTTACATTGCCAAGAGCAGACACACAGGATTGTTTCTTACATTGCCAAGAGACTATCCTTCCACCGAGAAATTGACATCCCCTTGATGTAGACTGTGCAGTCATGTTGCAACCACCATAGTCACTATCTGTATAAGCATACAAATTAAAGTCAGAATTCTTTAGATACCAAAGGTCAAGTGATGAAGCACCTTTGAGATATCTTAAAATTCTTTTGACAGTGATCAGGTGTGACATCTAGGGGTTGGCTTGATATCTTGCACAAATGCATGTAGCAAACATGATATCAGGCCTGCTAGCTGTGAGGTACATAAGAGACCCTATCATTGCCCTGTAGAGATGCTCATCAACACACTCCTCCTCAAGATCAGGTCCAAGAGAGTGGTTCCTGGCTGTGTCTTAGCAACCTTACAATCAGTCATGTTGAACCTTTTAAGTATGTCTTGTACATACTTTGACTGACTTATGAAGATGCCATTGTCAACTTGCTTCACTTGAATTCCTAGAAAGAAATTGAGTTCCCCCATGGCACTCATTTCAAACCTGTCCTTCATCAGCTTCTTAAAGTCGTTACAGAGCTTTGGATTAGTTGACCCAAAGATAATGTCATCTACATATACTTGAACTAGAATTATGTTATTTCCTGTTCTTTTGATGAAGAGAGTTCCATCAATAGTATCCCTTTTGTATCCATGCTGACAGAGATACAAAGATAGAGTCTCATACCACTTCCTTGGTGCTTGGTGCAGCCCATAAAGAGCTTTATCAAGCCTGCAAACACAATTAGGATGATCAGGATCTGCAAACGCAGGTGGTTGTCTGACATACACCTCTTCATCAATCACCCCATAGAGAAAAGCACACTTGACATCAAGTTGGTAAACCTTGAAGTTCTTGGATGCAGCAAAAGCTAGGAATATCCTGACAGCTTCAAGTCTTGCTACAGGAGCAAAAACATCTGTGTAGTCAATTCCTTCTTCTTGAGTATACCCTTGAACAACTAGTCTTTCCTTGTTCTTGATGACAAGTCCTCTATCATCCTTCTTGTTGGAGCTGGAAAAGATAGTCTATATTATCAACACAGTGAAAGTCAACAAAAGTCAACGTCACGGGTCAAAGTCAACAAAAGTCAAACCCGACACGTTCGAGACGAGGAACCGAGATGAGATGTTGAAGATTTAAATGACTAGGAGTTTTATTGTAATAAATATATTTTGTGTGAACAAAATATATTTTGTCTTGTTTTTAGTCATTTTTATGCTTTATATGTAATTTTGTGTTAATTAGTCTAAGTCTAGGGGGTTAAGTGCAATTAGTAAATATTAGTCTAGACTATAAATAGGTTAATTGTAATTAGAATTAGGTTAATGGTTGCATGACCAATTGATTGAGGGATTTTATTTGTAAACAATATTTTTAGCAATCAAGAGAGATCAAAGGTGTTTTAATGTGATTATCATATTTTGATCTAATTCTTCATGATTTGATTCAAGTTTGTTTATCCTGGAGTTACAATTTGGTATCAGAGCAATTTTGGATCAAATTCACTGAAGATTTGAAGAATTTTAGAGAGAGAAGTTGAGGTTTTGGTTGTTTTTGTTCAATATCATGTTTTCATCAATTTTGGATCAAATTTGAGTGTTATTGACATGGAAATTGATTGAAGTTTGCTTGTTATTGGTTGGGAAAGCTGTGTTAATCATCAGGTATCAAATCCATTGAGATTTGGGTGTTTTCAGATTGATTTCGTGTTGAAAAAGTTTTTCAGCTTCGTTCAGCGAAATTACCAGTTCATCCAGCGAAACTACGAGTTCTTCCAGCGAAACTACATCGGTTATCCTCATTAAAGTTGTTTTCTACTGTCCTGTGAAACTAGTTTCATTGAACGAAAGTTCAACAGTGATTGTGGTTGATTTTCAAGCGAAATTGCTGCCGAAAATACCATTGAACGAAAGTTCAAGCTTGTTTTGTGCGAAATTGTCGGCGAAACAAAGCAGTCTAAAGCATTTGGCTAGCGAAACTGCTGCCAGAATTTCCAGCGAAACTACTGTCGGCTCAGCGAAACTAAATATATCTGCGAAACTAGCTCTGCGAAACTACAATTTCGGCGAAATTATCATTTTGTTTCAGCGAAACTAGAATGTCAAAGATGACTTTTTTCCCCTAGTTGGGATTAATTGAGTTCATCCTGATAAAGAAATTTTCATCGATTTTGCAAGATTTATAAAAAAAAAAAAAAAAAAAAAAAAAAAAAAAAAACAAGCTGACCTGGCAGCTTGACCCTAGTTGCTAAGATTGTCTAGCGTGACATTTAAAATGAATATATTTTTCCCGGGGGAGAATTATTAAAAAAAATTTGGGAAAAATATTTTTGGGGCGTTTAATTGTTCATATTTTTTAACACTATAATGTCATCTTCAGAAGACTTTATATCAGATAATCTCACAATGGCACAAAGCCGGTTTGACTCTTTTGCAGCAATGAAGAAAGAAAAATTGACAGATTTGATTGATCGATTCTTAAAGGTGGCAAATAATCTAAAGAAGCATGTTCCAGATCTCAGTAATCATGAACAGATTCAAAAGCTTCTTGACTCGCTTCCGTCTACATGGAATTATCAAGTTAAAATGCTGAAGCAAGAAAGAGGTTATGTCGACACAAAACTTATGGATATGATCAACAGACTAAAATCTCTCGAGCTGGATATTCAAAGAAATGAATTTCAGCAAGCCGTGTTCCCACATCAAACCAACAAGCTTAATACTGATCTTCTTTCTTCTGTAACAAGCATACTTAATTACAAAGAAGAGATGATTGAAAACTTGAAGTTAATGAGAACTGATTCGGATGTGAATTTTGAATTCGGAGAAACTCTTGAAGAGAACTATGAAGCTCTGAGAGTCGACAATGACACTAAACCGGAGTCTGTGAGAACTGATGATGATAAGGTTGGAAAAGCTGATAAAAGAAAGAAAGAATCTGAGGCTGACGAGATGCTGAAGGTCAAAGAAGAGGAACAACAAGAAATCACAAGGGTTTGCAACTGTGAAAAGAGCTTAGCTGCAGAACGAACTATCATGGGTCTTCCCTATGAGACTGTTCAGGATATGTGTTCTTCATCTTGCAAAATCAGATTATTTGGGATTTATAAGGCCAACAGATTGTTACTGGAAAATGAAAAGGAATTAAAAATAATAAATCAGGAATTAAAGAAAAATGAAATTGCTTTTTCAAGGAAACTTAATGAAGCATTGGCTGAAAATGATCTTTTAAGAAGAACCATTTTGGAGCGTAACGTTGAAATTAATATTTTGAGAGAAAGGGCTGTTTTAGCTCAATTTGAAACAACTCAGCTTCAAACAAAGCTTGATAAATGGACCCTTTCACACATGAAAAAGGATGAGCTTATTGCTAAACAACAAGGGGTGCGGGTAAAACATGGGATTGGATATAAATCTGATGGTGAAACTGTATTTAATTCAGTTCCACCTCCTTCTACTTTATGTTATTCACCAATTCCCAGACAACTTTCAACAAATGATTTGATTGAAGCTGCAGAAACTAATCGTTCAAATGCAGGTCTAAGCAGTGTTAATCTTAAAGAGGTTAGAGATGTGCAGGATTCTCCTGTAGGTTTGGGATTCCTCAAGCAAGGGTCTGATAAGAAGATTAATGACGATTCCACTTCTGATGCTCAAACACCAATATCAGTTTCTTCTCCAACTTTCTTCAACAAATTAAAATCAGGTAACATTCCTTCATTTGTTCCCGTCAGGTTTGTCAAAGAAGGAACAATTGTTGAATCATCAGGCAATGAGAATCCTACAAGCGAAGCCAACACGATAGGAGATGTCAATCAAGATCCGTTGGAGAATGATCTGTGTATACAAGACTGGATAAGCTCAGATGATGAATCCATCACAGAGGAGCGTGTTGGTTCCTCACAGATCAAGATATCTCCTGACATTGTCAAGTCACAAAAGCCTCCAAAAGCTGAATCAAGACCAATACGGATCTCTTCTCCAATTGCAAAGCATCCCAGTAAATCAGAAAAGATCTCATTCACTGCTCAGCACGAGAAACTACAGAACAAGCAAGAATCTGCTACAAGCTCCAAGCAATCCTCATCACCACCTCCACAACACGGGACTACAAAGAATCAAAAGCTTTTCAAGGCTTGTTTTGAGTGTGGAAAAGAAGGACATGTAGTAAAGAAATGTCCTCAAAGGCTTGCTACGAATGGTAAAGGCAAAACAAATTGCTTCTCCGTATGTAAGTATAAAAAGAATGTTCCAGACGGTAAAGGCAACACGGGTTGCTTCTCTGGATCAAGAGGTAAAAAGCACACATCTTTGAATGGTTGGATGAAAAACCCTCCATCCAAACCTTTTCATGTGAAGCCGGTTTCACATGATTCAAAGATTAAAATGACCAAAGGTTTCAAACCAAATTCTTTTCCTTCCGGTCTTAAACAGAAAATGATTTCCAAATTTAATTCATTCAAATCCAAGTTAATTGAACCGAATCAAATTTGGCAAATTAAAAAGAAGGATACAACAATCCCCGATTGTTTAAACGGTTGTGTGCAGAAGCTTGTTACTTATCTTGATGAAAAAGGAACTTCCAGGACTACGATGGCCTGGGTTTCCCTTTCTAACTAATTTGTTAATGAGTGCAGGAACAATTCAGGAGGACTGTTAGTAATCCGGTTTACTCACAGAGATTGTTCTTGATTCAAATTTGAGGCGGAACAAACAGGTTAAGGTCATGGTATTTTATTCACAATCTGGATATTTATATGCACAATCACCGTTGTCACTTCACAATCACTGCATATTTCTTGAGAATTCATTTCTTATCTTCATATCAGTGTAGTTTGGAAGACCTTCTTTGATAAATTTTTATTTTTGTACAGTTTAAAAAAAATATTAAAAAAAATAAAAAAATAAAAAAATAATAAAAAAAATTAAAAAAATAACAAATAAATATAAATATAAAATAAAAAAGTTTGCAAAAATAAAAATTTAGGGGGAGAGTATATGTAAATAAAAATGAAAAGAGAACTGGGAACTTGATTTGAGATGATTGAGAAATGATTGTATATCTTCTTGCAATGCTTGTTTTTGCATGACTTGCGTTTTAAAAATGAGAAATGATAGTAATTGATCCTGTTATCTGATTTACATCTTATTTTAATTGAAAATAATAGAAAAACAAACATATTCTTTAATGATATGCTTGGTAGACTCAGCCTGAAGAATAAAGTAGACAGCAGTATGATGATTTAAATTAAAATATATGCTTAAGAATGTCTGGATTTACGAAATCATTTTGGCCTGCACAAGAACTGAGTCCTGACAAAAATTGGATTGAGAATTTGATCTTTCTCCCACCATGTTAAAATCATGAGCCATATCTTTGAGCCGTGATTGTGTATTTATGTGTTTTGTTTTTGTGCTAATCTCCTCTCTGCTGTACGGAAGTACTGACCTGGAGTGATGATCTCCTCTGCTGTATGATAGTACTGACCTGGAGCTTCATCGGCACATGATTAAATGGTCATCTCCTTTGTTATACGTGAGTATAGACCTGGAGCTCTCACCATTTTGGTCTAAGTAGTGTCAAATTATCTAAATGATGAATTCACACAGAATGCAATATTCTGTCGATAATCACTTGCACACTAATGTACAAGCCTTGCTCTGTAAAGATCGTTACAAAATTCAAGAAATCCTGAGTTGGGTGAGGGTTTTTGCCAATATTGTGGGGTCCTAGCATTCTAAAGCATTTAAATCGAACCTTAATGAATCATCTTCTGCTTGTTGAAAAAGATAGGGCATGAGTTTAAGTGGACAAACATACCAGCAATCGTTATTGATCTGTTTGACAATTTCAAAAGTCATTCAAAGATTGTTATTAGATTCAGCTATCAGTGTGATCTCATTGCTTGTCGATGATTAAATTCATCTTTATGCTAAAGTATATCTTGAGGATGTGATCTCATGATCGATTCAGTTCTCGGTTATTAAAAAAAAATTTATAGATAAAAAAAAAGTTATAATAAATGTATATAATAAAAATAAAAAAAATATAATAAATTTTTGTTCAAAATTTCTTTTAGGTCTTCCATATTATGCTGTTACAATTTTATCATTTTCATGCATTTCACGGAAATTGCGCACAAACGAACACGGATTCGCTTGTTTTTCACACACAGATAAAACACGGGTTTATTTTGTTAATATGAAATGATCTAATTAGAAATGTCGAGATTGTGTTTGAGAATGTGTTTCAGATGTTTGCTGTAAGTGATGGCCGATCATCAGTTGAGCAGTGTACCTGATCAGAGAACCTGTTCCTCAAGTTTGCAGAAGATACCGAGCTAGGAATCCTCCTCCTACATCTTCTGAAGCACTCGAGATTAGAGATTTGGGAAAGTTGTTCCAATATTCTCACAAAGGATGCACTCAAAAAGGGGGAGCATATAAATAGGGGGAGCTTATGTGATGAATAACTTTTCTCATCAAATTCAAAAAGCTTTAATTTGAAGATCTTTCTACAGCTGATTTCTCGGGGCTGAATTCGTATGAAGACGTTGATAATGATAGACTAAGGGGGAGTATTGTTGGAGCTGGAAAAGATAGTCTATATTATCAACACAGTGAAGTCAACAAAAGTCAACATCACGGGTCAAAGTCAACAAAAGTCAAACCCGACACGTTCGAGACGAGGACCGAGACGAGATGTTGAGATTTAATGACTAGGAGTTTTTTGTAATAATATATTTTGTGTGAACAAAATATATTTGTCTTGTTTTTAGTCATTTTTATGCTTATATGTAATTTTGTGTTAATTAGTCTAAGTCTAGGGGGTTAAGTGCAATTAGTAAATATTAGTCTAGACTATAAATAGGTTAATTGTAATTAGAATTAGGTTAATGGTTGCATGACCAATTGATTGAGGGATTTTATTTGTAAACAATATTTTTAGCAATCAAGAGAGATCAAAGGGGTTTTAATGTGATTATCATATTTTGATCTAATTCTTCATGATTTGATTCAAGTTTGTTTATCCTGGAGTTACACTTCTAATTCCTGAAAACCTATTTGGTTCCTATGGTAGTCTTCCCTTGAGGAAGAGGACATAGGTTCCAAACCTTTTGCCTTTTGAATTGAAGCAGCTCCTCTTGCATAGCTTCAACCCAACTTCCATCCTTTAAAGCCTCATCAATTTTCTTTGGCTCTATCCGGGACAAGAAACAAGAGTGAAGAAAAACATTTGCATCATGGTTTTGTCCCCTTGTTCTCACCCCTGAATCAACATCTCCAATGATGTTTGTGGTAGGATGAGACTTGTGGATCCTTAGCTGAGGGATCACAACAAGTTGCTTAGACAGATCTAAATTTTAGAAATTCTGATCTGGCAAGGAGGATTCACCCTCCACATCAGCACACTTATCAAGATTGACTTTATCCAATAAGTGTGTGATATCATTGTTGTTGTCTTCAATGGAATGGTTATCAGCATCAAGGAATTCCTGGTCACTTTCACCACCACCATTTTCTCTAACATTTGAAGCTCCTTCATCTGTGTTTTGTGCCTCTAAGCTTGAATTTGAAGGCACCCCAGAAGTATCAGCAGGATTTGTCATTGATGTGCTGGTAGAAGCTTCATTTGCAGGATTGGTTACCACTGGATCTGAAGATGTGTAGCTTGAAGGTCTTCTTAGCTCAAATCTTGGGTCAGGATCACCTATAGGTAGTTTATCTGTGGACCCTGAAACATGCTCACAAGATTTGTTAAAACAGTTGGTAACTAAGTCAAGTTCAAATAGCCAATCCGGACCAGAACCTTTCACACTGGGAGTGTGTTCATTGAAAGTCACATTGGCTGACTCCTCAACTACTCTAGTTCTGAGATTATATACTCTATAAGCTTTAGCTTGAGAAGAGTATCCAATAAAATGTCCATCATCTGATTTTTCAGCAAACTTGGCAATTTGATCTTTGGTATTTAAGATGGTGCAAAGACATCGAACTGACCTGAGAAAACCAATGCAAGGTTTTCTCTTGTGCCAAAGTTATAAGGAGTCTTACCATGTGTCTTAACCATTAAAACTCTATTTTGCACATAGCAGGGTGTTCACTGCCTCTGCCCAGAAGGTGATAGGCAGTTTAGAGTCAGGCAACATAGTTCTTGCAGCTTCAATTAGTGTCCTGTTTCTCCTCTCAACAACACCATTTTGCTGAGGAGTCTTGGGAGCACTATATTGTCTTGTAATACCTTTTTCATCACAAAATGTATCAAGGATTTGATTCTTGAATTCAGTTCCTTGATCACATCTTTATGGTTTTGACCTTGCGATCAAATTGATTCTCAATCTTTAAGATGAAATTCTTTAGAATCATCAGGGGTTTCATCCTTAGTTCTAAGAAAGAAAACCCAAGTGAAACTTGTAAAGTCATCTGTGATCACCAAACAATAAGAGGATCTTCCTAGACTCATTCCTAGACTCATTACACTGGTGGGGCTAAAGAGATCCATATGTAATAAGTGTAGGGGATTAATGATGGAAATTTTTTTCCTTTGGCTTGTGAGATACCTTATGTTGCTTCCCCTTCAGGCATGCAACACAGTGATCATCACTTGTAAACTCTTTCTTTGGTATTCCAGTTACCAAATCATTCTTAATTAATTTATTCATATTCTTAAAGTTTACATGGCATATTCTTTTATGCCAGAGGAAAGACTCATCACTATTTGCTTTAGATAGAAAGCATGAAACTTCTCCTGAGGGAGATGTTTCTTGTAAATCCATCTTGTACATGTTTCCTTTCCTGGGGGCTCTGAGTAGGATGTGCTCATGAGGAATGACCACCCCGGGCTTGAGAACAATGCACTCATGCTCAGTAAAGAGCATGTTATGACTCTAATCACAAAATTAGGATACACTCAAAAGATTGTACCCAAGATCCTTGACAAAGTTTACCTTCTCAATGTTGAGCTTACCATTTGTGACTTTGCCCCTTCCTGTAATGTAACCTCCTACATCTCCTCCAAAAGCAACTGGTCCTCCATCAATTCTTTTAAACTTTTGGAGTAGTGACCTATTGCCTGTCATGTGCTGGAACAGCCACTGCCAATGATCCATACATTTCTTTTTGTCTTGAGCTGTTCCTGCACAAAAAAGATGGTTAGTTACATTTGGAAACCCAAGCCTTATTGGTCTTGGGCTCATCAAAAGAAGTTGAAGACAATGCAATAGTAATTGATCCTATAGTCATGCTAGAAGGATCATTTGCTGATGTTGATGAAGAACTTTCAGCCACTTGGTCTTTCTTTGACTTCCACACCACCTTTGGAAGCTTAGACTTGACCTTCAATACTTCGGAAGTTTTGTTGACTTTAGAAGTTTTGATGACTGGATCTTCAGAAGCTCTTGCTTTCACTGCAGTAGGCTTCAGTGCTTCGGAAGTATTCCTTTCTTCCAAGACCAAATTTTCTTCCGAAGGCAAGTTTCCACTTGTCTTCTTCTTCATTTTGGAGCTTCCGAAGGTAAGAGATTTTCCTTCGAACCTTGCTTCTTCTTCTCCAAACTCTTAGAAGTTTCTTTCTTGGTCATGTGGAGAGTACTCTTTGGATTGTAAACACAATCCTTAGCAAGATTAGAAGTACTCTCACACATAACACAATCCATTTTCTTCCTTCTAGGAGTTTTCTCTTCTGAACAAGGCTGAACTTGATCACTTTCCTTCTCCATCTTCATCTTTGCAGATGCTGTAGCAATTCTTGTGGGGATAGAACTACTTTTGGAGCTAGATGGTTCAGGTTGTACAGTAGTGGAGCAATACTGATTAGCCTTCTTCTTGATGATGGGATGATCTGTACATGAACCAGAACTCTTGTTGATGGAGTTCAAGTTGGTGTCTTCAGCCTTCACCACTTCAAATCCTGCAGAGATGAAGACTTGTTTCTGTGCAGAGTTGAAGGTGGCCTTGATCTCTTGATCCTTCTTGGACTTTCTTTTGGCCTTCCTGATCAAGTTCTTTCTCTTTGACTTGGTCATCCCAACAGGTTTACTCTCCTCAGAGGGATGGTGACCCTTCTTAGAATGCTCTTCTTCACTCTTCTCAGAGCCATTCTTCACCATCTCCTCTTCATCCTCTTCAGTTAAAGGGTCTATGAGGGGAACCTCATCTTCATAAGTTCCACACCTAGGAGATCTTACAGATAAGATTGTGTGTGGAGGAGCTATCTCACAAGATCCCAGTCCCTGCTTATTTTGATAACAAACTTTTGCATGCAAGGATGAGGATATTATGTTCTTGAAGGTCTCTTCTTCAAGAACACATTTTTCTGCCTTGGCTTTGCTGATCACAAGCTCAGCATAGCATTCAGTTAACTTAGTAATGAGGCCTTTGATCTGAGTCCTGTAGTTTGTGTGCTCATGTTTAAGAGTTGAAATGGTTTTCTCTAAGTACTCTATCTTTAGTTTATAATCATTTTCAGCTCTCTTAAAATCAGCTTTTAAGATATTTAAGGACTCAATATCAGATCTCATTTCTAAGTTATAGGACCTGTATCTATTAACTTTAGCAATACATTCAGGAGTACAAAGATGTTCCAATACCTTGGCTTCATCGTGGTCTGCCATGAGTGCTTGGTTTGGAGATGCATCTTCTACCTGAAAGCTCCAGTCAAAGCCTCCTTCTTCAATAGCAACTGTAGCTTGCTGCTTTGGCTTCTCATTCTGTGGAGCTTTCTCAATGTAGTTTGGTTTGGCTTGTGTTTGGCCACCATTGGTCCTTGGTGCCTTACACTCCCGTGCAAAATGTCCTATCTGGTTACAGTTGTAACACTTTACATTGCTTTTATCCAGTCCAAACTTTCCATTGGCTGCATTGCTTGGAAACTTCCTCCCTGTCCTCTTGTAGGACTTCTTGGCTCTGTGAGTAAGAAGAGCCATCTGCTGAACTATCTCAATGTACTCCAGATCATCCGGATGGATACAGTCTAGGTCTTCAAGGGTGAAGAGAAAGTTGCATGTGGTTTTATTTGTAGAGACAAAGGCATGAGAAGAACTTGTCTCTTGGAAAGGACTTCCTTGAGTGTAGCTTTCTCTTGGAGTCTCTGGCAAGGTGATGAAAGGGCCCTTTTGTGAGTTGTCAGGGTAGCGTATAAGATGATGTTGTGGTTCAATTCTCTCCCTTTCAACCACATGGAGGGCTGAACTCAGTTGATTGCTGGAGTTACCAGATGAGTTTTGCATATTCATCTCCATCTGGTAGCCACTAAGAATACCATACAACTTTGTGAGAGTAAGAGTCATAAGGTTCTTAGTCCTCTTGATAACAAAATAATAATGTGTCTATTGTCTAGGAAGAGAGGACATAAACTTCCTTACAATGTCCCTGTTCTCAAGAGTTACTCCAACATCCATTAGAGTATCCACAATCTCAACATACCTGAAGTATTGTTGAGTCATGGTTTCACCTACCTTGAAGGTGAAGTTTACAAACACCTGCTTCAGGAGATCCTTCTTGTTCTCCTTTGCTTCAGTTGACCCCTCATACATCAGCTTCAGTGCTTCCCATAGTTGCTTGGCAGTTTTACACTTCTTGAAGCCTCTGTAGATGGAGTTTGGAAGAGCAGTTTGAAGGGTTGTCATGGCTTTCTGATCAATCTCTATTCTCTTCATGTCTTTTGCAGAGTAATCAGCCACAGCCTTTGAAATCATACCACCACCAGTAGCAGAAGTGGGTTTGGTATGTAAGCTCCTTCAACAACATAGTCCCACATCTTGGAGTCTTGAGACTTGATGAAGCCTTTCATTCTTTGACACCAAGTATCAAGTCTTCAAGAGTGATCAGTAGAGACTTTGTCATAGTCCCAGTTTCCATATCAGCTTTGGTAATAGCTGCCATTTGAGTTTTTAAGTATTTTGTGTGTGAGAGGGATCTTAAGATGGTGAGATGTTATATCAAGAGCCTGGAAAGCTCTGATACCAAATGCAGGACCGGTGAAGGGTATGCAATTACAACACAACAACAATAAGAAGAGTTCCTTAGAACACTTAACAGATCAAATAGGGAACTGGTTAACTTATGTGAAAGATGCTAAGAACACAAGTAAAAATGAGACAGAACAAGATAACTAACAACACAAGTATTTAGTTTTCAAGAATGCTATATATTGCTTCTCAAGTTCTTTTACAAATGTTACAAAGCATACAATAGAAAGTTACAAGTACTTGAGATACTTTATACTACATCCTACAGCCAGCCATACTTTGAAGGCTAGCTAGATACATAAGACTAGACAACTACAAAATGAAATGTAGAGTCAAAAGGCAGATTGCCTTTTGACTAGTGACTATGACATGCCATAGCTCACATCCTAATATATTACAAAAGGGTAAAAGTACATAAAGTAGAAAGCACAGACTCAAGACCTCAATGTACAGTTACCATAAGTATGGACCTTTTCACCAACTCATGTAAGTTGGTGACTAAACAGAGTTGCAGCAGAAAGGTGTTCCAGCATTATGGTAAAGTACATCAGATAAAAGCATGTATCTAAAAGTCATCGGAAGAAATCTGTCTTCACTCTTTGGCTTCGGAAGTGAGGTTTTGTAACTCATATTCGTTGATATCCCGATCCAAGGTCAATAGTTTGTTTTTGTTTTTTTGTTATGATCAGGTTATAATAAAATCTAGGTTTGGAAATAGAAAACACCATTTGTTGCAAGGCTATCCAAAGGGCCTTGCATTTCGATTTTAAGTATGGAGATTTGTTCATGAGGCAAAAAAATGATCCTAATTAAGGTATCGGGTTGCATTGCATGTCGAGTTTGAGCGGTTTTGCATATGTGAATCATTTACACCTTAAATTATAACCAACCACCATAAGCTTAAATTTAGTACAACGTAGTTATGCAAGATATAAGATAATTGGGAATAGTACACGAGAATGATGATATTTGAAATATTAATTACAACGAGATCATTCTCCGAAAACCCGATATTGATTGAGTTGGAAAAAATTGATGCAATAATTGTGTGTGTATATATTACATGTCATAAGTAATGATTTCTATTGGATACAAAAAGATGAGTTTTTCAATGCAACTAAATGTTGATGGGTAGTGGTTATTAAATATAAGAATGATAGTATTTTTTAATAATACTAGTGGGTGAAACTCACGCAATGCGTCAGGGTATAAATATTTTTAGGACTTTGTATTTTTAGCTAACATCCCTTATTATGCTAACCAATGATTTAAACCGACTAGATTAATTGGGTTTAACTAAAAACCACTAGTACCACCATTTCAAAAACCAAGAAGACATTTTTTACCATTTGGTTTTTTGTTTCCTTCTCTTTTAACTTTGAGAAATGAGCTTATTATATAGAAAAAATTAAATTTGAATTTATTTATGTATCAACACATGCATGAAATACAACCACATAGTTTTTTTACGTGTCTTAAACTTTTGAGCAATAATGTGTGAGATCACACGATTGAAACTATTTATAAATGTGGAACTTTGTATCATTGGCTAACCCTCTGTTGTTGTGCTAACCTATGATTTAAAACGAAACCGGACTTGATCGACCAATTTAACAGCAACTGCTGGCACGGCGGATTGAAAAACCAAAAGGATTTTACCAATTTGGTTTAATGTTAAATAACATATAAGAAGACATACACGTAAAGCACAACTCCTCTTTTAACTTGAAGCAAATGGCTCCTTATATAGGAGTTGGGTACTGTCTTAATTTTCCTATACAACCTGTTGGATCTAGAAAGGCTGGTGCAACCAAAACCAAATCACTTAGAATATTTTGGTACAACAAATAAAGGACTTCCGAAGATAAGTGTGGAACTTCCGAAGGAAAAAGGAGCACTTCCGAAGACAAAGTGTAAAACTAACTTCCGAAGGAAAACTCCAACTTCCGAAGACAAAGAACTTACTTCCGAAGATCAAGACTTAGAATGATAGATCAGAAGTCAACTTCCGAAGTATAGAAGTCCTCAAGCCTCGGAAGTATAGAAGCCTCTTCTGAAGTATAAGTGGCTTCGGAAGAACTTGTTCTTCCGAAGCTAACTTATCTTTGGAAGACACTACTATTACCCAGTGGACATAAGTATGGTCTCCCTGACACTCCGCTGCAGACCTCTGAGATACTGCATGGCGTTTTCTCAAAAGCCATGTAGTTGACCATACTTTATTCCACTGTTTACCTTTATCAGTTAGTACAGTTTCCAACTTAGTTGGTGACAAAAGGTAAGTCATGGACATGTCATGACTACCATATCTTAGATAATACTTTATCTAAGATACCTTAACTTTAGCATTGTAGTATATGCTTTAGTCTTAGGTTTCCAGCTGGTATCAAAGTATATCCGGCTGTAGGATCTAGTATATATAGTTTCTCATTGTAACTCATGTTTCATGCTTGTAAGAGTCTTGTAATACTTTGAGTTGAGAAGTAATATATACAAGTGCCTTGAAAATTATTTCTGTGTGTTCTTTGCTACTTATTATATTATTATCAACTCTTATAAAAGACTTTACTTCATCTGATTTGAGTGTTTTGTAAGTGAGTTTGAGAGAAATCCAAGTGTTTAAGTGACAAACCCGATCCTGCAATTGGTATCAGAGCTTTTTAGGCTCTTGATTGTGAGATCTTACCATCCTAATCAACCTGTTTTTCACTCCTCCTTATACCACACTCAAAATGGCCCTCAACAAATCTGAAGTAGAGATGGGGACGATGACCAAAGCACCCATCATCACCCCTGAAAACTTCAGGTCATGGAGCAGAAGAATGGAAGGCTTCATCAGGTATCAAGACAGCAAGATGTGGCAATCCATTGTCAATGGCCCGTATAAGCCAAAAGTAGCTGGTGGA
Source organism: Flaveria ramosissima (assembly GCA_025215565.1). Lineage (NCBI taxonomy): Eukaryota > Viridiplantae > Streptophyta > Magnoliopsida > Asterales > Asteraceae > Flaveria > Flaveria ramosissima. The sequence continues at coordinate 17,869,542 of CM046031.1, read as the reverse complement.
AATGGTGCCATGATTGAGAAAGCTGTTGAAGATTATTCTGATGAGGACCGGAAGAAGCTGGACATTGACAGCAATGCTATGACTGTTCTCATGACTGCAATTCCCAACTCCATCATGGTGGGGTTTGAGCATTGCAAGTCTGCCAAAGAACTGTTTGATGCGCTTGCTCAAATGTATTCAAGCTCAAATGACTCCAAGAAGGACTCACTGAAGCAGCAGTTCGAGAACTTCACCTACGTTGCTGGAGAGACTCTTAGCCAGCAATACTTCAGGTACATGGATCTCATTTCTTCCCTTCAATCTGTGGGAATTGCTCATGAACTTAGAGACCTTACAATTCATGAGTGCATTACCCAATGAGTGGACATTCTACTGTGTCTCTATCAAGAGAACAGAGAACCTGAATACACTCACCATGACTGAACTCTATGGCATCCTTGATGGATACCGTTTGGAAATGGAAAGTAAGAGAGGCCATCAGACAAGCAGACCCTTGAGTCTTCCTGCTAGCAACGCTTTAATGGTTGCTGAAGGCTCAGGAACTCTCCAGCCTCAACAATACCTGACTTACACCCAGCAGCCATCTTGTTCTTTCTGGCCATACATCACATTTCCTGAGACTCCAAGGTCTCAACAAGCTCAGCAAAGCTCCTTTCAGGACAGCTGTGCTTTTGTCTCAGGAAGTGGACACTCAAATGATTATCAATATTGCTTTGATGATCTAGAGTGCTTCAGCCCGGATGACGTGAATACGTGGACATAGTCCAACAAATGGCTCTACTAACCTACAGAGCAAAGAAGTTCTTTAAGAGAACTGGAAGGCAATTTCCCCAGACCCAATCAACAGCAAATTTGGGTTTGACAAAACCAAGGCCAAATGTTACAACTGTAACCAACTTGGTCATTTTGCAAGGGAATGCAAGGCTCCCAAGTCCAACCCGGGAACCCCACAGGCCTCCACACATCCCTCTACACCAAAGCCCACCGGAAAGTCAACAGAAACAACTGCAATGGCTCAAGAAGTTGACTGGAGCTTCATGGTACAGGATGTGACTCCTGCTCAAGCACTCATGGCCGGAACAGATGAAAATAAGGTATATGAACATCTCTGTACTCCTGCCTGTATTGCTAAGGTTAAATTGTATCAGGACTACAATATGGAGATTAAATCTGATATTGAGTCTTTAAATGTTTTAAAATCTGATTTTAAAAGGGCTGAATCTGACTATCAAAGAAAAATTGAGGAGTTAGAGAAAACTGTGTCCCTATTAAAACACAAACACACAAACTATAAGACTCAAATAAAGGATTTAATATCCAAATTGACTGAGGCTCAAGCCCAGCTTGTCACAGCTGAGGCTCAAGCCAGGAAGTATGCTATTTCCGAGCAAAACTTCCAAGCCATTCTTGCATCATCCTCTCACTCAAAGCTTTGTTACCAAACAAAGGTGGGTTGGGAACCAATGAAATTGCTCCACCACACTCCTATGAGTCTATAAGACAACCAAGGTGTGGTACTGAGGAGCAAGAGGTACCATCTGCTGACCCACCTTCATATGAGTCAAAGAATGATGCAACCATGGAGACCATCACAGGGAAGAACCAGGTAACCATACCCTTCCTTACCAGTGATGATCAAACCCTGACCACCAAAGCCAGAAGAAGCAGAGCTAAGGCAGCCAGAAAAACTGCCAAGAAAGTGGCTGAGTCTAAGCTGAAGATAGACCCAAAGCAAAAGGGTGTATTCATCTCAGCTGGATTCCAGGTGGTTGAAAACTCTGATTCAGGAAAGGGGTGTAGTACCAGCACTCCTGTCCTACCAAAGGATCAGAAGTTAAAGGGAAAGGTTGCTGATGAAGAGAAAAAAACAAGAAACAGCAATCCTCAATTCCCAAAAGATTAACATTGCATGCATAATGTGTGGTCTGCAAAACCACATGGCCAAAGATTGTTACTACAATCCTGCTAGCACACATTATGCAAATAATGTTAAAAGGAAGGAGTCAGGGAAGGTTTCTCATTTGGACCATATCAAATGGTTCAAGTGATGAAAAAGGGAAAGCTTGTTTCCGAAGCAAGGCTGCTTTCGGAAGAAGATCCTTCTTCCGAAAGGAAAAGGCTTCGGAAGCTAAAGCTATCAAGACTCAAAAGAATAAAGAGTCCCCTTGAGACCATCCCAGAAGAAGACTGCTTCGGAAGAAAAGGTGGTGAAGGCTTCTTCTCCGAAAAGAAAGAAGCTTCGGAAGAATGCCAAGCTACAAAAGCTTCAACAAGCTCATCCTCCATGATCAACCAAGGGATGGAATGGAAGATCAAGGAAGATGTTGTAGCCCAAACCTCTTCTTCAAAGACATCCATTGAACCCCCATGCATAAATTTTGGTTCAATTATGTCACTATCATTGGAAGAACCCAAGACCAACAAGGCTTGGGTTTCCAATCAAAACTAATCATCTCATCTTATGTGCAGGGACATCCATATGACAAGAATAACAATGTTTGGATTGTGGATAGTGGATGCTCCAGGCACATGACAGGGAACAGATCTCTCCTTCAACAATTTCAACATTATGATGGAGGTCCTGTCCAGTTTGGAGGTGAGGCCGGAGGATATATTTCTGGCAGAGGAAGTATATCCAATGGAAAATTAAAGGTTGACAAAGTTAACTTTGTCAAGCACCTTGAACACAACCTGTTAAGTGTTTCTCAATTCTGTGATCAAAAGCATCAAATGCTCTTCACAGAACATGAGTGCATAATCCTCAAACCCGGGATGACAATTCCTCAGGAATTGGTGCTTCTTAGATCTCCCAGGAAAGGGGATATGTACAAGCTGGATATGAACAATGCTTCCCCAATGGGAGAAGTATCATGCTTTCTTTCCAAAGCTGATGGTGATGAGTCAACACTATGGCATAAACGAATGTGTCATGTAAATTTTAAGACAATGAATAAATTGGCTAAAAATAACTTGGTACATGGTTTGCCTAAAAAGGAATTTTTCTGCAAAGATAACTGTGTTGCATGCCTGAAAGGGAAGCAACACAGGGCATCTCATAAATCCAAAGTTGTTAACTCCATCACCACCCCATTACACTTATTGCACATGGATCTATTTGGTCCCACAAGTATAATGAGCATTGGAAGAAATCATATTGCCTTGTGATTGTTGATGATTTTACTAGATTTACATGGGTATTCTTTTTAAGAACCAAAGATGAAACTGCTGAAACTTTGAAATCTTTTATTCTTAAAATAGAAAATCAAATTGATCACAAGGTTAAAATAATTAGAAGTGATCAAGGGACTGAGTTTAAGAACCACGTTCTTGACTCATTCTGTAACTCAAAAGGGATTGCCAGACAATATAGTGCTCCTAGAACTCCTCAACAAAATGGTGTTGCTGAGAGGAGAAATAGGACACTTATTGAGGCTGCTCGGACTATGTTAGCTGATTCAAAGCTGCCTCTAACATTCTGGGCAGAGGCAGTCAGCACTGCATGCTATGTGCAGAACAGGGTCCTTGTAGTAAAGCCACATGGAAAACCCCTTATGAGCTATGGAACAAGAGGCCACCGTTCATTGGCTTTCTAAGGTCCTTTGGCAGCAGGTGTACCATACTTAACACAAAAGACAATTTGGCAAAATTTGCTGAAAAGTCGGATGATGCTATCTTTGTTGGATATTCCTCTAACTCTAAAGCTTATAGAGTTTATAACATTAAAAATCAACAATTTGAGGAATCTTCCAACATTGTAGTCAATGAGCACACTCCTTGTGTTAGGGGGAATGGCCCTGATCATATCTTTGATTTAGAATTGTTTCCAAACTATTCTAAACCATCTTGTGAGAATGTTTCAGCTGGAACAGGTGCTCAAAGTGACTCTGATGATGATCAACTGTTTGAGCTTCCCAGACCTATTCCAAGTTCTCCAAGAGCTGCCAAATCAAGTTCCCACTATTGGAAGATCTGATAGTATAACCATCTCAAGAGATAGTGGAGCTTCAACAAGCAGTTCACCTGTTGACTTTCAAACCTCTTCAGGTGACCCTGCACAACACCAAGCTGATGAAAGCAACATCTTGAAGGAACAGGCAACTGTTGATGATGCTTCACAGCAAACAAATGATGATGTTTCTCTTTCATTCAATCAGTCCTCATTGAATGAGTTTGAAACAACAGCTGGACCAAGTATTCAAGCTCCTGAGCAAAATATGTCCAATTTGGATTTATCTTTGCAACTGGAGGTGATTCCTAGACTTAGGATTCACAACACTCATCCAGCTGAGAACATCATAGGGGAAGTCTCTGAAGGCATGAGAACAAGAGGACAAACTCACAATGGGAATGTCTGTTTGTACTCATGCTTTTTATCCCAAATGAAACCCAAGAAGGTGGAAGATGCCTTGAAAGATAGTAGCTGGGTTGAATCAATGCAAGAGGAGCTGCTTCAATTCAAAAGACAAAAGGTTTGGAACCTATGTCCGCTACCATCTGGTCAAGTACCTATAGGCACTAAATGGGTTTTCAGAAACAAGAGAGATGATAGAGGCTTGATTATCAAGAACAAGGCAAGACTGGTGGTTCAAGGATACACTCAAGAGGAGGGAATCGATTATACTGATGTCTTTGCACCTGTTGCAAGACTTGAGGCAGTTAGGATCTTCCTTGCTTATGCTGCATCCAAGAATTTCACTGTCTACCAGCTTGATGTCAAGTGTGTTTTTCTATATGGGGATATAGATAGGAAAGTCTATGTATGCCAACCTCCGGGATTTGAAGATCCACAACATCCCAACTATGTGTGCAAATTAGATAAAGCTCTATATGGGCTGCACCAAGCACCTAGGCTGTGGTATGAGACATTGTCTCAGTTTCTCCTGAAGAATGGTTACACTAGAGGTACCATTGACAAGACTCTTTTCATAAGGAAGTCTGGGAAGACATCTTGCTCGTTCAAGTCTATGTTGATGACATCATATTTGGTTCTTCAAATGACCAAATGTGTAAAGACTTTGAGAGTATTATGAAGAAGAAGTTTGAAATGAGTTCCATGGGAAAAATGGACTTTTTCCTTGGAATTCAGGTGAAGCAAATGAAGGAAGGGTTCTTTATCAGTCAATCTAAGTATGTCAATGATATCTTAGAAAGATTTGATATGAAAGATTGTAAAGCAGCAAAAACACTTATACCCAGAAACCACAATCTCTGCCTTGACTCTGAGGGGGAGGATACTGATCAACATCAGTATAGAGCGATTATTGGTTCTCTGATGTATCTCACAGCAAGTAGACCTGATATCATGTTTGCAACTTGCATTTGTGCAAGATATCAGGCTGCTCCAAAGGTGCCTCACCTAGTTGCTGCCAAGAGAATCCTTAGATACCTTAAAGGAGCACCTAAACTAGGTCTCTGGTATCCAAGAAATAGTGATTTCAATCTCTATGGTTACTCTGACAGTGATTATGGTGGCTGCAATATCAACAAGAAATCAACATCTGGTGGATGTCAATTTCTTGGTGGAAGGATCATCTCATGGCAATGCAAGAAGCAATCCTGTGTCTCTACATCAACTGCTGAAGCTGAATACATTGCTGCTGCTAGTTGCTGTGCTCAGCTGCTGTGGATTCAAAACCAGATGATAGACTACGGATTCAACTTCATGAGCACTCCTATCCACATTGACAACAACAGTGCTTATCTCCATTACTGAAAATCCAGTGAAGCACTCCAAGACTAAGCACATCGATATCAGGTATCATTTCATTAGAGATATTCATGAGAAAAATCTTATCAAGCTAATCAAAGTTGATTCAAATGAACAATATGCTGACTTGTTCACCAAAGCCTTTGATGAACAAAAATTATAAATATTCATTACAGCTATTGGGATGATAAACCTTGATTAGTCTATCTCATTTGAAAACCTTTTAATGTGTAAAGTCTTATGTCAAAACAATCTAAGCCCTGTTACAAAAGATCTTTCTCTAAAATTTTATCTAAGTATGAATTCTTCCGAAGAGAATTAACCCTCGAAGATATTTTACATATCTTCCGAAGCAAATTTCTCCCAGGATAATTTTCTTCTCGGAAGAGTTGTTAAGTCTCGGAAGAAGCGATTGATTTCATATCAGATCTACTTCCGAAGCTTGTAACACTCTCCATTCGGAAAGCAACATATACTCTCGGAAGTAATCACTTTACCTTCGGAAGTAAATTTTCCTTCGGAAGAACATTACCTTCGGAAATGCTTTATACTCGGAAGAAAGATTTTACTGTATAACGAAATCTTTTGGGCCCCACTCTGTAAAAAGTAAAGATTTTGTTAATGATGTCGGATTATTTAAATGGCTAACCTTACCGCCCATGTCACATCATCCACTGAAACCTCCCATCATCTTATCCAAACCTCCTTTAAACCGCCATTCCACCCATTTAAATACCTCCGGCACTAATCACTTTCATCCTTTTACCAAAATTACTGCCCTAAAAGCTTTCTTCCTCTTCAATTTACCCAAATTCCAAACTATCTTCTTGTAACTTTCTTCAATGGCACTTAACCCTCAGCACAACCAAGTCGCACTCCTTGACTCTTCAAGGGATGCCGACTTCTCAGACATCATCTCCTTTCTAACCCAATCTTCTTACTACACTGCCCTGACTGTTAACCCCACGATTTACTCAAACCATATGTCTGAATTTTGGGCAAATGGTCAGATTGAAACCCTAAATGGGGTTCGTGTCATTAGATCGAGCATCTGTGGCCAGGAGTTGGTCATTTCTGAACAAATCATCAGGGAGCATCTAGAGCTTCATGATGAGGGCGCTCCAACAGAATTCCCAAAGCAGATTTGGACAATACTTATATCCAAATGGGATATGGTGGAGATGTTAGCAGGTCAACTGTCTACAAATTCAACTTCTCTTACAACTGGAAGTTCCTGCTGCATGTAGTTCTTCACTGCTTGTCCAACAAATCTGGGGGATGGGATCAAATCCCATATGAACTTGGGTGCCTAGTTCATGGTTTGGTGAAAAGCCTCCGCTTCAACTACTCAAGATTTGTGCTGACCAATCTCATGGGAAACCTTCAACGGGACACATTCTTCATGTATCCCAGGTTTCTCCAGCACATAATCAATTGTGAGCTGGACCAGAGCAAGCTTGTCTGCGCAGCTGCTCTGACTGTCCTCAAATGAGGCCGACCATCTTCAAAACTTTGAAGAGAGTGTCCACCAACTTCACCGGAAGAGATACTGCACTTCTTCCAGGTATGATTGAGCCAATGGCTCCTGGTGACATCCCTGTTAACCCCACAGGTGATGAACCCACACCAGCAACTACCCTCACTTTGCCAAATCTACCTTCTCCACCCATTACCTTCACTTATCAAAGACGTCCCAAACGAACCCTTGTTTAATCTTCTCTGATTGAACAAGCTCCTCATGTTCTACCCAAAAGGCTAGAGTGGAACAATGGGCTCCCACTCAGCCTGAGGTCCAACCATCCTTCACAATTGACCTCAATATGGGTCTTGAGTCTCCTCAGTCTCAGACCCATGAGCCCGAAACCCAAGCTAAAAACCCTCAGGGAGAGTCTCTATACTCCCCTGAGCAGCCAAAAAGGGACAGCCCCATCACAGGCTCAATGCCTTTAGACATTGATCAAAGTCCCGGGTCACTAGGTTTCACTTCGATATCCTTTACTGACCTTTTAATAGGAGCTGATGAAGAGATTATGTCTCTTTAGGGCAATAAAGTTGATCCACAACACCCTCTCAAGGATCAACAGAGCCCAGAGAGATCTCTTATCTCTAGACCCCATCAGCAAACCTTTACTGAGGTGAGTCCCACTGATGTGGAGGGGACTCATGTAGATTCAGCTGCCACTACTGAAGGAGCCTCAAGGGATCCTCAGGACAGTGGTAACATTACTGAGACTGAATCTACGGCAACCATGCCCTTTGATGACTCTGAAAGAGACATCATTGAGCAAGGGAAACCAGGGCGCCAAGAAACCACATCTGGTGGTGAGGATGAACATACAAGGTATGTTACCTCATCTCCCCGTGATTCTTCAAAAGAAGATGAGGGAAGACTGCAACTCACCATTGAAGACCTACTTTCTAAAGTCTCAAATCTTGAATCTAAGGTTAGGACTTTAGAGGATAGGTCTGCCACTCAGCAACTTGAGATTGAAATCTCAAGGCCAAACTAGCTGAGAAACAGATTGAGAGGTCTGTTAGGCACGTACCAATCAGGTCTCTTTGACCTCTTCCTCTAGCTCATCAAGCTCTCAGGATGATGCTACCAAAAAGGGGGAGAGTGTTCAGAGACAAAGCCAAAGACAAGAGGAACCCCAAAGTCAAGCTCTCACTTCCCTGAGCTCAAAATATCCTATGCAACAAGCTTCAGTTTCCCTGAGCCTCCTCCAGTTGTAATTCAAATGGATCAAAGATGCTCCAAGATCTCAATAGGTTCTTCAACAAGTTCCTATTGGAATCTCTTATTGAACAGCCAAGTCCTGATCTGTCTGTGATCTACTTCTTCGGAGCTAAAGGAGCTTCAGAGGTTAAATGCACCTTCTACCACTATTGAGGAAGTTGGTCAACCTAAGGTCCAAGTGGAACCTGAGATTAACTTCGAAGGGGAAACAAGGACTGATGGCCCAGCAACTGAGACAGTTGGGACAGATAGTGCATTCTCACAGACTTCGAAGCACAATTCAAAGCCTCGAAGAACAATTTCAAACTTCCGAAGCTGAGATTGCTGCTGCGGAAGGACTATTCTCCTTATCCGATGATCTAATAGTCACAGATGCAATCCTAGAACTTGCATCTGAGGTTAATAGGGAGGATTTTCTCACCCAACCACTAGCTCAAACATCAGCATTAACTCCAGCTTCCATCTCTACTACTCAACCTGAACCTTCCATCCAAGAACCCCCAAAGTCTAGCACTTCCGAAGACATCAAAGGAAAGAGGAAGATGACTAAGGAAGAGCTTCAGGAGGAAGAAAGGTTAGAGAAACTCAAAAGAAAAGGTAGGCTTCCAACTGGAAAACTGCTAGCTGCCAGTAGCAAAGCAGCTGCAGCCAACCAGGAGGCAGTCAACAATAGAAGAAGAGTAGAGATCATTGATAGACTTGTCAGTCTAGGAGCTGCGAATGAAGATGTACTCCTGCTACCATTAGAGGAGTTAGTTGAGCTGGAAAAGGCAACTTTGCTGCAAAAACAGCAAAGAGAAGAGGCAGCAAGGTTGGCCTTAGAAGAAGAAAGGGAGAGGAAAGAAAGAGAAGCTGATCAGCAGCTCAGGAGGGAAAGGATAACTTTCCTAACCTCCAGAGGTTTCTCTCAAGAGAATTATCTCCACACAACAATGATACGATCTTATGGCTCTTCAACAAAGAGCAAGATCAAATGGAGAAAGAGAGAAAGAAGCTGCCAGGGAAAAGCTGATGCAGAAGAAGAAGAAGGAAGAGGAAGCAGGACTAACTGCTGCAAAGAAGATAGGTGAGAAGGCCTGGATGAAGAGCTATCTCAGGGCTCATGGCTTCTCTAGCAGGCAGGTGGGTCCTATGTCTGAAAAGACCCTCCAGCGACATGTCAGTGACATAAAGGCTGACATTCGCTCGGGAAGAGGAAGGAGATGTACAGAAGGGGACAGGGGATGATCTTCAAATCAACTACTCAACCCCAACTCCAAACCCAACCACAACTTGAACCAATACCCTTTCCATTCCCCATCAAAACCGAACCAACCACTGAACCATACACCCCTGAACCTACACCATCACCCCTACCAACCTCTTCACCTCAACCACCTAAACTACCCATCCTCCAACCCAAAACTCTAGCCAGAACCAAAACACCTCAACCTACCCAACAACCCATCAAAAACCATCCCCTCAGCCTTCTAAACATCTCTCCTTAGAAGAATTCAAGGCAATCAAGACAAAGCTCATCAATTGCACAACCCTGAGCGATATCTCCTGTGAGGAGGATTCAGTCAATTTGACTTATGTTGATGGATCCTCACGTTCCCTCACTAGAGATCAATTTCTTGATCTGCCCAGAGGAACATTGGACCAAGCTGCAAATCTCCTTGGCCTCAATTCAGACACTTTGAATGAGGAAGAAAAAGTTAAGGAGAAGGCTGGTGACTCTGCTGGATACCAAGAAAGGTGACCGGGTGCCAAGACAACCTCTTGCACCTAGGAAGAAGATCATCCAGTGGAGGTTCGAAGACTCTTCTCACAACTTTGTTGTTGAAAGAGAGAATGGAGAGCTCAACAGGCTAAGTGCCTCATCTCTGCTACACTTGAGCAGATTTGATATTGCTGAGTTAGCAGAGAAGCCATTCTCCAACCCTTCAAACTCTGATGTAGCTGCCCATATCAGAAATCATCTAGGCAGTCTTCATATGGCCGAGCTAACCGCTAGGAGCAAGGTTGAAGAAGAGTTGAAACTGAGAGAGGAGGAGAAAAGGAAGGGATCAACAACCAAAGGCAAAGCCTTTCTACAAATGGTTGAAGGTCCTGAACTTGAATCCATAGTTAGATGGGAGTATGACTATAACTCCCGTCAACTAACTCTTTTCAGGGGGACGCAACAAAGAGGGTACATGTCATTCAGAGTGATAGACTGGATCTCCTATCCACCAATGACTTGTACAAGCTTCTCAGCACCACTTCAGGGAAGAACAAAGAAACAGACAAATATCTTCTGTCCCTGGTGTTGAAAGCTTTGAGAAGCAAAACAAGTGAGGTTTTGGTAGCATCAGCCTAGGGGGAGTTTGTTGGATCTAGAAAGGCTGGTGCAACCAAAACCAAATCACTTAGAATATTTTGGTACAACAAATAAAGGACTTCCGAAGCTAAGTGTGGAACTTCTGAAGGAAAAAGGAGCTCTTCCGAAGACAAAGTGTAAAACTAACTTCCGAAGGAAAACTCCAACTTTCGAAGACAAAGAACTTACTTCCGAAGATCAAGACTTAGAATGATAGATCAGAAGTCAACTTCCAAGTATAGAAGTCCTCAAGCCTCGGAAGTATAGAAGCCTCTTCTGAAGTATAAGTGGCTTCGGAAGAACTTGTTCTTCTGAAGCCAACTTACCTTCGGAAGACACTACTATTATCCAGTGGACATAAGTATGGTCTCCCTGACACTCCGCTGCAGACCTCTGAGATACTGCATGGCGTTTTCTCAAAAGCCATGTAGTTGACCATACTTTATTCCACTGTTTACCTTTATCAGTTAGTACAGTTGCCAACTTTAGTTGGTGACAAAAGGTAAGTCATGGACATGTCATGACTACCATATCTTAGATAATACTTTATCTAAGATACCTTAACTTTAGCATTGTAGTATATGCTTTAGTCTTAGGTTTCCAGCTGGTATCAAAGTATATCCGGCTGTAGGATCTAGTATATATAGTTTCTCATTGTAACTCATGTTTCATGCTTGTAAGAGTCTTGTAATACTTTGAGTTGAGAAGTAATATATACAAGTGCCTAGAAAATTATTTCTGTGTGTTCTTTGCTACTTATTATATTATTATCAACTCTTATAAAAGACTTTACTTCATCTGATTTGAGTGTTTTGTAAGTAAGTTTGAGAGAAATCCAAGTGTTTAAGTGACAAACCCGATCCTGCACAATCGATATGGGATATGAACATTTTCTTATAGTTTTGGTTAGGGAAAAAATATAAATATCATATTGATTTATGTTTCAACACTTGTATGAAATGCAACGACATCTATCTTATGTCTCTTAAAAATTTGAGGAAATTATCAAATTGCCCACATCAAATGCTTTCGTGCTACGCAATGGGATTACTCTCACTCTATTTAATTACATTGATGTTTAGAAAGCTGAACCGAATCGCCTAGTTTGACTCGTGTAGCAAAAAACCTCTAGTGCCACCAGTCCAGTATTATGTATTCGACCGGCTTTATTGAACCAGATGGTTATTCTCAAACCCGGTGAACCAAGATCAAACTGGACTATGTGAACCAGAATTCAAACAGAAAAATCAAAATGCAACGAGATATTTAAAACTATGATTGTAGAACAAATTATGAAACATCAACTTTTTGGTCATACATCAGAAGTACACAACACCACGCATAATAAGCACACATCAATGCAGGTTTCTCCTAGCTATGATGGACACCTTTTATAATAGTTTAATTTTCCTTGGCTTTCTTCCTTAGCCTATGTGGGATTAAAATAATTAATCATCAGAGGAATGAACTTGTAAGTGGTCAGTTATTTATGCATTAGCATTATATATATTAATAATTACCAACTTTAATATGCTTAAGAGGTTGTACATAATGTTTAGTGGGTTGTCTCTACTTTTGTCTTTTTCTTAATTCTTAATTTTTTCTATTTTAACTCAATTATTTTATATCTATTACAATTTAACCCCATCATTATTTTTACTTTCAACTTTGGTCCCTTATACTTTTCATATTATCTAATGTTTTTGTTTTACGTCTCGGTCTAATTTTACGAGTTAACTCACGACATCGTGCGTGTGTGGTTCAATGTTTTTATCCTTATTTTTTTCCGTTTAACGACTCTGTCCTGATGCACTGGTTCTATATCAACGTAGTTATTGTTTATATGTTTTACGTTTTGCCTACGCGGTTCAACGTTTTTACGCTTACTTTTCATTCGGTTTATTTTTTAATTTTTATTTCTTTTTTAATATAAGTTTGTTCGGTGTAAGTGGTCACTAAAAATGATGTGTCATTAGTGCTACTTAACAGGGTTTTACGCCCCCCGCTGCAACGCGGGGGGCTTAATACTAGTTTATACTAAACTAGCTTTAGTAAACCCGTGTGTTACACGGGTTAAATAAATAAAATATTAATATAATAAAATTTATTAATTATAAAATGATATTCTAAAATATGATATGACTGAAATTACGTATGAGAAATAACTATAAATAATAAAATAATGATATCAACTTTTTAAAATTTTGTTTTTAAATTTTTTTCCAGAAAATAATAAACTTTTTGTTCTATACAAACCATATAAAAATGTGATTTTTAAAAAATTTCTAATTATAACTCCCAAATTTAATTAGTTTTGGTTTTAAAAATTGACTTTTTAAGAATACAAATTAATATTCATATTTATAAAAAGTTTTATGCTTTAGAAAAATATATTGTTTTATAAAAAAAATTATTTAGAAATAATAGTAATAATGATATCTTTCTTAATTGATTAAATCTAAAAAAGTGTTAAATAATATTTTTAGTAATTAATGTAATTATTTAATAAGAGAGAGAGGCAAAAAAATTTTGGTGATGATGATTGTAGTGTTGTCACGTGTTATCTAAATATACTCTTTTATTATAATAGGAATATAGAATCATTCTTTTTTCAAGTGTCTTAACCTTTAAGAAAACTACTAAATTATCCACCTCAAATGATTTATATGGTAATAGTAGGTACATCCACGCTATGCGACGAAATAACATCTTTTCTAACTTTGTAGACATATCATTAAATAATTTTAGGGTTATTGGATTTTAATAATTACAACTTTCATTTATTGGCTGGGATTAATGCTAACTCAAAAAACGTTTACAGACACTCTAAACTTTAAACTTATTTTCCTCCACTGATCCGTTACTAACCGAGAGATAACACTGCTAGTTTTTTTTTTATTGACATGGACTACTTATTTGGCCAAAACACTAAAAAGAAAGTTGAAATTAACCATCAGGTCCATCAATCTGAAACTTACGCACCCTTAAACCCGTCAATTTTCACATCCTGATTTGAAGCACTTGACTTGTTGGAGGTAGATTTCAGGCGAAGATGGAGGCTAGGCACCGAAAAACGAACCTGATAGAATTTGGGTGGCAATGAAGTTGAATATTAGCTCAAAGTTTGCCCAATTTCTTAAAAAAAACTAACTGTTGTTAACTGTCAGTTAGTAAGGGATCGATGGTGGAAAATAAGTTCAAAGTTAAGAGTGTTTGTAAATATTTTCTGAGTTTGAATTAATCCCGACCAATAAATAAAAGTTGGAATTATTAATATCCAATAACCCTTTATTTTATTATTAAATCATAAACGGTTTAAGAGAATTGTTGATGTCCTCCAAGATCTTAAGTGTCATACAAACGTTGTCTCTCTTGTAAATCTAATTTTGCTAGGATTTAAAGTTGAAGATAGACGCTAATTGATTATTTTGTAATATCAATAGACTTTTAATAAACCAAATAACATAAATTTATAAATTTCAAAAAACGCTTTAAACTTAAACATAACATATTTACCATGTTATGAAGAACTTAGTGAGAACCAAGTTCAAACCTAACCATATAATCATGAGATAAATCATAGAAAAAGAAAAAAATAACACCACAATTTTAACTGAATTGATTTTTTCATGGCCTTGTACAACAAAGGATACACAAATTATGAGCTTGTTTTCCCTTAAGTCCATATATCCTGTTTAATAGGTGTTGAACTCTTATTTTGTTTTCTTGTTTGGTAAATATGGGATAACAAACATATCTACTTTACTATATGAAGGGATAAAGTTATAAATAACAAGTTGTTAGGCATAAGCACTTGTAAAATGCAACAATATTGTATTTAAGTGTCTTAAAAATAGATTAAAATAACATTGTTGTCCAAAAAATTTATTTTATATAGTAGTACATATATAAATATAGATTTAAATTTATGTTGGTTGTCTGACTAGAACCATTGTATGATCATTTGATCCCTTAGGTCATTTAAAACCTTTGTTGGAGGCGTACGTGTTCATCAAGCTGGAATGTTTTATAATATAAGTTGATGTTAAATATTATAGGCTTGAATAGTGAGATGATAATGATGATTTATAATGGAGACATCAGATTATATTTATATTTATCATGCGAGTTTCTATGACATTTCTTTTCTTATAAATGTCTTGAATGGAAATATTCTCGAAAGACATTGAATGGCATAACAACATCCTCGTTTAAGTAATTTGGATATTGGTTATATGCTAAAGAAGATTTGTTTGAATAATTATGGTATTGGTTATATGCTAAAGAAGATTTGATTGAGATTATATGTTTTTTGAAACCCTCTATTGGCTAAAAACTTGCAAAATAAAATATTATTAAGTAACAAGTTTTAAGGTGTTTTATGCTTTAGTCGTTTGAACTGTGATTCATTAGGCCTGAGGCAAAGGCGCGAGTATATATTCTTAAATTACTATATGATGGCTTCACATTCTGCTGGATTGCAGTTTTTGCAAGTCCATTTATGTAGTTTTGTATGTTTTCTTTCTGAGTCTTAATCGATATTTGATTGACCACTATCTAGATTGCCACGAGTTAAATGTTCTCTTACGTTGTACTATAATACAAAGATGTTCTTTTATTGATTGTAAAACTTTTTGGTTTAAATTTGAATGCCATACGTACAATCATTGTTGTTGAAAGCATGTTTTGAAATAGTCGTTGTTTGCAAAAGTATTATACTGAGAACTCAACAAATTTAAGTTAACCATTTTAGTATGTAGTTCATGTAAGGTTAAGGCGACTATTTGACATGAGAAGGCTTTGAAAAGGCAGCCTTAGATTAACTTGATTGTGTTTTAGTTTTGAGGACCATAAGGCTTCTGTCGTAACTATCAAAAAAGGCTTTTATTCACGTATATCCAATAGTTGACCGCTCCCCGGTTTGTGGGGCGTGACATCACAAACTAACATTCGAAGAATGTACCTTGAAGCACTTAAACTGCTTTGCTGATGTAGACAACAACAATGACGCTGAAGCTTATCAAAACTCCTTTTTATGAACCGAACCAATTCACTCAAAGGACAAAGCACAAATGTAATTCTGTATCCCATGTACACCTTACATAATATAAGGTTTAACTTTCTTTTACATATAGTTCTTGGTTTCATATCAGATCATAGAATTAACCACATGAAACTTGATACATTAAAAGTTTGAGACCAAGGATCGAACTAAGTATACATTTAGGGAACAAGTGACAAATATAAAAGTAAAGGGTCACTATTTTCCCTCTATAAAATAAGGCAGCAGGAGTTATACAACATTCATAACTCATCCTCATATTTTACTAATTTGTAAACTTACCACCTAAAGCTAACAATGGCGATATTAGTACTAAAGGGGCCCAAATAGAAAAAAACAATCGAAACATTTCTTCAACAAGCTGCTGCTTAATCTCTTCCCCCTTCTCTCTTCACCATCGAAGCCAAGCATGGCTTTGCCTGAGCCTGAGCACCACCAGTTCCACAACTACCTTCACCACCAACAACAACCATCCAAACCCTTCAGGTATTACCAAAACCCCTCTTCTTCGTCGCTTACAAAACCCTAGAACCTATAGCTTCCATCATAAGATGATTAATCGTTTCTTTTGTCTTTCTATTTGATGTTCAGAGATGTATTCAACAACATGGAAGCTCAAATTGCGACGCCGATTGGATACATAAACGCCGATCAAGCTCATCACCCTCCCTACATTCCTCAATGTAAACCCTAAAACCCTCGTTTCTGTTTGTAGCTTTGAAGGTTAATTTGTATGTTGATTGAATTGAGTTGTGGATTTTTGTTTTGGTGCAGTTCATGTGGTGGGATTTGCACCTGGTACGGATGCTAGCGATGGGGGATTTGAGTTGCAGAGGAATTATGATTTGGAGTTGAGGAACAAGAGGCCGAAAGAGCAAGAGTTTTTTGAAAATAATAATAATAATGCGAATTCTCAGATATCATCTATTGATTTCTTGCAGCAGCGATCAGTTTCAACGGGTTTAGGGTTGTCTCTTGACAATGGTAGGTTGGCTTCATCTGGTGAGTCGTCATTTGTTGCTGGGATTATGGAAGATGAACTTGAACGCGAGTTGCGCAGACAAGATGCTGAGATTGATAGGTTCATGAAATTTCAGGTATGTTTATGCTAAAGACTGTATTTATGCGTTCAATAAGATTTCATTATCAGCGTAGGCCACGACTAGATCCAAATTGACCCAGATGAGTGTTTAAATCTGCTTGACTTGCATCCTTTTTGTGGGTAGAATAGAAGTTGATTTGAATAGCTGCTGATTGAGAGTTACTTCTGTTGTTTTTCCTTCTTTAGCATGAGGAAGGTTTCATTTGTTTATGCCATACTTTAATCAACCTTGCTTGTTGAGAAGTACTGGTGTGGTTCAGCAGATCAAAAATCAAGAACCTATTATGTCTTTTATTAGAACACCACTTTTTAATAAGATTTGTAGTGTCATTCCATTATTTACAAAACTTAGAGAGTTAAAGAAATTGTTGTGGATTAAACAAGAGAACTCAACTAGAAAGACTAGTCTGATGGGTGAGGGAGCCTTTACTATTACGGACCAAACAGGAGCTGGAGAACCTAACTCAAAAGACTAGTTTGATGGGTGAGGAGCCCATTTGTTCTATAAATCCCACATCAGTTGCCATACAACCGTTGTAGGACAAGTCCCATACCTTTTAACGGTTTCAGTCCATGAAAGAAATTTGGCTTTATGGTTATTTGACAGATGACAATTTAGGGGTTGTTTGGCATCCTCTTAAGGTTACCTCTTAACCATTCAGAGGTTATGATTTATGAACTATTAAGAGGTTATCTCTTAACCATTCAGCATTAAGGTTACCTCTTAACCATTCAGAGGTTATGAACCATTAAGAGGTCGCCTCTTAATGGCCATTAAGAGGCTGCCAAACAGCCCCTAAGTATTTCCTGTCCAAAATTAGACAACATGTTATTAGTGATATTGATTTTAAGGAGAGGCATTGGGTTGAGTGTACCACACCCTTGGCTTTAAAATGCGCACATCAGGGGCGCATAATGCACGTTGCACATGATGCGGTGTTGAGATTGCATCCATGCAGTTGATGCAATGCGATTACGTGATGCGCATGTGATGCAACTGATGTGGTCTGAAAATATCTGATGTGGATGTGGTCTGATGCAACACATTATGCAATTGACTAGTATTTGAACAAATTAGACCATTGATTGCAAGGTTACTAAGTTTTTCGTATCTGACTAAACAAATCCGACTTTCAATTGAAGAAATTTGACTAGGGACGATGAGAATATATTATATATTCATGTTTAAAAGTTAACAATTTAAAATTTAGTTTGTAAATAAGTTTATTTGTTTAATAATGAATGCCTCAAATACTTGATGCCCGCGTCATTGATTGACTTTTGGGAACAAAATACATCAGAATGCCTTCTGTTTTTTAAAACCAAGACTACACATGTATAATCACTCACATATTGCACGGCGACTCATACGTTTTTGATGAATCGAGGGGGTGAATCTTCCCTCAGCCAATCAGTTACTTGCATGGTTAATATTTCCCCTTGTTTTCACATTTGTTTTTCTTTCCTCTTCTAACTAGTTTGGTCCCTATTTTATTATTGTTAAGATTTACACTAGTTTTTCTTTTATACATCTAACCATTCAGATGATATGACTATGATTCAGGCACTTTTTTTGGGTTATGGGATGATGCCTTGGTAATTCTTTATTTTTTTATTTTTTTAATAAAAAATGGTAATTAATGTATTACAATCAAAGACATACTCTTAGGACATTTCTTAGATGCTTCATTATTTGCACATCCCTCAATTTTGCAATTGAGTTGAGGTGGTCAGATCGTTAACTAAATAACTAGTGTAGCCAATGATTTTTTCATTCGTTTGTTTAACTCTGATATTGTTTATTTTTTTGGGCTGCTTATTACAATCAATTGTATTATGCCAAACACAAAACAATATGAACAACAGGGGGGGGGGTTTCCATTTATAACGAATGGGAAATAAACAATGTTGTAAATATCGCTAGGCGCTAGTCGGGCGGTGGGGTAAGGACTAGGGATTAGTCGGGATTAATCGGTTTGAAATTTTTATATATAATTTTCAATTTTACATATGTATATTCACATTTTTATATGTAATTTTTATAAAAATGTTTAGTTTTATATACATATAAA
Organism: Flaveria ramosissima; assembly: GCA_025215565.1. NCBI lineage: Eukaryota > Viridiplantae > Streptophyta > Magnoliopsida > Asterales > Asteraceae > Flaveria > Flaveria ramosissima. The sequence goes on along the minus strand of CM046031.1, from coordinate 17,850,521 downwards.
CAAATCTGGCCGGAATTTACAAAATTTTCGCCGGAATTTCAAAAGTCGCCGGAATCCGGCCGGAATCTCACCGAAAAACTCGCCGGAATTTCCGATTTTCGGCCAATTAGGACCGCCTAGGTCCGCCTAGGGCCGAATTTGACCACCTTTTACCGTCTAGCGATTAATTGGCCGATTAGGTAAAAATTCCTATGTGGCCAGCCGACTAGCGATTAATCGCTGATTAGTCGGCAGCCTGGCCGATTTTTGCAACACTAATGACATGTCAGATCTAGTAATAATCCAATGGATATTGATAATGTCCACCCATTATGGATTTTAGTCTTCTTCTGAACTGGAGTCACTTCCTTTTTTTGCAACCAGGAAAATATTTTATTGCTTTCTGCCTCACTCGTGAGGAATTACAAGTACAATACACAATATAAATAGGAAAAATTAGGGTTTACAATTAAACAGAAACGGGCCAAGTCTTTAATTTAATTAATTTGCCACTTAGTTTTCTTTTAACCCGAGCCCAAATTAAGACTCCACAAACCCAACACCTTCTACTCCTGTTGGTATGGTTTGTTTAGATGCAATATGAGCTGAATAATTTGATTGTCAATATTTGTCACCGACATGTTATAATCATATGGGATAGGCACCCACCTACTATAATTCTTTTCTCCAGTTAAAATGTTACTCATTCTCTTGAATCTCCTATGTATTATCATTACTCAAATTCACCACCCACCAAACATACTGTTCTAAAATATTGTGGCATTGTCATGGAACTTATGGCCGTTTCCTGGATGCTAGCTAAGGATACCATATTTTCGTTTGACTGCTTAGTTGCACTCTTTATTCTTATGCTAAAACTGAGTGTAGTTTGTAATATCATCAGTTCATTGCTTTGGTAATTCATTATCCATTAATATAGGTGGCATTCCAACCCATTTACTTATTAATGACCAATGTCGGTTGTGATTTATCTCAGATGGGTCAAATTAAAAAAATAGAATTGGCTAAACGGGACGCATGTTTGACGGGTTGAGTGGGTCAATCTTTGAACACCATCCATAGTCTTTTCTAGTACATGCCACCTTCTAAAGTTGTTTTATATCAATATTTGCAGTAATTGTGTAATGCTAGTATTTTTGTTACATTAATGAACACTTGAATTATATACTTCAGAAAAATGAACAAAAAAGTATTTGTGTCAACTCAATTAAGACCCTAACTTGTAATAGAAATGACGAACCGTTCACGGAACATGACCTGCCCATCTTGATACCATTAAATTAAGGTTGGCTAAAGCTGCTTTGCCCCAAAGTTGTGCCTCATATCAGCTGGATGACTCATATAGCTAGATGCCTATTTGATACTGTTTGGTCTTATTTATGACTTCAACTTTTATCAATTAGTTAAACTTTAAAACAACTTCTAATATGCATCTTTGTTTTCTCTTAAAAAGGCTGACAGACTCAGGCAAGCAGTTCTAGAGAAGGTACAGACAAACCAGCTTCAGATAATCTCACACGTTGAAGATAAGTTTGTTAAAAAACTTCGTGACAAAGAAACTGAGGTGGAAAACATCAACAAGAAAAACATGGAACTTGAATTACAAGTGGAACAATTAGCAATGGAGGCTGGCACTTGGCAGCAACGGGCCAAATACAATGAGAATATGATCGACACCTTGAAATTAAATCTTGAACAAATGTACACACAGGGCAAAGACAGTAAAGAAGGTTGTGGTGATAGCGAGGTAGACGACACTGCCTCCTGCTGCAATGGTCGTGCCCTTGATTTCCACCTGCTCTGCAAGAGTAACAATGGAATGCAGGAAACGATGACTTGTAAGGTATGTAGGGTGAATGAAGTTTGCATGCTTTTGTTACCATGTAAGCATCTTTGTCTGTGTAAAGAATGTGAAAGCAAGCTTAGTATGTGCCCGTTGTGTCAGTGCTCAAAGTATATCGGCATGGAGGTTTACATGTAATGGATTGTTCAAACCACTCGTGTTAGATTTGATTTCAGGCTTGTTGTATGGTTCACTTCTTTTTAACTATCGTGTACAGTTCTGCCGTATTTGCTTGCAATATACCATGGTGTATGTAAGATCGTTATACAAAACGGGTACAACCTGAAACATTTTATCATCAGTTGATACGCCCATGGCATTTAAAATGCTGAAGGATAAAACTGTGCATGTGTAGGATATTGACCTTTTCGCATCTGGATGGTGCATATGTAGGTTAAACAAACCTCGTAATTTCTTGTTTTTATAACTGTCGATTTTGATCACTTTACTTGTGAATGGTGTGAGTTCGGGTTAACTTTTTTTCTTTTTTCTTTTTTCTTTTTTGTTGTTTTCTTTTGGTCGATGTCCAAATTGGAAGCTGAAAACCGTCTAAAACCTTCATTATTAAACATAAAACTTCAGATTCATATGTGATTTATGTACATCCATGTTACTAGGTTATTTTGGAGTTTTTATAACAAGGAAAAATTGATCTTTAAGCTACAACGCCATGACGATTCGGCACAAGGTGTATAAACCATAAAACTGTTAACTTTTGCGTTATATAACCTAAAAACTATCCTTAACATCCTTTAATGAACAATCTATGGAGCTTAGTACTATACACTTCAAATAATATTTTTACAGATTATTAAAAGGTTAACATGATGTAAAACACTAAAAAAGATACAAGAATTTGACACTTAATTGGTTATAAAACGAAACCGAGTTTATGCACGTCAAAAGTTTGAAAATGACATGTGTATGCTAAACCCTGGAGATTTCCTAAAATTTTATTTACCTAGAAGATACAAAAAGGGTTTATCATGGTCTATAAGTCTTTTTATGTCAAAGGTTCAACTAGTAAACGTCTAAAAATCGATAGATACGTAAATAATAACGGAATTAAGTAAAACCGGACCCTAACCCCTAAATATATAAAAAACTAAATATTTACAAGTTATTTGTACATATAAAAGTGATCTTTAGATTTAGTAGTGAAAAACTAATTATTTAACCTAACGGTACGATCAAAACGGAGCGTTAAACGGTTAACCGTCAAAATAACAATTTTTGGACCAATAATTACAAAATTATTGTTTCTCCAGCAGTAGAAGTATACATATATGATAAAATAGTTTGCAAGGGTTTAAAATGATAATATGTGCGTTAGTTACGTACTTAAACGTTTAAAGTGCGATTTTTACCTAAACTGACAAAAAAAATATATTTTTCTACTATTATTTATTTACGGATTATTTTGGGGTGTAAAGTTATTATATAAACTCTCTTTATAATCTTAGATTACTTATTTCGGTGTTAATAAATTACCAAAAATTTAAATTACACATTTATGTATATTTTAAAACGCATTTCGTAATTTAGGTACTAATATTGCCAAAGAACAACTATATATTTTTGATTTTGCTTAAATTATATTAAGTATATATGTACAAAATATTATATATTATAAGCCCCGGATGCCTAAGAGGCTTATTAACACGCATTTTGACAAAACCGATAAATCAAACATAATTAAGATAAACGAGTCATTAAGACCGACTTGACTAATATTTGTTTCGTAAACAAATAATAATAGCAAGTAATAAGTCAAACTTATTTATTAAAGTTATCCAATCAAAAATCTAATTGTTTCCAAACAATTTAATAGTATCTAATAAAACGTATGTTAAAATATCAATACATTTAACTTAAGGTATGACCCAATTGGTGTTCATATTGTGCATTTAGTAACACGTTGCGATTCTTGTCACTCACAGCCTTTAGCACTAAAACCTGATGACCTTACTAAACCACTATCATCTCGACTAGAACTCGATGAGTTTCCTGACTTAAACTCTCATTTTTTATTTAAACCTTTTTTGGGGTGAAATACATACTGTCAATATAATTTGAGTTCAACTATTTTTTATGTTGTATGTTTACATTAACTTTTGTGCAATCATGAACTCATTTGAGCCAAACGTATATATAGGTAGTACTATTTGAACTTTGGCAGCAACATTCCTAACTCTACATGGTGCTTTTCCCTGAAAGGGATTGGAAATACTAAACTTTTGGCCAATCACTGATAATATCGACCTAGTCGACACCCGACCTACACATTAGAGATTTGCATCATATACGTGTGACCTAGTATTTTAATGTTGATAGGGGTTAGCATTTAGACATTACTAACTCTCTTGGTTGCGGCCATGAATGTGGATTGATTGATGGGACACAAATGTTTTATTCATACATACACCTACTGTATAAACTATAATTGATTATTGAGTCATGTTACGAGCATGTATTTCAAGACATTGAGCTGGGAGCTCGATCGAGAGTTTAGAGTTAGACTTTTAAGGAGATTAATACATTTTGTGGTTAACTTGATGATTTGGTTGTAATAATTAGACACATATGACCGTGAAAGTCTTTTGAACTTTTAGTGTTGTATATTTTGGAGGTTAAAAACCTATCTAAACATCTTTTAAGTTAATTTAAGTCCCATGTTTTACTTTTGCTGCGCAAAGTTTTAATATCAATGAATCACACCAAGCCTAGGAAAAATCAGGGTGTCACAAATGGTTTGGAGATAGATTAGAAGGAAACACATGGAAGAAAGAAAAGATTGTGTTGATTAGGGGTTGTACCATATGCTTAGATGCATGTATATGAAACGTGAATGAGGTTTTTTTTTCAAAATCAAAGTTTGGTAGCAAATTTATAAAACCTTATACTTTTACCGACCACAATGAATTATAGTATACAAAGATTGTGTAATAAGATCCCGTGAGAAAAAGAAGTTAAGTAGTCTTTTTAGGAAATTGAAATTACGGTCAGCAATTGAGATTAGAAATTATTGTGTTACATAGCCAGTAGAGGTGAGTACCAAAACCTTTTTAGCGCATGTAAAAATTGGTTTTTGTGTATTCTTTAATGGTAAATTTTTAACTTGGATTGTTTAATGCTCAATTGTGTAATGAGAAAAAGGTGGAAGAATTATCCAAATACGATAAACGGAATAAAATAAGTGGTGCAGATAATCCTATTTCAACCAATTATATTATTTAATGAATCGTTTGACAAGAAGAATATTGTGAGATTGGGAAGGAATAAAGTAAAGAAAAGCACAGGGTGGATATTTTGAGATGCATAAAAAAATATCTACACCGTTCAAACAAAAATCAGCTGGCTAACAAAATATCTGAAAGTCAAAATGAAGTTCGCCTGACGTGGCAGAGTGCCATGTGGAAAAGCATATGACACGTGGCACTTTTCATTTTTCAACAATACAAAACCCCATACCAATTACCAATTACCATACCTCCTCTCACCAAACTCAAATTCTACATTCTGTGAAATTGGAGGAGCATATTTGTTCGGAGATGACCGGAGACGATGTGTGTTTGAATGGTATTGTGAAGCAGGAGAATACTTCTTTTGTGGTAAGATTATTCATCTTTTGTTTAAACTGTTTTATGTGTATGATCTTGTGTTAATTAGGGTTTCCTTGTGGTTAGATTGATTACTTTCTATTTGTTTATTTGGTGATGATTATGTTGATATTTTCATGGTCCGCGTGGCATGTGATTGATTCACGTCTGTATCCGGTGGCTTGTTGTTTGTTGAGGAGATAATTAAGAACCGGTTTAAAGAGCGATTTGTAGAATGTAATCCACCATGTTTAATAATCTCATTTCAATTGATTTTCAAACATTAAAATCCATACTGATGTTAGCGGTTCTTGTTTCCGGGATAGATTGAATCAAACAAGGACTTTAAGCTGTTAGGTAGCGAATGCAACTACGAATCACACAAACACGAAACAAGAATCAAAGAGGATGCACATAGAGATTTAAAGTGGTTTGGTCCGTGTGATGTGACATACTTCCACCATGCTGCAACTAGGGTGTATGTTTTTTAAGTGCTCAAAGGAATTACAACACAAGAGCTTAGTATATGTAGGCTATTCTATAACATTTTGTGCAACAAGTTAACCACAAATGAGCCTAATCAAATGGACCTTGGCATGGCCATTAGGCAAAAGGCTCACATCTCGGCATGAACAATTTAAAAATTCACCAAACAAACTTGTGATTCCCAATCAACATTCGCATTACATACAAATTGTTTGTTCGTCCCTTTCTAAACCTAATGAAAGGTTATGATGGTTTCATCTGAATCGTTTCCATAACCGAATGTTTTGATGTCATTTAATACCATAGAGACTTCGATGACAACTATTCGACCCATATACATCCTGTTTCATGGCCTACAGCCCAAATCAACCAAATACAAATAAACCCATTATTGTGTTTACGACCCATAACTAATGATAATAAACATGCAGGCCCAAAATGGATTTAAAGGATAAATGACAAATATTTGATAAGAGTTAAATGTTTGGAAGAGAAGTTGGTAACTTGATTTAACTTTGGGAGTCTAACAGCATGCGAGGATCTGTTGAAACCCGGTCTGAATGGAGTCTTAAACTGAAGTAGTTTAAAAGAAGAAAGCCAAAACACCATGTCTTAATCACTTGTTGCTGTTTACAAATATTGCTGAAATACCAATTTCTGATCTTTCACAAATTGTGGCCTCAGGAATCCCCAAGATCAGAATCATCAGAATGGACAGATGAGAAACATAGTTTATACCTGAAGTCTATGGAAGCTTCCTTCGTTGACAAGTTATATAATTCATTGGATATGCATTGTTTGCAAACTCAAAACGAGTGCTCGTCAGATTCAATGTCATCAAGGAAGATTCATGCCAGCGCCCGTTACCCTTCTGGCCAGGTTTAAAGCTTGATAAATACTTTTCTCCAGCAAATGGCATGTAAACGCAGTGTACATTCATTGAGAATATATACATATTTCAATATAAACGTTTAAATGACAATGCCATAGATTAATAATCAAATAAGGGATCGGTTAGAAGTTATACACTTGTATCGATAAGTAGGTCCTTATTCATTTATAATCTTATAACAATGCACGTAAAGACGTTACAAAATATAGAAAACAATCGAGTATGCTCATTTTATATGCAATTAGCATGTGGACATTGCTTTTACCTACTTGAGATATATTTTCTGATATCGTGTTTGTTTCAGTTTAAGGTTTTGCATCATGGATCTTGGTCAAGGGTAGATTTTAACAGACAAAACCTGGTGCAAAATGGAGCAAACAGACCCAATGTTTCATCTAGCAATCCATGGATCCAGCATTTTAGGAGCGGAAATAGACACTGCCCAACAGAAACTCCTTCACCCCAGGGAAAACCATCATTCACAAGTTGTAGTAACACAGGTGTTTCTATGCTACTAGAACTCATATGCATATTCATTCCGATATTCCCAACTTGAAACTCTCTTTAAGAGTCACAATTACTCCATCCATCATTCACAATACTGTAAGTTGAATGGAGGATTTTTATGCTAGCTTGTGTCTTTGGGAATTTTAATGCATGTATGCAACATACTTACATGCATGTCACCATCACGTGAGACGATATTCATAGTATTAATTCATGTTTTTGTCATAATCTTGAACAACTCAGAGGTGATAGATCAAAACTTTGTTGAAGAAGATTCTCCCATACAGTTGATGAACACAGCAAGCAGCAAGAAGAGGAAGGGTACTTATGCTGCTCCAGAATTAGGCAATGATCAGGTCCTACCCAGAATCATTCTAAAGAAACTACATATCTTTTTGTAGAGATGAATAAACGGGTCAAAATGGGTACTTTTTTAGTTCAGACCGGTTGGGTTGACCAAAACACTTTTTTCCTTATCTTTGTATATATTATTAATGTGCTGGAATATGAATCACAAAAACTATAATACTACAAGAATAATCTAAACTATAATACTAAATATCTTTGGGCAATTTTTAACCCATATGACTTATTTCTGTTTTAGCTAAATATTTCTTTACATTTGACCTGTTAAAGATAAAACATTAACTAAATTGAGTCATTTACTAGTGATGGATCTATATTGCCACCTCTAGTTTCTAAGATCGTATTGTGATTCTTTGTTTTTCCTTTTTCATTTATCAGGCTGCTTCTTCCTTTGGGCACTTCTCTTGTAACAGAAATTCCTGATGATCATATTTCTATGGCTTCTTAAGGTTTCTTGCAGCATAGTATAACATGAGATTGTTAACCCATGCTAGTAGTAGGAGTTGTTAGCCAGTATGATGTTTATATAGAATTCTATGAAAGAATGGTTTCATTCTTGCAACTTCATAAGCTATTAATATGTGATAATGATGCATAATTATGGTTATCATACGAATATTGGCGACACATTGGTCGTTGGGTGTCAAGTTGATGAATCGTTTATATATATTATGATTAAAAAATTATATTGATCTGAACTCTTTTTTTCAGTTACACAGCTCATCCTATCATCTTAATGCCTCATCCACTCATCGTTATGGATCATGCATGTCCCTTGCACAATGAATCCAAACCTCGAGGTGCACCATTGGTAAACCTCTTAACATAGTAACACTATAGACTAATGTACATCGTGTGTCTTGGCATATATGTTAGTCTCATTTCATGTTTACAATCATGTAATGACAAACACTATAAATGACTTTAGATATTTGCTATGTTTAGCGGAGACGGTGTCATGATAGGGGGAGGTGGGGGAAACCCGGTTCTGAGTGGGAATGCCTCCCCACAGAAACCTTGTGCCCTCAAAGGCTCAAAATACACCCAACTTGGCGAAAAACCACCAAACCCACCTCTCAACCTTTTTACACATTACTTGTACTTTGATCTACTCATTAAAATATCATTCAATATGTTTTTTTTCTCTTCAAAGAATATAGTTATCATCATGCTCGGCAAAAAAACAACTCAATTTCGAAAGCCTCGTAAAAAAAAACAAACCTTACAACCATCTTCTCAACAAGCTCACTCATTTAAACTCTTGGCATATTATTAGCAATTCTATCCCCCTACTACAACCAATACGTATACATAGTGGATTCCTAATAAATATACGAGTGTGTTTCTTATATTATAGTGAATGGTTGTATGTGGTTGCAAGTAGAAAAGAGAAAATATTACTCAACATCTGTATATTTGGAGAAACATTGTTTAATCCATATAAAATTTTTTAAATTTTCTAAAAGTGATTGTGAGTGAATGAGATAGAAAAGGTAATGATAAATATATAAATACATTATTTAAATAAGGGGGGGAGAGAGAGAGAGATAGTAAATGTTAGTGTAATTATATGTATGGAGATGGAGAATCCATTGTGAATGCTTTACAAGAGATCTGTTTTTACTTTATCGTCTAATCCATAAGAAGTCATGCAATCTTGCTTAAATACTTGATTATTTTACTATTTTCATGGCAACAAAGTCGACTGACTATATTTGTGTGAGTACTTATGTTACCCACATTAAAAAGGCTTTACAAATGGACTTGCACCATCATAAATCCAACTCTTAAGAGTTTAGAATTGCCATATCTTGTGTCTGGCTACATGTATCTCAAAAAAATGTTTCTTCTTTCGTGGCAGGGAAGCCTAAAAATTTCCTTTCATTAATGCTAGCTTTCCGGTCAAGTCATTAGGATCAACATCTATGATAGTCACTTCTGATTGTTCAGCATGTATATAGGGCTGTACAAAAAGTTCGTAGCTCGAAGCTCGCTCGAAGTTCGCTCGAAAAAAGCTCGGCTCGAAAAAAGCTCAAATCTAAACGAGCCGGCTCGGCTAGGCTCGAATTCTAAACGAGCCAAACTCGAGCCAGGGTTAGCTCGGTTCGAGCTCGGCTCGTGGCTCGGTTCATTGGCTCGGCTCGTAGCTCGGTGCATATAATATATATATATATATATAATATATATATATATTTATATAGTATAATTATTATTATTATTATTACTACTACTACTATTATTGTGATTATTATTTTTATATTAGGATTTTAAAATGTTTTTTAAAAATAAAAATGGATCCGCCAACCGCCTCGATCCCTCTGTTTATGGCCACAACCCGACTCCCGATAGTCCTCACTAACGGCTCATCATCCGACTCCTCATCCTGATCGACCAAGAAGTCTTGGTGGAAGGCAACACTTTTAGGTCCACTAAGTGCCTCACCACCTTGACCTTGATCATCGTCGTCGTCGTCGTCGTCTTCTTCGTCTGTGGGTGCCATGATGGGCTCGACGTCGGAGTCACTGTCGTCGTGACGCCACTTCTTGCGAGATGGTGCCACGTACTCCGCGTTGGCCAAGTGGCCGAACAGTCTCCTCACCGGGGCTTTACTTGCTTCCCCCGGTAGACCTTCATCCGACCTAGTGTTGTGTCATCCATAATCTCTAAAACAACTGCATCCTCCTTCTCTTTAGGCAGTGAAGGGAGCTTCTGATCAATGATCATCTGTAGAAATCTGGGGTACATGCAGAACCCCTCCTTCCCCTTTGCCTCTATGTTCTCGACCATATATAAGAATATCATCTCGGAGAAGCTGAACGGGTGGTTCAGCACCAGAGCAGCATAAGCATTCTGGATTTGATCAGACATCTCGTCAAATCCCCCCTCTCCTCGACGCAATGCACTTGATGATGACGTGGGCTAAGTACTTAAACTGGGGGCACATGTTGCTTTTATTGAGCACACCTGCGTTGATGTCCCCAGTGTACTTCATCCGCAGAAAGCAACCCCTAACTGTCAGAGGGTGTAGCTTGGTCGGGTGGTCACCGTCTTCACCTAGATCCAGGACTTGCCTAACATCGGCTGCAGTAATACTAATTTCCAGCCCGAAGATCAAGCTCCGGATGCTGTAGGGCTCAGTGGACCTATCCACAGTAGCTCCTTCCCAGAAGGTCTGCTGGAGTGATCTGTATGGAGTGCATGGTGTAGATATGGCCTTGAATATCCTCGATCTACTGAGAAAGGCAATGATCCCCGCAAGCTAAGAAGCATTCCGAGTGGTAGCATCTACGTGAGCACAGATGTTGTGCTTGGGGCTCATGGACCATCTATCAGCCATGCTGCTGCAACACCAGAAACATATACATTATATTAGTGCATAACAGAAGACAGTAGGAACTTAAACTGTTTTGATCAAACTGGCTCAGTCGTGTGATTGAACAATACGACTGAGTTCAGTCGTGCGATTGAGCCTGCGACTGAGTTCAGTCGTGCGATTGAGCCTGCGACTGAGTTCATTCGTGTGCTATGCCATGCGGTTGATTCAGTCGTGCGAGTGAACCCATGCGCATGACTCATACATGCGATTGAATCGTGCGTCTGGCTCAATCGTGCGACTGAAGTTCATTAGCATGTCCATTCGCATCCTACACTGTTGAACACTTCAACCTTGAATCTTGGTCAAAACTTGATGTTAGACTTCGTGTTTACACTCATTAGGTTCGCAGGGACTCTAAATATCACTTAATGTCCTTTATTTCAACGATTATGTCCATTTAAGTGGTCTATTTGAAGAGTTTTACTTATTTCTTGATTTGAGTCGATTAGGTCAGTTAGGGTTTGATTACACTGGTCATTTAGATCGATTTCAGTCTCATAATACCTGTAGATGGATGAGAAAACGGTTAGGATCACAATCGGCAAGTAATCAAGGTCAAACGAAATTTGGGCAGAGTGTCTACGTATGAGCGATTTCAGAGAACTTGAAGGGTGGTAAGGGTTACGACCGACTGACCCCCTCATTTATACTATGTTAAATGTTCAGTCATGCGACTGGACCCATACGCATGCTTCATTCGTGCGACTGGGTTTCAGTCGTGCGATTGACTCATACTCCCTCCTCCATTTGTACGAATGGTTCATTCTGGTGATGCAATCGTATGGATGTTCCATACTCATGGTCCAGTCGTATGATCGCCCCATACTCATGGTCCAATCTGCGATTAGCTCATACTTATGGTCCAATCATGCGATTGGCTCATACTTATGGTCCAATCGTGCGATTGGCTCATACTTATGAGTTTGACCTCATACACTTTCACACACTTAAAGTTTTACCTTTTGATATGACATTATGAACAATGATCATCTCAGACATGACCTTTTAATTTGACACACATTTGATCACCTCAGACGTGATCCATTTAATTTAAAGACATTTGATCATCTCAGACGTGATCCTTTAAATTTGAAAACATTTGATCACCTCAGACGTGATCCTTTTAATTTGAAACTGATTGGTCACCTCAGACGTGACCCCTTTTAGTGAGTGATTCACAGAATTCATCTAGTTGTATAGTCCAACGTCTACACTACATAAAAAACTAGAAAATAGAAAACAACTTTGAAATTTAAAGGAAAAGCAAGACATATTTTTGGGTTTTTGATTAGAGATGGATTGAAATCTTTTAGAAAACCGTCTAGCAGATTTTTCTTCCTGAACAGCACAGCTTCAAGTTAATTTGATCATTTCTGGAACGATTCATTATGGAATCGTACAGGTATATCAGAATCATTTGGGACATTTTAATAAAACATTTTGATGCTAGATTCTTGTTTTAACCAAGAGTGAATAGCAATTTTAAGAAATCATACTAGAGCTATAAGATGCACACAATGATTTTGACTGTCAAGAATTGCAGCCACGATTATTGTCAGTATATTTGTCCTCTTACATCCATACACAGATTTTTGACTCACATTTGTGATGAGTTAGGTTATATTATTTCAACAAGCATTTGTGGATCCCACACTTATATGGTAATCAACATTCCTCAGGAAATTTTTGAGCGGTCTACGGGTATTTGACAAGAAGAAACTATTCTAAGAGCTTTCAAAGAGATGCCAAGCCTCAGGTCGGTGCCATCGTACAGCAAAGAGGCACAAACAACAATGAATTCTAGAATATTTAGGTTATGCTTATCCTCAGGTCAGTGCCATCAAACAGTAGAGAGGCACACAACCTATCTTCTTGTGAGAGTATTTTTTTTTCTTTTTGCACGTAACGCACCAAAAACATTAGTCATTAGCTTGATTGCGCTTAACATTTTTTTTTCTTATGCTTTTCTCATTTTTATGGTCATCCGCACACATTTGTGGCGTTTATTTTGCTCGTCACCCCTTATTGGAAATACGTTGATTGTGTTAACCAGGGATAAGGTGGGAACCCATAGCACGTTGAACAACTTAGTTTGAATTTAAATCACCAATGAGGTCTACTCATCTATTGTGTTGAATCTACCGACACATCATATAATGGACTAGCAACCTCTAGGTCTACTTTCTCTATGTTACCTCAGTAGCAGACTAGTTTTACTATCATTTTTCCTTTTATTTTGCTTAGACTTCTCAGACTTATACTTTGAATTTTGCATCTTAATCATTTAAGTGCTTTTGAGGTCCGAAACAATTTGTTCCCTGTGTACTATCATTTTCCATAAGCGTTGAATCAGAATCACAGATTTGATTTCATTTCGTTTAGCTAAGCTGCCTCCTCCCTTGTTTTTTTAAGTAATTAAATACTGCACGAATTAAATACTAATCTAAACTATTCTCCCCCTAAAATTCTAAAACCGAAAACCTTTTAGTGTTTTTGGATTTTAATAGACAGGAAAATAAAATAAATAAAAGAAAATGAAAAGAAACAAACAAAAAAAACTTGTCAGACTACGCACTTTCTTCTTCTAGAATCACATCGCTTTTCTTTTTTACGCTATTAACCTCTAAAAGATATAAAAACCGCAGTTTATCAAATGCTTTTGTGTAGAGGTCGGCGCGTTGAAAATCCGTATTAATTTTAACAATATCGATTAATAGTTTTTCAAAACAGTCATGTATAAAGTGATATTTAATACCGATATGTTTAGTTTTAGGATGTTGGACCGGATTTTTGGTGACAGCAATAGCAGCAGAATTATCAACAAAAATAGGGGTGTTAGAAAATTGCAAACCGTAGTCGCGCATTTGCTGTTGAATCCAAATGATTTGTGAACAGCAACTTGTAGCAGCAACATATTCAGCTTCATAAGTTGACAAAGCAACTGATGTCTGCTTCTTACACTGACAGGTGACTAACCGTCTACCAAAGAACTAACATCCCGCAGATGTTGACGTGTAATTCATCTTGCAACCACCAAAGTCCGAGTCACTATACGCTGTAACCTCAAAGTCATCATCATGAGGATACCACAACCCGAGTGTTGGTGTACCCTTCAGATAACGAAAGATCCGTTTAACTCCGATGAGATGATTCACTTTTGGTTTTGCCTGATATCTGGAACAAAGACACGTTGCTTACATAATATCAGGACGAGAGGCTGTGAGGTACATTAGGGATCCGATCATTCCTCTGTACATTGTAGCATCAACCAGATCACCATTTTCATCGGGTGCCACATCATGGTTAGTGGCAAGTGGAGTTCCAGCAACTGAAGCATTCTCCATGTCAAACCGACTGAGGATCTCACCTACATATTTGGTCTGATGCAGGAAGATTCCTTTGGGTGTCTGATCCACCTGTAAGCCAAGAAAGAACTTCATCTCCCCCATAGCACTCATCTCAAACTCTGCTTTCATTACAAATTCAAATTCTTTACACAATTCTTCATTCTTGGAACCAAAGATTATGTCGTCAACATATATCTGTACCAGCAGTAAATCACCATCTTTTTCTTTGATGAATAACGTACAGTCAATAACTCCTCTGCGAAAACCATGTTTCACTAGATGAGTTGAGAGTTTCTCATACCAGGCTTTAGGGGCTTGATGGAGCCCGTAGAGAGCCTTGTCCAGTTTGTAAACTCTATCCCGATGATAAGGATCCTCGAATCCTTTGGGTTGACTGACGTAGACTGTCTCACAGATTTCACCATGAAGGAATGCACTTTTTACATCTAGTTGATAGACTTTAATCTTCATGTAGGATGCATAGGCTAGAAAGATACGGATTGCTTCCATCCGAGCCACAGGTGCAAACACTTCATTGTAGTCAATACCTTCGACTTGTCTGAACCCTTGAACCACAAGCCTAGCCTTGTTTCTGATTATAACTCCTTGGTCATCTTTCTTACACTTCAAGACCCATTTCGTGCCAATCACCTTAGCACCTTTTGGTCTGTCCACCAGGGTCCATACTCCTAACTTCTTGAACTGTAGGAGTTCTTCTTGCATTGCACTGACCCATGCCTCATCGTTTAGGGCTTCACTCACATATTTTGGCTCAAACTGAGACACAAAACATCGATATGCGCCATCGTGAAGATATCCTTTTTCCATGACTGAGGCATAATCAGCCGAGTATAGTTGATTTCTTGTTTGTACTCCTGATCGAACATCTCCAATAACGTTGTCCAAAGGATGATAAACATTAATCCGGGATCCAGGAGTGGTGGGAACAACTACCTTATTATCCAGATTGTGAAACCCAGGTTCAGTATCTGAAGCTGTTGGAGTATGAGGTTCCGAAGTGTCAGAGGCATCAGGATGTGATGCTTGTGTACTTTCATTGGCGGGAACCTGTTCCTCCTGATCCACATTTTCAGTCTCAACTGCTTCATCTTCAGAGGAAGAATCACTTACTTCAAGCTCTCCCCCTGAAGGGCTAGAAGTATCATCTAATGGAGCCGTTGATGTTGAGTCTGGTAGTGGAGTGTTCAGAACATCGTACATCATCCTAGCAGAAAGCTCATCATCAGTGGGAGATGGCGATAGTTTGAAGGTTTTAAAAAATCCCTCATAGTCGAAGAAGAAGGTGGGTCCTTTTCCAGCAAGGGGGGTGGTGTATCTTTGAACATCAACGTTGCACCACACTTCTACCTGACCCGTTGAGTTGTTATAAACTCTCTTGTCTGGTATGCTGTATCCGAGAAAGATACCTTCTTCTGCCTTTTCACTAAATTTCCCTGTTTGAGTTTTCTTCAGCAGCATGCACGGTGCGCCAAACGGTTCTAGATACTCCAAGTTGGGTTTACGTCGCTGGAGCAGCTCATAACATGTTTCCCATGACATTTGACCACTAAGACTCGATTGAGCGTGTAACACGCATTGGCCACTGCCTCATTCCAGAATTGAATAGGCAGTTTTGAGTCGGCTAGCATTATCCTGGCAGTCTCTATCAGGCTATGATTTTTCCTTTCAGCAACTCCATTCATCTGTGGAGTTTAGGCAGATGTAAATTGATGAACGATTCCTCTCTCTCTACAGTATGCCTCCATCCACTGATTCTTGAACTCTGTGTCGTTGCCTGATCGAATCTGCCTTACTTTCAGCTTGTAGAGTGATTCCAAAGTAGTTACTAGATGTTTAAATGATTCAAAAGTTTCTGATTTGGCTTTCAGAAACATCACCCAAGAGAATCTTGAGTAATCATCCGTTACTACAAAGCAATACAGATCTCCAGCAATGCTCTTTGTACTGACAGGGCCAAACAGATCCATGTGTAGAAGCTCAAGAGGAAGATAACTTTGCCTTGTGAGACTTCTTGGTCTGTTTCCCTTTCTTACATGCTACACAAAAATCCGGAAGTTGGAAGTTCTTGACAGTTACTCCATTCACTAAATCATTTTGAACTAAATGATTCATCTTCCATGGATTAATGTGTCCCATTCTCCTATGCCAGGAGATTGAATCCCTCTCAGTTGCCTTTGACAAGAAGCATTGAACAGTGTGATCAGTTGTGGAGGCTTTTGATAGATCCAAGACATACAAGTTGTTATATCTTGAAGCTGACATAAGAACTTTATACTCCTCAATCACATAGTCCTTCTTCAACATGTAGCACTTCTTGTTGTCAAATACAACTTTAATTCCTTTATCACAGATCTGGGAGATTGAAAGTAAGTTGTTCTGTAGTTGTTGAACGTAGTTGACCTTGTCAAACTTTACTTTCTCGTTTCCCACTTCGCCTTGAGCGGTGATGTAACCTCCTTTATTCCCAGCAAATGAAACATGTCCCCCTTTAATTTGTCTGACGTTGAAAAGGAGAGACGAATTCCCTGTCATGTGCCTGGACGCCCCACTATCAATAATCCAGGTATTAGTGATAGCACTGTAGCGGACACCCTGCACATACAAAGGAAATGATTAGTTCAGGTTTGGGACCCAAGCCTTAACTGGCTTGGGTGACCCGGAGGAATCACCCATCATAAACTCAACCCATTGTCCTTTAGAGGATGAGGGCAAATCTTTCTTCTTAATCTCCTCACTATCAGACACTATACTTGATTTTTCTTTCCATAAGTCAGTTTTGTGTAAGGCCTGTTTGTGATAAACAGATGACTGGCTTATTGTTTGAACTTTAGGTTCACTAATACTCTTAGGTGGAGTATTAGATCTCGATTTAGAAAAACTTGGTTTTGCATCAAAAAGTTCAATTTTCTTTTTGGGCGTCTGATAATAAGGACAATTAGGAGAAATATGTCCTCGTTTTCCAAAATTGTAGCAAGATCTCCCTTCTACAGATTAAGGAAAATATTAATGTGGGTTTGAGTTTGGTGAAGGTGTGATCTTTGTCTGGTTGGGTTTTGTCACTTCTCTTTTAGATGTTTCAGCTTCTTTAACAAAATTAATTATTTTGACATTTTGAACATCTTTAACTTTCATTTTATTTGGACTGTGATGATTAACACGTTTTTGGTTAACTGATTTAGTCAATTTGGGTTCTGAAGTAGACGTTTTTGACCCTGACCTTACATTAACCCTTTTAATTTCATCATCCAAATTCTCAACAGGCAATTTTCCTTTTGATTTTAAGGTAGGCTCCTGCTGTTTAGTGATAGAGTTCACAGGTTTACTTGTAGAATCAGGATCACTAACCAGAGGAGTGGACACCACATGATTCTTTACTGGGTTATTATTGATAGGTCTACATTTAGTATTCAAAAGAATCTCATGTGGTGGTGGAACTACTTTGTAACCAAAACCTTCCTCATTATTTCGTTCTTGCACTAAGTTTTGAACTATGTCAGAAGAACTAGCCCAACTATGCAGTTTTTGTTTTAAAGAATTAACCTCGACTTCCAAAACTGCTTTTTCCTTTTTGGTTTCTTCTAAAGAATTTAAATAGAACTTTATATCATTTGATTGATTTAAGGTAACAACCTAGGTTTCCCTTAGTTGTTTCCCCAAAAGTTCTATCTTCTCTTTAAAACGGCACTCATTTTGTTTTAATATACGATTAGCTTCAGTGCATAGTTATAAATCATTTACTAAGTTATCATTGTGTTCTAATAACCTAGCAAATTTCAAATCAATGCTTTCTCTAAATTTGTCACATTCATTACAAGCATGGTTTTCAAACAGTTGGTCTTTAGAACTCACCTGTGAGGAATCAGTTGAATTAGCCATCAAAGCAGATTTAGAATCTTCGGAGGCTGGAGATTCTGAACTTGTTGCTCTGAGCTCTTCCTCAACCAAGTGATTTACCACGTTCGCAGCTTCTTCGGTGTCCGACATCGCTTGTTCAGCTGCACTCTTACCTTCACTAGCAGACCCATCATCTACTGCTTCGACAAAAGCAATATTTGATTCTCCAGGAGAAACAAAACGGAAGGACCAGTCTTGTCCTTCATCACCTTGAGCAGTTAGAGCCTTTTTCTCTTTGCTTGAAGAAGCAGTTCCAATCACGTCGTTGTCTTGACGGTGGAATGTGGGAAATGGGTTTCCCTTTCCAGTTTTCTTGGGCTTTACACATTCACGTTTAAAGTGCCCCTTTTCACCATAGTTGAAGCATGTGACTTTGGTTTTCTCAAAACCAAACGTTGTATCCTTAGTGGCTACTAGGTTCTGTCCTGTCTTCTTGACAAACTTTTTAGCTCTTCTGACTGCACTTGCCTCTCTATCTCATTCTCATCAACTTGCTCGTAATCTTCATCTGCAAGATGACAATTTCCAATCTTTCCGACAACTAAACCATCATAGGATTGGACAATAGCTGCTAGAAGATCCATGTGCTCCTTTGCAACTTCCACTGTGATATTTCTGAGATTCTCGGTCTTCAATTTTGTAGTGTTGGCTTCAGGCACTATGTAGTGGGTCCCTGATGACCCTGACGTTTCTGGACCTGAAGCAGTGGTTTGGGAAGAAGCAGATGAACTAGACACGAATGCTGTTTGTAATGGTGCTCCTGAAACAGCTGGAGGCGAAACTGAGTTGTAGAGTGAAGGATTCTGAACGTAGGATCATTTCTTTGACTTGTACTTCATTATCAGTTCTTCCTCTCTTAGCTTCAAGATGAAGTTATTTGTGTCTACTGTCACAAGAATGTCGTTGTGTCTCAGATTAGACACAAATGAATCCCATTTTCTCAGGAAACCCATCGGCAACATTTGAAACTTTATCTTCCATTGATGTGGTTACACCATGAGTGTGCAGCTCACTCATGAGATGATAGAATCTGTCAATAACATCATCTAAGCTCTCATTCTCCATCGAAGAGAAATTATCAAACTCCTTCTTGAGAGCCTTAGCCTTGAGTGCCTTTAACGTTGCATTTCCTTCGTATCTCTTCTCCAATGCATCCCACAACTTCTTAGTCTGCTTGTTCTCAGAAAAATGATGAAAAATGTCCTTTGGTATCGACTGAGTCAACAAGGCATACACTTTCTTCTCAGCATTGTAGAGAATCTTCTGAGCTTCACTCATTCCTCCCAAGGTTAACTTGACTCCATTAGCACTAACTGGCACTGTATAACCAGTCTCGATGGATGTCCAAAGATTGGGATCAACTGCATTTAAGTAAATCTCAAACCGCTGTTTCCACTGAGGATAATCATCTAACGTTATCAGCTTCGGCGGTTTATTGTGATTTCCTACCTCATTCTCTAGAAGTAGTAGATTCTGGATGCGTGAGTCCTTCCCGGCAGTAAACGCAACAAATTGATCTTCCATTTTATGAACTTGGTACTTGGAGAACAGAACAGGTTCAATCGTACGAATGGACAATGAGTATGAGTCAATCGTGCGAATGAATTCAGTCGTGCGATTGGATTCAGTCGTGCGTATGAACAAGACGAATGGACTCAAGCGACTGGAGTTGTTCAGTCGTGCGAATGAGGAATGCGACTGGGTTCAATCGTAAAAATGGAGTATGCGAATGAGTTCAGTCGTACGAATGAGCTAGTCGTGCGACTGAAGGCTGCTGGTTTTGCAAAATCAAAGATTTTGACAATTTGACACAAAATACGATTTTTCTAAGAACCCTAATCTGCCGTATAGTGAAAAATCAAAACTTTAATGCAAGAAAACGTCGAAAACACCTTTAGAAGAAAAGTGGTGACTCTTTTGATTAAAACGTAGGTTTTTGACACCAAACCTAACTGAATCAAACGCAAAATCAAGAGCCAAAGCTCTGATACCACTTGTTAGGGACCGTGTACGGACGGAGTACTAACTGATTTTGCGTTTAACCCGATCGATATAAGATTGAACTAAACGTTAAGAACGAGTAGGAATCGATCAGGAACGAACTATGAACTTGGACAGGCTGTTTTGGACGTTCTGGACGACTAGGGTTTATATGTAATCGCAATATCTCTTCAAGTGTTATGTTTTTCCACGAATTAGGTGGTATTTATAGGTTAGGGTTTTTCATTCGTACGACTGAACCATTCGCATGGTTCAGTCATGCGACTGAATCATGCGATTGAGTCATACGCACGACTGAAGGTTCAGTCGTGCGACTGAGTCAATCTTATGTCTCAATCGTACGACTGATCCAGTCTCCTGGTTCAGTCGTGCGACTGGTCCATAAGCATGATGTATTCATGCGTATGGTCCATAAGTATGGTCCATTAGCATGAATAATCACCCGACTAGGTTGTACATAATACTCAATCATTATTGACTTATAATTGTGTACAACAACCTCAAACCTATATAAGAAGTTCATACATATGAATCAAAGATAAATAAACATCAAATCATATTTCATATTTCATTGAACCATTTCATTACATATGTGTAAGACATGAAAGACTTTTACATTTAAGCTCATAAACTAGGAACAACATGTATCTACATCATCTAAATCTTTGGGCTTTATACGTAGTTATACATGTACAACACTTTTTCCTCAAGAGCATTTATTATTATGTCTTTCATCTTACTATCAACTTGTAATATCTAAATCTACTTAACTCGTTAATGATTTCCTTTCTCCAAAACTTGAACTCTTTCTTGAAAAGATTAAACATCAACTAATGATGTTCTCTCACACCTAGAGTGTTCAGGCAGAGTGTTCAAGTAATCATTATGATTAAAGCCTTGACCTTCAGTCATATCTCTTAGAGGGTTTGAATGACCTGGGGTAGAAACTGAAATAGAAGATGTTTCAATAATTGATGTAGTTACTGGAATATCAGTAGTATGAGTAGAATTAGATGTAACTTGTACACTAGCCACAAGAATCTCTTGACTAATCATCTCAGTAACAACCAAAGTCCTGGGCTTCTTGATAAGACTTCGCCATCCTCGACCTCATCCTCGTCCACTGTCAGCCCTCTTTGTAGCCATGCTTTTCTTTCTTTTGGTGTAAGGAGAATTTTTAGGAAAATAATCAGAATCATCCTCTGAAGCAACATGTTATCGAGACATTGTTGTAGGAGGATCTACTGTTATTCGCTGCAAGATGTAGGGAACCCTCCCAATTTCCTCAGTAGCAATCTTAGATCCTAAATTTAAATAAAAATTTTCCTTTCTTTCTTCATTCGAAGTCTTTTCCTTCCTTTTCGATAAACTTCCTAGAGTGTCAACAAGAGTTTGTAAAGAAGATAGGCTAGTAGGTTTAGACACCTGTTGTAGCTTTTGAGTTTTAGTTGCATGTGATTAATGTGCTTGTGGTTGTTACTATGCTTAAAACTCATAAATTTTACCAATCTTTACCGATTAATAGAACAAGCATTCTCTCTTGCTCCCATCATGCATGTAAATATATCACACTTCATAACCATAATCTCTAATTCAAGAGTCTCTTGGTGTTAGGCTGTTCACGAACCGAACCGAACGTAGTTCTGCTCAAACTCGATGGTAACATTTGCCCCATTTTAAAAAAATATAAACCCGAACCCTTGTGTCAAATTTTTTTTCTAAATTCATTAGTTAAATGTTTATCGTTTAATTTAATGCTTCCAAGACAATATTATTCAGTTTAGAAAGTACAAAATGAATTTTAATAAACTTATAAAGTTTTATTAGTAATTATGAATTTTATTTATTAAGTGAAAATAAATAATTAAATTATAAAGTTTACAAGCTTTATAAAAGTTATAAAGAGTTATAAAAAAATTAATTTGATTTATTATCCAAATTAGTTTTATAAGTTCAAGGTTTAATTTGTAATTTCTGAAACTTAATTTAAAAGTTCTTACATAAAATGATAACTCTTTAAACATCAACGACCAAATTGTAAATTTCATTTTAAAACCCAACCCTCCACCCCGTCGGCCCTATCATCTTCGGCCACCGTTCCGGCCGAGTCTCCAGCGACCCCATAACCACATAAAACCACCTATTTAACCCAATCTAATTGCCACATTTAATTCGGGAACCAGTTTCGAACTTGTCTTATGTTTCAATTCGAAAATCAAAGCTGTTATTGCCCTATTCCATCTTGAAACCGAAACTAAATCAACCAAATCGGTTACAACTCGAATCCGACCGAATGAAACTAACTGATCAACCAGAAACGCTACACTAAACAAATTTGATTCGAACACACAATCAATTTCACTTATAACAGTCCAATTACTCACCAATTCAAGTAGAAACGGCCGATTCAAAGCCTTAACTCGTTTGATATGAAACAGACCAAATCCATACTATATAAGTGAGGCAAACCTCATAATCCATTCCTTTAAACTTTTTGCCCTCAATTTCGTCTGAAACACACACACACGCATTCAATCTTCGTCCCTGTCGCGACCTAGTTCTTCCTATTCTCCATCAATTCCATCTCAAATCAAGTAATTGGATACATGATTACACTCGTTTATTCATGTTAAACGAAAGCCCTATGCTCAATTCGATTATCAACATCGAATTCTTGTCCAATTCAATCATTCTACAATAAGGGTTTATGTAGATTTGGGGAAACATCTAATTATCGTTTTTAAGATTTCAATTCGGTGTTTTATCAGATCATGGGCTTCTACCCAAGTGGTAAACCACACGCCTCACCCAAAGGGGACTCGGGTTCGACCCCGGTCCAACACACATTGTTTCTAAAACAATTATTTTAATCATTTTAAATTCTAGAAATTTCTAAAATGTTATTAAACAAAAGAAATAAAAAACATATATATATATTTTTTTAAACTACATTTATTTCAGAAATTATTAATTAATTTCTGAAAAAGTTTAAAGGTAATACTTTTATATTTTAATATCTTTTAAGGAATGTAATTGTTTTAAAAACGTTAAAAAAACTCATTTATAAGTCTCAAATTTTTAAACCCTTTAAATAGTTAAATATTCATTCAATCATTTTCAACAAGTCATTGCATTATTGGAATTAAATATTTCATTATAGTTAATAAATCCATTTCACTAATTATTCATTATTTTTAAGTTGTATTATTCAATTAATTTATTTTGTTTAATCAAGTTATTACATTTTATTGAAATCCCAAATCCTAATCAAAACCCTAATTCATTCATAGTTGTTCAACCATTGTTATTCTAACCAAGAGTACACTAACCTTAGGTTGAACCTTAAGGAGTTTCCTTGGGTGTCACGTTTAGCATTCTACAAGAGTACACCAACCTTAGGTTGAACCTTAAGGAGTTTCCTTGGGTGTCACGTTTAGCATTCTACAATTTCCAAAACGCTTATAATTATCATGTGAGTATTCATTGCCCTTTTTTATATGTTTTATATTTTGGGAAAATCATGTTATTCTATATTCAATCATTGTTATTCTTTGTTATTCTATTTCATTTTAAATTCAATTCAATATATGCTATGTTATTACTTGCAATTATGTGTTCATAGTTAGAAAAACTTGATAACACGATCATTAATTCATGCAATCACGATAACAATGATAGATCTATTGGTTTGACAAACCACCCCATTTGTTTAGTCGCGTGGTGATTGTAACCAGAATCATTCATTCTATAAGGCTTCGTCCGCGGACCGAGTCAAGTCAGTCATTAGGTTTGATTGTGTTGGTTTGTCTTTTATGTTACATTATTGCATTATAAGTCTTGACATTACCATGTGAATGAATTGTTTTCAATCATTGAATCAATCTATATATGTATTCAAACCTATGATTACTCATTGGCTAATTCGTTAGCTGACCAGTTACTTTTTCACATGATTTCAGGAATGAAGATTAGTGGACTTCTAAATGCACACTCAGGATTTGGACTTAGTCAAAGTTAAAGACAAAATTTGATATGTTATTAATTGATTGTAATGTACTGATTGATTAGTATTATTCAATGAAAATGACATTTAATATTATCTCAACGTATTTACTACCATGTGCTATGAGCAATCGATTCACATTTCGTCCGCCCCCGATGATTCCACCGTCGGTCGGGGTGTGACAGATTGGTATCAGAGCCATGGTTATAGGGAATTAGGTTATTAGAAATGGAATGACCTAGACTATAACTAAGTACCCCTTACACATGAGTCCTCTCATGTTTTTATCATGCTTAGCTAGGATTTTATGTGTCTTATATGCTTATACATGATTATATGATTATATGTTTTACATGATAGTTTCTTATACCTTAATTCTTATCAATGCACACACGATTTTCAAATCATATTCTAAGGCATTGTGTGCCTAAATCAAATGATTTTCAAATTTTGAGTTTTAAATTGTTATCCATGGTTTTCAAATCTCGTCAAAGTTTGTGTCACATGACTGAAAACATGCAATGCTGGAAGAGTGAGATGCCTGTATCTCGAGGTGTTCTGTCTAGGCAAGGTATTCATATAAATCCAAATCAACCGATGGATTCGTTTACCTTACCTGGGAACCTTTGGGGTGAGTGTCCGCTTATAGGTACGCATGTCTTCATAAGGTTATGGTTGACCAAATACTTTGATAAGTCAACGTATTCGCTTTGGTTTGCTAACCGAACGTGTACACTTGAAACATCTCATTGTTATTTTAAATCATCTTATCATCGATTTTATCTTTCTGAAATTATAAAACCCATTATTCGATTTCATAAAAGTTTTTCATAATCTTTTAGCATGTCTTCTCGTCAAAACCGATCCCGATCTGGAAATTCTGGTCGCAAGATTGCTGCCATTGTGGCACGTGAAGTTGCTGCGGTCATACCGACACTGCTTACTCATCTGAATCAAGGCACTAACCCTGTTGAAAACCCAGCTGCACCTAATCCTCCACGAGCTTGTACTTACAAGCACTTCAGTTCTTGCAATCCCACTAAGTTTAGCGGGACCGAAGGAGCCACTGGGCTTTTACAGTGGTTTGAGAGTATCGAGAACACTTTCCTCAATAGTGAGTGTCCCGAGAATCTCAAGGTTCATTATGCTACAAGTGTTCTTCAAAAGAGAGCACTCACTTGGTGGAACGGGGAGAAACGAACTCGTGGAACTGATGCTGCTATGGCATTGACTTG